>JAMXBD010001188.1:0-451751 GCA_024138025.1 Combretum micranthum | reverse complement strand
TCTGTAACCTCTAATTATGGCTAAACAGGTAAAACATATCAAATGTAGTCATTGCTGTGACTCGTCTTTTGCAGCTCAGGGTGTGTGCAACAATGTGATGGAGCAGCTTGTGTCAATAGCACGGAATGACGTGGCCAGTGACTTTGATGGGACAAAATGCTCGTTTGATCCAGGACCAATAGTGGGCCCAGAAGCCTCCTGTGTCATGTCCTGGCCAAGTTTGCAAAGTTGTTTCTCTTCTGCACTATATACAGTCCATAATGTGGCCTATCTGCTTAATTTTACTTCATGTATCTGTCCATAGGTGGAACTGGAAGGTGGACTCCTCACGGTCTGGGATATTTTTGACCATAGACAAGAATCTATCGTCAGATTCTTGTATGGAAGGCTCCCAAAGGTCAAACAGTCTGAGCATGCTGGATCTTGAATAATCTCTCGAATTCTGTTACATATTAAACTCATCCAGCAGGCACCAGTCTAAATAACTTTATAAAAGTCGTTTTGATCAGCCTTTTCTTTCTATCCTTCGCATATGTGACTGGACAGCAGATTTCGGGTCTCTGAACCCGATGTAGAGCATCACCCGTTTTGGTCTTTTTTGTTTTGGGGCCATTCCTGTAAATAATTGAATTCAATTAGTATTAAGGAATGCACAATTTCAATTAATTTTAATTTATGCCTATAAATGAGCTAGAACAGTTTTAGAAATAATAGGCATATAATTAGTGGAGCTATTGATCATGAACTTGTATGGGGCATTTACACTTGCAAAATATAATCAAAGCTGGCAGCTTAGGCTTGCCAGCTCAGAATTGAACGTTGGAATTTTCAAATTTTCAAACAAAATTGATTTTAAAAAATTTTCCTTTTGTCCCAAAATCAATTTTATACTGAAACTGTTATAAAATTTGAGCAAAATCTAATTCCAATTTCAATTCCGGGAAATTTGAGCACAATGCAATAATTAAAGTTACCAAGCAGTAATTAGAATCAAAATCCAGCAGATGTAAGATCAATTTTAATTAGCCCCAAATTTCGCAATTTCAAACATTTCCTATCTCAAGAACCTAGTTTCCAATCTAACAGTAATCATGAATCATTCATCACAATCTTGCATTAACAATTATATGGAACAAATGTAATTTCAAACATATCAAAGTTCATTCAGACAATCAAATTCAAGGAGAACCGATATCAAGATCAAAGATAATAATCAAACCCATAATCGACAGATTTATCTAACAATGCAAAAAGACGGATTTGAAATAAGAATAACAAGTGTAAAGGATGATGACTTACTTGAGATATGGATTAAACACCGTGAGATGATGACCAAGAGATGGAATTTTTTGATTGAGAGTGATTGAGAGAGTGAGAATGAGTGAATGAAAGAGAGAGAGAGGATTCGTACCTGTTTTAAGCTTCTGCAATGTACGCCGGCATTTCTGCAATGTAGCCGGCAGCTTTCAGCCAGTGTAAGTGGAAAAATTACATACCGAGAGCTCAAAGCTGGCAGCTTATCGATTTACGCTGCGGCCTAAATGGAGACGCGGCAAAAAGCTGGCGGCTTTAAATCCCAGATGCCGGCCTTGATCAGGAATTTTCAAACCAAGAAATCTGCAATATACGCCGGCATTAAGCGGCGGCCTTCACCTTCCCTTGCCAGCGTAAATTGTACTCCAACGCGGCATATAAGTCGGCGGCCTAGACCTTTCCCAAGCCGGCCTAAATCTTGTGTTTCATACGCTGGCAACTAAGCCGGTGGCTTCAACTCTCCACTGCGGTCTTTTGCGGTGCTACCTACTCCTTTACGCCGGCAATAAGCCAGCGGCTTTGAGCCGGCCTTCTCCTGTTTTTCAAAGCTTGCTCAAGGCTGGCAGCTCTGAGCGGCCTTTAGCTTTTCAATTTTTTTTTTTTATCATATATCCTGCCACACTAATAGCTAAGTTAGTAAAAACAAAACAAATAAAATTAGACATGGGTTGCCTCCAAGAAGCGCTTAGTTTAAAGTCGCTTAGCCCGACTTTCCTGACCTGATCATGGTTCTTTGAGATTCATGACAGTAGTAGTACTGTCAAGATTTTCCCCTCAAAATAATGCTTGAGCAGTTGCCCATTCACTTTAAAAGTCGATCATCCTCAGTTTTAATTCAACGTTCCATATGGAAAAACTTGCAATCTCAAACGGTCCCGACCATCTTGACCGTAATTTTCCAGGAAACAACTTCAAACGAGAATTGTAAAGTAAACTTTTTGTCCAGGAAAAATTCTCGTTTGATGATGTTCCTATCATGCCATTTCTTTGCTCGTTCCTTATAGATACGAGCGCTTTCAAATGCCTCATTTCTCCATTCTTCCAGCTGATTCAATTGGAGCAATCTGTTTTTACCTGCAGCTTTTTCATCAAAGTTAAGAAATTTTAGCCCAAAATGCCTTGTGCTCAAGTTCTACAGGAAGATGACATGATTTACCAAAAACAAGCATGTATGGGGACATTCCAATAGGGGTTTTAAAAGCAGTCCTGTAAGCCCATAATGCATCATCTAATTTTGAAGACCAATCTTTTCTTGATGCATTAACTGTTTTTTCCAAAATTCTTTTTATCTCCCTATTAGAAACTTCAACTTGCCCACTTGTTTGTGGATGATAGGGGGTAGTCACTTTATGTGTAACACCGTATTTTGCCAAAAGTTTTTCAAATTGCCTGTTACAAAAATGAGACCCCCATCACTAATTATAGCTCTGGGCACACCAAATCTGGTAAAAATATTCTTTTTCAAAAATTTCAAAACTACTCGGGCATCATTTGTTTGTAAAGCAACAGCTTCCACCCATTTTGAAACATAATCAACTGCCACAAGTATGTATTTATTTGAAAAAGATGAGGGAAAAGGACCCATAAAGTCAATCCCCAAACATCGAAAAGCTCAATTACCAGAATATTGTTTTGTGGTAATTCATGTCGTTTAGAAATGTTACCTGTCCTTTGACATTGAGCACATGACATAATGAAATTCCTGCAGTCACGAAACAAGTTAGGCCAATAAAATCCAGATGACAATACTTTTGCTGCAGTCCTTTGAACACCAAAGTGTCCTCCTGCTTCCTTGAATGACAGTGTTCTAAAATGCTAAGCTGATCAGATTCAGGCACACATCTTCTAATTATTTGGTCAGCACATTTTTTAAACAGATATGGTTCATCCCAAAAATAGTATTTTACATCATGCAAAAACTTTTTCTTTTGAGGATATGATAAACCATATGGGATAATCTTACTAACCAAATAATTCACAATATCAGCATACCATGGCAAATCAAGAATCTCTACTGCATGCAATTGTTCATCAGGGAACTTCTCATTGATGGGAATGTCGAGACTATCAGATTCAAGTCTAGACAAATGGTCAGCAATAACATTTCAGTTCCCTTTTTATCTTTAATTTCAAGATCAAATTCTTGCAGTAGTAAAACCCATCTAATCAACCTAGGTTTTGCATCAGCTTTAGCAAACAAATACTTGAGAGCTGCATGGTCAGTGTATACTACAACTTTAGAACCTATCAGATAAGGCCTAAATTTATCACATGCAAAGATAACAGCTAAAAGCTCTTTCTCAGTAGTGGCATAATTTCTCTGGGCCTCATTTAGTGTTCTACTTGCATAGTATATAACATGAAAGATCTTACCGTCTCTGACCAAGTACCGCTCCAACTGCAAAGTCGCTGGCATCACACATGAGTTCGAAAGGAAGCTCCCAGTCTGGCGCAATGATCACTGGTGTGGAAATGAGCTTTTCCTTTAATAAATTGAATGCCTGCACATTTCTCATCAAAATTGAACACCGCATCTTTTTCCAGAAGGTTGCAAAGAGGTTGGAAATTTTGGAGAAGTCCTTGATGAATCGTCTGTAGAAGCCAGCATGTCCAAGAAAACTTCTGACTCCTTTAACAGTCGTGGGTGGTGGTAACTTCTCAATAATCTCCACTTTGGCTTTATCCACTTCAATTCCTCTCGCAGAAATTTTGTGACCCAACACTATCCCTTCTCTAACCATGAAGTGGCATTTTTCCCAATTCAGGATCAGATTGGTATCTTTGCATCTTTGTAGAACCGAGGCTAAATTCTCAAGACATAGATCGAATGACTTTCCAAAGACTGAAAAATCATCCATAAGATCTCGATAAAATTCTCAAGCATATCTGAGAATATAGCCATCATACACCTCTGAAATGTAGCAGGTGCATTGCAAAGTCCAAAAGGCATTCTCCTAAAGGCAAATGTGCCATAAGGACAAGTGAATGTTGTTTTCTCTTGATCATCGGGTGCAATAGAATCTGATTGTATCCAGAATATCCATCAAGAAAACAGTAATAATCATGCCCTGCAAGTTTCTCCAACATCTGATCAATGAAGGGAAGTGGAAAGTGATCCTTTCGAGTGGCATCGTTCAACTTCCTGTAATCAATACAAACTCTCCACCCAGTCACAGTACGAGTAGGAATCAATTCATTTTGCTCATTCTTCACTACAGTCATACCACCTTTCTTTGGCACTACTTGAACCGGACTAACCCATTTACTATCAGAGATAGGATAGATGATACCTGCGTCAAGCAGCTTCAAAACTTCTTTCTTGACAACTTCTTTAAGTGTGGGTTAAGTCTCCTTTGTGGTTGAACTGTAGGTTTACACTCAGCTTCCATAAGGATTTTGTGAGTGCAAATGGTAGGGCTAATACCCTTGATATCAGCAATGGTCCATCCGATTGCTTCTTTGTGCTTTTTCAACACATCAATCAACTGTTGTTCTTGTCTATCTGTCAATGCAGATGAAATGATAATTGGCAAAGTATCGCCAATTCCAAGAAAAGCATACTTCAGATGGTCAGGAAGTGGTTTCAGTTCCAAGGTCGGTGGCTGCATCAAAGATGGAACTTGCTTCTGCTCATTTGTACCCAAAGATTCATAATATCTGGTTTTGATCATTGGTACATTCCATTGTCTTTTTCTCTTCATCATCACTCCAATTGTCCACGTCTCTAAGACAGACTCCATAGTCTCCACCAGTTTGTTCCTCAAGTGACTCAGAAACCAGCTCATCAATGGTATTGATGGTGTAACAGGCATCGGCATCATCAAATTTCTTCATTGCCTCATAGACATTGAAAGTAACCTGTTCATCCATCACTCGTAATGTAAGTTGCCCTTGTTCCACATCAATTAGTGCTTTTCCTGTTGCAAGGAACGGTCTGCCCAAGATCATGGGAACTTCCCTATCTTCATCCATGTCTAGCACTACAAAATCCACAGGGAAAAAGAATTTGTCAACTTTAACTAGGACATTTTCTACAATACCCCTAGGGTATTTTACACTTCTATCAGCAAGTTGCAAAGTTACATGTGTATCTTTGCAATCTCCTAATCCTAGTTTTTGAAATATGATGAAGGCATTAAGTTGATACTTGCACCAGAATCAATTAAAACTTTATCAAAATACAATCACCAATGGTGCAAGGAACAGTAAAACTTCCCTGATCTCGGAGCTTAGTGGGCAGACTGGTTGTTTGTTTCTGTAGGATCATGGAACATTCTCCAGTGAGTATCACATTTCCATCAATCTTCCTCTTGTTAGACAGCAATTTTGATGAATTTGGCATAGGAAGGCATTCCTTGAATTACTTCTAAAATGGAATGTTGATGCAGCTTTTTGAAAACATCCAGGAATTTTGAAAATTGCTCATCAAGCTTTTGTTGCTTTAATCTTCCTGGAAAAGGAACGGGAGGAACATATGATTTCACCTCAGGTGGTTTTTGAATAGTTTCCTCCATCTTTCGTTTCCCTTTGTTGTTTTGTGGTGGAATTTCCTCTTGATCTTTAGTAGTCTCCTCAACTGGAGCAATCTCCTTTCCACTTCTCAATGTGATTGCATTTACAGACTTGGGATTCTCCTCTGTGTTGCTTGGTAAAGACCCGGATGGTCTATTACTCACTTGCTGTGCAAGTTGATGGAGTTTCCCTTGCAAATCTTGAATGATTGCATTCTGATTGTTGAGTGAATTTGTTGTGGTGACAATAAAATCCCTCAGTAATGCATCAGTGGATGTTTGAATTTGCTGTTGAGGTGGGCATTTCTCAAATCCTTGTCCTTGAAAACCAGGTGGTGG
This sequence comes from Combretum micranthum, assembly GCA_024138025.1. NCBI lineage: Eukaryota > Viridiplantae > Streptophyta > Magnoliopsida > Myrtales > Combretaceae > Combretum > Combretum micranthum. Next base: position 445,587 of record JAMXBD010001188.1, on the reverse strand, counting down.
CTTTAGAACATTGGCATCATTCCGATATGAAAGATTTGGATGATTTCGCATATTCGGATGATATGTGTTTCCAAAATTGCCTTTTGGAAATTTCCCACATAATTGAGCTGTCATTTGAAGATGATCCATGTGGACACTCAAAAGAGGAGTGTGGTCCTGAGCAAATCTCACAACAAAACACTTGTTGTTTTTTATTGGAAGTATTTGTAGTTGTGAGTTTACTTACTTGAGTGATGAGGTAGCCATTTGAGCTTTGAGTTGTGATATATCTTCTTTATCTTCCAATGATGCTACTTTAGATCTTGTTCTTTCACAACTCCAATTATGAGCAGCAGAAGCTAATTCTTCAATAATCTCACTAGCTTCCTCATATGTCTTCCCCATCAGTGATCCGCCCGATGTAGCATCTACTAATGACCTTAAAGCTTCATCAAGACTGAGGTAGAAATTTTCAATTAGTAGATTATCGGGTAAACCATGGTGTGGACATTTTCTGACGCCTCTTTGAATCTTTCCCAAGCATCATATAATGATTCTCCAGGGAATTTGGTGAAGTTGGAAATTTCATTTCTTAATCTGGCGGTTCTTGCTGGAGGGAAAAATCTCTTTAGAAACTTCTTTGTAGATCAGCCCATGTAGTGATGAATCTGGAGGTTGGGAGTTGTACCATGCCAAAGCTTTATCCCTAAGAGAGAAAGGGAAAAGCTGAAGTCGGATGACTTCGTTTCTTACACCATTGAGTTTGACAGTGTTGGTGTATTGAAGAAATTTGGCAAGGTGTTCATCTGGCGTCTCATTGGATATCCCCAAATTGATGTGATTCAACCATTTGAATTAGGGACGGTTTAAGCTCGAAATTGTTTGCCTCCACAGTGGGCATTCGTATGGCGGGATCTTGAATAGTAGGCACCGTATAGTCTCGAATTGCCCTTGGAGCAGCTGGTTGCAATTGGTTGTTGTTATCTTGATTTTCTGCCATTGCTCCTCTTCTTTGGTTCCTTCTTCTCTGTTGTCGCAAGGTTCTTTCGATTTCTGGATCTAAAGGTAGAATTTCAGCACTTCTACTTCTTCGCATAAAACCTGCAAAGAGAAAAGGAAAATTTTCAAACTAATTCAAACCTAAACTACTAGCAAAGCTGAAGTTAGTCTAATATTAATAAATCCCCGGCAACGGCGCCAGAAAACTTGATGTGCTATGATAAGTATTGAATTTTAAAGCATATTTCTAGCAAGCGTACTAGGTCTTCTATTGTAATATAGCATGAATAAAGTGTCGATCCCACGAGGATTTACTAACTACTAGACAATTATCAACTAATACTAATATCTAGGCAATTGATCTTTTTAAGATGATTAAGTTAAACTACTTATCTAACTAATTATCTATATGAATGCAATGAGCTTTTTAAAGAGAGGGATATGGTGAAAAGTGTGGGAAGGAGCAGAATCCACTTTAAACTATTGCCAATCAACTTGAACTCATGTTATAATGATAATTAGATTCATGAACATTCATAAGAAATTATCAAGATTTAAAAACAAAGTTTGAAAACCTTTTAAACCACAAAACAATTCAATAACTTCCGTTAAATAAATCATTAGTGGAATCAAAATTACAATTATAAATCTCCCGATTCTATAATTGACTAATACTTTATATTAAAATCTCCTAATTCCTTAGTGAGAAATCAACATAAAACATTGCATTAATATTCATGGACAATTTCTAAACTAGATTAAACTACGCCGCTTCCGCAATTGCAATTTAATCTCAATTTATGAATTCATGAACACTAATTTCCCTTCCGAGTTATTAGAATTCTTATACACCAAAACATGATGAATAATCAGAATTCAATATGAATATTTCATGATTCTAAATATCTTATAACATGGATTCAAAAATCATTTTAGCATGTTTAAAGCTTCATCAACTTCCCACAAAAAGAATTTAGCTACTCATGGATGATGATTCAACAATCAAATAAGAAATTGCAAATGATTTCATTATGATCAGAATTCAAGTATATGAATTGCATAAAAAGAATAAGATTAGAAATCACCAATTCAAAATACTAAAGCTTCACTTGCAAATCTTGTATAACTTCAAAAATCTCTTATGAAATGCCTATTCTAAATATTCTAGAGCTACTTGTAATGTGGAATGGATATTGATATTGGATACTTGGATGATTCTGAAGTGAGGAGAAGACCCCCTATTTATAGGAAAAATTTCGTGCAAAACATTGAACTTTGCTGTTTCACAATGTACGCCGGCCGTTATGGATCCTACGGCGGCTTACAGGCGGCGTATCTTCAAATTGTCCTTTGCAGGCAGTGCACTGGCAGCCTTCAATATCAGTTACAATGTAGGCCGCTTACGCCGGCGGCTTAGATGTAGATCTAGCCAGCGTATATATCAGAATGAAGCGTTGGGCTGATTTATAACAACGCCGTCCCAAAGCCGGCGGCTTTCATGCCGGCGTAGACATTCCAACAAATCTGTCTCTTCAATTTCCTTCAAGTGTTGGATATCTTCATGTCGCTTCAAATCTATGATGTACGCTGCCTCAAGGCTGGCAGCTTTGAATGGTGAATTGCGCCTTGACTTCAATTTTTCCTTTTCAATTCAAATTCACTTGTTTTGATTTCTTTATCCAAATTAGTCTGAAACATAAAGTTTAATCAAAACAAATATCCATTCTAGCTCTTTTGATTATCAAGATTTGTATAAAATATGATCTTATCAATAAGTTAAAGAAGCAACAATATGTTCATGTTTTGTTTTTGTTCATGTTCATATTTTACATTATGTTATTATGTTGTTAATATTATTGTTATTATTTTTGCTCTAATCTAACTTATATAATATTATGTATACTATGTATATATATTTATTTAGAGCATATAAGCTGATTTTTTATTTATTTATTTATTTTCATGTCTTGCAATTTATTTATTTACTTGTTTTATGCAATTTATTAAGACTAGTCTTTCTAGTCTTAGACTTGTCCATATCAAGTCAAAACAATTTTCTTTCTTTATTTGTTTTTCTTATGGGACTAGTCTATTCTTAGTCCCGAGTTGCCTTAATGAAGCTAAGGCTCCCAATACATGATGGGATACCTTGATGAAGCTAAGGTTCCAATGTTTGACTATTTATTATGTTTATTTACTTACAAGTATTTATTTCTCTCTTATTATGTATTATCTTTATTTTTACATTGCTACATAATCATATTCATGCACGATTAAAATGTTGTTGTCTTAAATAAAAATAAAAATTGTGCTTTCTTAAATAAAGAAAAGTAAACTAGATTTCTTAATAAAGAAATTTCTAAACAAAAGATCTAAGTCTTGTTTTTAAACTTTTTCCAAAGGATAAGCTAATCATAAATTCTAGAAGAATTTGCAATGTAGATTTCCTCAAAATAATAAAAGGAACTCATTTCTTTCATAAATCGAAACTTAATACTTCATAAAGAAAATATTTTTAGCATTGAAAGATTCTAACTCAATCATACCTTTTATAAAACTTAAATAGGTTCACCATAGATTTTGAAAATCACATATTATGAAAGTATCTTCAAAACTTAAATTTTATATTGTTATTCTCTTTCAAAAGTAAAATGAAATTTTTACTAAGTTCTAATATTAACAATTATTTATTAAGAAAGCTTTTCTTATGAACTTGCCTAAGAAAATTATTCTACCATTTAACAAATATTAAGAATAAAACAAGTTTTTCAAACCAAGATAAAATCAACTCACTATTTTGGAAACCAACTTAGAAAAATAAAACTTACCAAGAAAGTAAAATTTTAAAAGTACACCTATTTTCTAAAGAAGAAAAAGGATATAAAAATAAGAGGAAAACATACATTTAACACAACTTCAAATATTTGACCACACCAAAAACTTAAGGAATATTTTGAAAAGCTTATTTTCAATCACTAGAAATAGAGTTAGTAAATAACTTAAAGAACCAATTTTTTGAAAATGAATTTACTTTTGAAAAATGAGAAAATGAAATTATAATAGGAAAACATTTACTCATAACAACTCAAATATATTTTTCCTTCTAACAATTCAAAAAGGAGAAATTCTCAAAAAGTTTTATCTTTTAAAAACCCCAAAGACAAATTGTTTATGAAATATCAATTTTGAGACAACACTACAAAAATCATGCATATAATATGAGTGCCTATATGTGTTCAAAGAATTTTTCAAACTATATATATATATATATCCATATATTTTGCTTAAGAATTTTTTAGTAAAGAGATGTCACGCCCCGAGGGGTACCCTAAACGTAGCAGTCCATCGTACACAATACTAAAGCCTAGGAATGACTACCTTAGTCACGCAAAGGCTTTCATATCATGTACAAGGCATACATCACAACCAAGGGAACGCATCGAGTAGCGCAATTTATATTGATAATAAGTAAGTAAGTAACAAGGCAAAGAGAATTCTTATCATAAAACATACCCATATTACATTTCAATTCTTAGGGGCATATCCTTTTATTATCTTCAAATAAATACACATCACTAATCATATAGGTCATTACATATAAGAACCTTACAAAATTACTTCATCTTATGATTCCATTTTCTTCATAGAAGCTTAATCATCCTTCCATGACTTCCTTAACGTCATGATCCTCAATTTAAGCTACGGGTATACCTGTTTCAACAAAATCTATAGGGGTATAAGCTACAACTAGCTTAGTGAGATATTCCTTTTCATTCGCACCATATTTTGAAACAAGTTTATTTATATATTCACACATATGCTATGCATACAATGCAACAATCACATGATTACGCCAATATATATAGCTATCTGGAAACCATATATAGAACGGATTTACCCATCGTATCAAAGGTTTGGGAATCGGGGTTGAAGGTCCTCGACCTCCTACTGCTAGTCCCCAGGTCCTCACCCATAGCGTTCGATTGGCTCGGCTCCGAACCTAGAGTCGCTTTCCCCGAGCGATTTGGATTCTCCAGGAAGGAACATGGCTCGTGGCACTGCACGATCACAGCCAATCTAACTCTACGCGTAGGAGTAGCAGTCTTCCGAAAAAGATGTGACTCGATGGATGCTATGTGTGAGCGTTTTATTTTTTTCTTAAGCCAAACCTTATTAAGGTTTATTAGGGGCGATCAATCAATTTAGCAAATAATAAACAGTCATACAAGTAAGTAAACAAAATTATTTAAACAAGCAGTTCGAGGTTGCGATATTCTTAATTCTCATTTCATACATAAACATAGAATCACATATACATAATCCCGAATTCCCCAAATATATATCTATTTTTTTATCTTTTTTTAGTATACTAATGCCGCTACTTTACAAGCACAAGCAAGGTAACGAAATTAGGAAGAATAACTCACTCGTCACTTTGCGATCTTCTTAGTCGTAGTAATCTTCGGGTAGGGTAATCTCGTATCTTTCGTCACCTAAAAAAAGAAATACCGGGGATAAATCTTTCATGAAATTTCTATTCTTGGAGATTCTAATATTTTCTTAAATCGTGGTAAAATCGTATAAGAGGAAATTCCAACTTAAAATGGCCATAACTTGCTCATTTTAACTCGAAATTTCGCATATTATAGTTTTCTACCTATTCGAAAAGATCCATCCATTTCTAATGTTATCTTTGTCATATAAGGTCATTTGGGTTCCGAAAACATTGGGTACAGATTTAAAACGAATTATTTCTAAACTTTTGCAAATCCATTTCTAACTCAACTTTATTTTAAAGAAAAATCCTTTTATAACAATATATATATATATGAACATATATTTGATAAATACTTTGAGTATATAGCTAAGCTCACTTTATATGCAAAATTTCTAATGGTAGTGTCTCAACAATTTATTTCATAAAATAATTCTTTTTAAAGTGTTTAAAACTTATCTTGATAAATTCCTTTTCAAGTATTTGGAAGTAACTTTATATTTTCATTATAAATGAGTACATTCTTATTTTATTTCCTTCGTTCCCTTTTTCCAAAACAAGTAAATTTTTCCTTTAACCTTAGTCTTTCATAAATTTTACTTAAAATCAAATTTATCAAAAGTATATTAAGTTGTTGAAAAACTTCTTTATGAATTTGTATGTTAGGATGGTTCTTGAGTCTTGTCTCTATTATTTAAAATATAAGTTTTGTTTTCTAAAACTTGTTCTTTTTATTTCTTTCGAAAAGAATCATCTTTATTGGTAAAATCATTTGTTTATAACCTTATCTTGTTTATATTATTTGGAAAAATAAGTATTTTCTGTAGGGACTTGAAAATCATTATTTTCCTAAGTGGGTTATAACTTTATGGATTGATTTTTATCTTAACTTTGAAAACTAGTTTGTTTTCTTAGTTTTATTATGAAGTTTAAAAGAGTTTAAATCTTAAGCTTTTGGTAAAAACTTTTAATATTAATAAATTATTTTACTAAAGCTTAGGTTAACATAATATACAAAGAAAATATTTATTTCTTATGTTTCCTTGGAAATCTATCTTTGTTATTTATGAAAACGTTGAGAAAACTCTATTTCCATGTTGTTGATAATAACTTCATGATTTTGTGATAAATCATATGATTGAAAATCTAGCTTTGAGTTCATTTAGTAAAGTAAAATTCTATTTTTTGATTAGTTGAGACATTAACATTATGTAGATACAGGTATCAGAGCATATAAAGTAATAAGAACATAAGAAAATACTATAAATAAATAATAAGCAAAAAAATAAAATATCAAGTATTGGGAACCTTAGCTTCATCAAGATATCCCGGTCAAGTATTAGAGCGTTCGCTTTATCAAGGCATCCAGAGACTAAGAATGGACTATTCCCGAAAGATTGAAGAAAATAAACAAAAGGTTGTTTTGACTTGATATGGACAAGTCTAAAAATAGAAAGACTAGTCTTAATAACAACATAAAATAAATAAATTGCATAACTTGGAAGTAAATAAATAACAAATGAGCTTATATACTCTAAATAAATATATATACATAATATAATACTATATATAAGTTAGATTAGAAGCAAATAATAACAATAATAATAACAACATAATAAAATAGGAAGCTTATGTACAAGAACAAAACATGAACATGTTATTGCTTTTACTACTCATATGAGTTTCAAAACAACACCATAGTCATGCTAAGTTACATGACATGGATAAATAAAAGGTTGGAAGAAATTCTTACCTAAGGTATTTTTGTGGTATAAAGAGGGTAGTGAATGTATGGTTATGTAGTTATGGAGAAATGGTAGTTGTATTGTATAAAGGGAAATTCTTGTGAGTATTTGGTGAGAGAGAGTTTTGGTAGAGGAAAAGTTTATGGAGAGAGTTTGTATAGTGAATTTGAGAGAGTTTTGGTAGTAGAATGAATTGTGTGAAAGAATGAAAAAGGAAGGGGTATTTATAGAATTTTTGAAGTGAATTTTAGATGTAATAAAATAAATTGAAAAAGACAAATAATTGAGTGAAGAGAGAGGGCGATAGCACCGGCCTTAAGGATGAGAGAGAGGAAGTGAGTTGATTTTTGAGTGAATTTTGTAAGAAAATAATTAATATGTAAAGTATGATTTGATATAAGATGTATTGGAAATATAAAAAGTAAGAAAATAGGTATGTAGGTAGTAAGAAATAGATATAAGAAAAAGTAGAGATAGTGAAATAGTAATGAATAGTAGAAAAGTACTATAAATAGTAGACTAGACAATTAAAGTACCGATAGTAATAAAATACACGTAATAATATGATATCTGTAACTTTTAGTTATCGAAAAATTCTAAAACTGATATTTTTGGAATCCTTATATTTTTATGAGTCTAATGGTATAAACAGAATATTTTTAACATTTCGAGCTCCGAGACACGTTTTACGAGCACTAATCCCATTTGAGTCCGAAGGACACTCGAAATTCGCAATTCTGATATTTTTATGTTACCTTATATTATTACGAACTATTTTAAGCTATTGGCTAAATTACGTTTTCTAGGGTTTGAAAACACGGGATTGTCGGATCTTAAACACTAGGGTTCGTTATAGGCTTTGTTGATTTTAGGGTTCCGGTTTGACTTCCAATTTCGTTGAGATATTCGTAAGATCCTATAATTTTCGATTTTTAATCGTTTTATATTTTTAGCTCGACATCTATATTTTATCTTATTTTATTTGTGATTATTTAATAGTTTTCAATTCTCGGGATCGTTCAACCAAGTCAAGGGCTATGAGTTGACTCAGTTTGACTTTTGGTAAAAAAAATTGAAATTTCTTATTCGGAAATTTACCGAAGGATTTAAGATCTTATCATTTCGTTGTTAAGCGGTATCTGGATCTATCGTTTTGATTCGCATTTTAGGAATTGGGTAGATGATTTGATTGGCATACGGACGTTGATTAAACCGGTAGTTGGACTTTATATTTTGTTTCAAGGATTCTCGTTTTCTCAAGATTGAGAAAACTCGTCTTCGATCTTATTTGGAGTTAAGTTTTAACTTGATTCGATTTTTAGGGTTTCGTTTCCGGTGTTTTGACTCGGTCTAGAATTTGGTTTTTTTATCTTGAGTCGATTTTCGGGATTTAAGTTTTTGATATTAGACTTCTAGGATTATTTTCCAAGAATTATGAAAATTTTGGAGGTTTACAAGAGAAGTTTGGAAAAATCATATTTTGTGAACTATAAATTCGTAACTATTCTGTACCGTAGTGTTTTCCAACCCAAATGGCTTTTTATGACAAAAATAACCTTAGAAATGGATAGATCTTTTCGAGTAGGTAGAAAACGATATATTATTTGCGTGATTCCGAGTTAAAATGACCAAGTTATGGCCATTTTAAGTTGGAATTACCTTCTATACGAATTTTAACGACTTATGAAATATTTTTGATAAGTACCGAAGAATCAATAAGAAATACTCATTATGGGTATTCTTCTTAATTAGGTAATCCCGAAGATGAGTATTCATACCCTGAGGATTATTTTGATTAGTGGATTTACCGATCGACTCATCCATAAGAAAGATAGATCCTCATGGCCAAGTGAGTTTATTTTCTACTTTTTACGTACTTGGTTGTGCTTGTAGCTAGAGGCACTAGAAGTAGGAAAAGATGAAAATGAATTATGCATGATAATATTGGTTGAAAGAATGTTAAGCATACCGAGGCATGAATCGTTGTTAATTAACTTATGTTTTACTATTATACTGCTGGAGTGTGCAAATTCTGTGATCACTTTTAAATTATTCTAATCATATCCTACGCATTATATTAATTGATTCATGTATATCAGGTAGTTAGTTTCATTGCATGAGCTGCTATTCTTGATGGGATAAGAGTTTAGTAACCGGGTGTGCAGTAGCCAGAGATTTGCAAGATGGGCGATTAGGAATCTGAAAGAACTATTTGATGGGCAAGTAGGCGCCTAAAATAAACTACATGAGTTGGATTTAAAGATAGGTTTTAAAGAGCCTGAAACACCTATCCCTGAATGGAGGGGTAAATCCATTCAAACATATAATTTCCGGTAGATCATATGTATTGCTTGATCACTTGTTTGATGCATTCATATGCTTGTTTAATAACTTGTTTGAACTTATCTATACAAGTACGTTGATTCAGAAATATTCTCACTAAGCTAGTTATGCTTATACTCCGATAGACCTTTGTTGTAACAGGACTATATCTTATATGCCCAAAGATTTCATATATTCGAGTGGGATGATGTCTTAGAAAAGCTTCTGGAAAATCTTTGAAGATCTTAGGTTAATTATCCTTCAATGTCTTATGTGTTGGGTTTTATTATCAGTTTTGCAGCGGAATTTTTATTTTAAAATTAAAACCCTAATTCCAATATCCATGTGTTTTTTATTAGATACGAAAAAAAACGAAAATAAAGTTCAAGTTTTAATACCTTTTTTATTCAAAACTATTTGATCATACGGATATGTAGACATTGCCACGTTACGAACCCCTATACGGTATCCACACGAGAATGACCTTGATTTGGATTCTCCTCTTGCATGCTAGCGCAATCTAGAACGCTTCTAGATTTGGTTTCGAAGGGCTCTTAGAGATACGAATTTCTCACACTCTCTCTAGGGTTTCGAAAATTTCTTTTGACAACACATGTCATTAACCCTAGGAGAGCATCTTATTTCTATTTATACTAAAGTCTATTATTCATGCGAATAATAACTTTAGTCCCTAATCTTATTAGGGATAATAATAAATTATAAAATAATTTACGAAATAAATTATTAAATAATTTATAAACATAAGAATTATTAATCGATTGGAATAATCATTTTATTGTTCTTAACAAATTATAAAATAAAATATCAAATATTTAGCCTTGGGCAAAAAAAAAAACACTAACACATACCTCTTCATGAAATGGTAAGGGGTGTCTTCTATCAAGACACCCATTATGAAGAGTCATGTCATTTAGATTAAAAGTCACGACTCTTCTAAAATAAACTTACACAATGGGCCACAAATTCTAACATTCTCCCACTTGGCCCATGTATGTTTCTTAATAACTTAGAATAAACATAATGTGCACTAGGCCAAATAATTATTTATCAATCTTAACAAATTAAGATTAATAAATGACTTTATCATTCCCATCAGACTTATTTATATCAAGTCCCTGATCCTTTTAGTTCATTCTTTTGTGTGTGACCCTGTAGGTTCACTTAATGTTGGCAGTAGATCAAAAACCCTTTTGACCTACGAGACATAAGCGGCCTCTAGCAAGACATTATGCCTACCCAAATTAAGTGAAGATCGGTGATCCGATTTTACCTTATAGACAGTTAATTATTTAGTCCCTTTGTCACGTGATATCTTATGATTAAACATAAGGTGTGGATCAATACACACTTATATTGTTTAATCACCTATTTCTTGAATCCAGAGTTTGACTGACTTAAACAAATAACATTGATAACTCCTTATCAATTCATTTGAGCACGGCCATGCATATCTCAGTCTTACTCAACAAGGGGCCCAAAAGATATCTCTCTCAATTTAATGAGAGGGACAAATTCCTTCATGAACACTCACATTCCTCCACATAACTTATTCATATCCAATATCAGTCTTATAATCATCTGATTAAAGATGATAAAGAACTGAATTAAAATATGGAGTTTGTTATGTAGGAATCTATGGTGTCATCAGGTCAAAGGACTTAAATAATTACTGTAATGAGAAATACTTATCATATTGATCCATATAGTATTCTCATAATTGGTCATTCCAATACAATGTACTCTTACATGTATCTATGTGCTGAAATGATATCTTATATCCATGATCAGTAAAACATGACCATCATCCAGCCTACATACTAATCTTAATTCATTATTATTCCATATAATGAACGATTAGGGATAATTTAGAATAAAGTTATTTATTCCTTTATGGTTTTACTATTAAAGTCACATACTTTAATGACATAAGGAATAACAAAATTACTCATGGAATTATTTTATCAAGGTAAAAAGGCAATAATAAACCTTGAAAAATAGAATGGCTTATAAAGATAATAAATATCCAAATGACATAAAATCCATATGTGCTATGGCACATCACTAGCAATCTCTCACTTGCATTAGCTCTACTCAATCATAAGTCTAATGCCCAGTGCTCTAGTATGACTATCATGTTTAGACTGGGGAAGAGGCTTAGTCAATGGATCTGCAACATTGTCATTTGTGGGTACTCTGCATATCTTAACATCTCCTCTTTCAATGATTTCTCGAATGAGATGGTAACGCCTGAGTATGTGTTTGGATCGCTGTGTGATCTTGGTTCCTTAGCCTGTGCAATGGCCCCATTATTGTCACAATAAAGGTCCACTGGATTTGCAATGCTAGGAATAACTCCCAATGCACTAATGAACTTCTTGATCCAAACTGCTTCCTTAGCTGCATCCGATGCTGCTATGTACTCAGCCTCCGTAGTAGAATCTGCAACTGTGTCCTGTTTGGAACTCTTCCAGCTTACAGCACCTCCATTCAAACAAAACACATAACCAGATTGCGATCGAAAATCATCTGAATCAGATTGGAAGCTGGCATCTGTGTAACCATTTACTACAAGATCACCTTCCTGTCCTCCATATGTCAAAAACACATCCTTAGTCCTTCTTAAGTACTTTAGAATGTTTTTGACTGCTATCCAGTGACTTTCACCTGGATCTGATTGGTACCTACTTGTGATGCTTAAAGCATAAGCGACATCTGGTCGAGTGCATAACATGGCATACATGATGGAACCAATAGCTGAGGCGTATGGAATCCTACTCATGCGTTCCCGTTCTTCTTTTGAAGTGGGACATTGAGTCTTACTCAATTTAATTCCATGTGATACTGGCAGAAATCCTCTTTTGGAATTCTCCATACTAAACCTTTTTAGTACCTTGTCAATGTATGCACTCTGACTTAGGCTAATTATCCTTCTAGATCTATCTCTATAGATCTTGATGCCTAGAATATAGGCAGCCTCACCTAAGTCCTTCATTGAGAAACAATTTCCTAACCATGTTTTGACCTTTTGTAATGTAGGAATATCATTTCCAATGAGCAATATGTCGTCTACGTAAAGCACCAAGAAAACTACTACGCTCCCACTAACTCTCTTGTAAACGCAAGGTTCATCTTCATTCTTGAAAATCAAACTCTTTGATTGCTTCATCAAAACGAAGATTCCAACTTCGAGATGCTTGCTTCAATCCATAAATGGACCTTTGAAGCTTACATACCTTATGTGAATTCCTCGAATTAACAAATCCCTCGGTTGTGTCATATACACATCCTCAATGAGGTTTCCATTCAAGAAGGCTGTCTTGACATCCATTTGCCATATCTCATAGTCATAATACGCAGCTATGGCAAGAAGAATTCTCACAGACTTAAGCATGACTACAGGTGAAAAGGTTTCATCATAGTCTATACCATGAGTTTGTTTAAAACCTTTTGCAACTAGTCGTGCTTTGTAGGTATGCACATTGCCATCCATGTCAGTTTTCTTCTTAAAAACCCATTTACATCCAATAGTTTTCACACCATCGGGTGGATCAATCAAAGTCCATACTTGATTTTCATACATGGATTGCATTTCAGATCTCATGGCTAATAACCATTTCTCAGAGTCGGGGCCCATCATTGCTTCCTGGTATGATGTGGGCTCATCTTGGTCTATGAGCATCACATCGCGATTGTCAGTAACGAGAAATCCATATCTCTCAGGCTCGTGACGAATCCTACCAGTCCTACGTGGGCCTTCAGTTAGTGGTTCAGGCTCAGCAACTAATTGCGAGTCTGATTGAACATCTATCATGGGTTCTATGCTAGTTGTGGTTCTCGAACTTCTTCGAGTTGAATCGTACTCCCACTGATTCCTTTAGAGACAAATTCTCTTTCTAGAAAATGACCATTACGAGCAACAAACACTTTGTTCTCAGATTGGTTGTAGAAGTAGTATCCTTTTGTCTCTTTAGGATATCCCACAAAGAAGCATTTGTCAGATTTAGCTGCTAGCTTATCAGACACCTGTCGTTTAACATAAGCATCACAACCCCATATCTTTAGAAAAGACAAACTGGGACATTTCCCATTCCATAACTCGTATGGTGTCTTTTCAACCGATTTTGATGGAACCCTGTTCAATATAAACGCAGCAGTTTCTAAGGCATATCCCCAAAAGGATATTGGAAGATCTGTCTGACTCATCATTGATCGAACCATATCTAATAAAGTTCGATTTCTCCTTTCAGAAACACCATTCCATTGTGGTGTTCCTGGAGGAGTCAACTGTGAGATTATCCCACAATCCTTAAGATAATCAGAGAAATCTTGGCTTAAATATTCACCACCTCGATCTGATCGAAGCGTTTTTATATTTTTGCCAAGTTGATTTTGTACTTCATTTTTGAACATTTTGAACTTTTCAAATGATTCGGATTTATGCCTCATTAGGTATACATATCCATACCTACTAAAGTCATCTGTAAAAGTAATGAAGTACAAGTAACCTCCTCTAGCAGGTGAACTTAATGGTCCACATACATCGGTATGTATTAGGCTCAGTAAGTCATTAGCTCTCTCACTTTGTCCTGTGAAAGGACCTTTGTCATCTTTCCCATCAAACAAGATTCGCATGATTCATATGATTCAAAATCAAATGAATCTAAAAGCCCATCTTGATGAAGCTTTGATATGCGTTTCTCATTAATGTGGCCTAAACGACAATGCCAGAAGTAAGTTGGATTCAAACTGTTAGATTTGAACCTTTTGGTATTAATGTTATAAATGGACTTATGATCAGATTCATCAAAGTTTAGAATATAGAGACCATTCATCAAATGAGCAATACCATAAAAGATGTCTCCACGATAGATGGAGATTGTATTATTCTCAATAATAAATCTAAAACCATCCTTGTCCAAACATGAAACTGAAATAATGTTACTGCTCATAGCAGGCACATAATAACAATTATTTAAAATCAGAATAAGTCCAGAAGGCAAAGTTAATTCAAAATTTCCCACAGCTAATGCAGCAACCCTTGCTCCATTTGCACACGTAGGTCCACTTCACCTTTAGCCAACTTTCTACTTTGCTTTAACCCTGCACATTTACACAAATGTGAGACCCACATCCAGTATCTAATACCCATGATGTAGAAGTAGATAGATTGACTTGTATAACATAAATACCTGAAGCAGTAGTCTCACTACCTTCTTCTTTCTAGATCTCCAAATAGTTTGCAGTTCCTCTTCCAATGACCTGGTTCATTGCAGAAGAAACAAACCCCTTCCTTGGGTGGCTTGGCCTTAGGTTGAGGCTTGGGCCTTTTTGCTTTGGTATGACCTTTTGCTTTACCCTTGCCTCTACCATTGGCATTTCTCTTTTTGCCTTGTCCCTTTTGAACCATCAGAACATTGTTATTTGTTTTAACATTTTGTTCTGCATTCTTAAGCATCCCATGCAGCTCCATGATAGACACATCCATTTTGTGCATGTTGTAGTTCATCACAAACTGGTCATAGCTAGGAGGCAAAGAGCCTAGGATCAAATCCGTAGCCATCTCCCTAGAAACTGGAGAGCCAAGCTTCTCAAGTCTATCAATATAGCTCTTCATCTTGAGTACATGTGTACTCACAGAGCTACCTGGAGCCATTTTACAAGAATTCAGCTCCTTGGTGACTGCAAATCTCTCATGTCTTGCCTGTTCTTGGAACATTTCCTTTAGGTGTACGATCATATCGTACGCCTCCATGTCTTCCATTTGCTTCTGAAGCTCAGGTTCCATGGTGGCAAGCATAATGCAGGTCACATCCAATGAGTCTTCCTTATGCTTACTAAAAGCATTTCTTTCAGCTCTTGGAGCATCAAGAGCAGGTTCATCAGGGATTGCCTCATCAATCACATACAACTTCCTCTCGTGCTTAAGAACAATTCTTAAGTTACGATACCAATCAAGGAAGTTTTTACTATTCAGCTTATCCTTTTCAAGAATTGATCGCAAGGTTGTGTTGTTGGTTGCCATGATCTACATATAGAGGTATGCAAAGTTAATTATCTTTATTTAAGCCATTTTCATAGTCCCACTATTTTTATCAAATTAATAACCCTCTAGTATTAATTTGGAAACCATTAAATAAAGTTTCTTAGTGGGTCAAGATCCATATTTCACTAAACCTGAGTCAGCTATGGCATGACACCCAAAATTTAGTTATTTAGGTAGGAAACCCTTTCCAATTACATCAAATGTAACTCTCGTTATGGGATTGACATCACATGTCCCGGCCTACTAATCCCATCTAATGCCATAGGCCCAAAACCGTTTTGATAGCCTATTTAAGTCTAACCATTACGACATGTGGATAGCACCATTATTCACCTTGTGTGACTAGGATAGTTATTGCACCCTGGTTTGGTAGAACCTATAATTAGACGATCTAAGTCTTGACAAGTGTCGAACTATAGAAGGCATTTTCATGACTTAATATTATTTGAGGGATTTAAAAGGGTGATATTTTATTTATTATCACATGTAAAGGATATTAGGTATATGGGTGTAAACTTGGTATCACATACATGTTAGCATATTATCATGCATAATATAAAAACGTGTCATAGCATGGCCCTTAATTATATTGATCTTCATAAGCCAATATGAAGACCAATAGCACGATCTTAAAGGTAAAGATCCATCAACATGGATCTGAGTTGAAAAAACTCCTTGTATCTTCATCAAGGCTCTCACTTCTCCATCATCATGGATTGGAAAGGTCTTCATTACATCTTCATGTCTTCCATTACAATGATGAAAAGATAAAAAATCCCACTACAACTAGTAAATTAAATTACAATAAACAAAACGACACGCAGGTTGTATTTATAAAATTACAACCCATGAAATAAATAAATAGAAACTGCCATTCAGATAAGTCCTAGGGGCCATGCTATACACCTACATATAACTTAAGCAACTCACAAGAACATGTAACATAAAACACTTCAAAAAATGCATTAATGTTAAGTGTAATTAAAATATACATTTCCTAGTACGAATATCCTTGAATTTTTTTGAGAAATTCATATGTCTCATATATCAACATAATTCTGGACTATCCAAAACTTACTATATTCTCAGGGCATACTCGTGGTAAGTCAATGTATATTGTTACACATTCATCAATATGTCTGTGTATTATATATACAATTTTTTTTTTTTATAGAGGACGTTATTTTGTTTCGTCATAAAACATCTATATGTTCATGGATTATGTTATGTCATACATAACAATTAAGGTTTCTCTCCAAGAACCCTAGTTTTTATTTCGACTTTCTTGAATAATTAACCCTACTGCCACCAAACCTCTGTCAATCCAATTGACAAAATCGTATGGATAAAATTTTTATTAATCTGTTCGACACATAACATTAACGACCAAAACAGATCACATGTTATCTAAACAAATTTTAATCCGTGTACCACAATAGATTTGATCTAATCAAATTTAAAAAAAAAAAACGATTTCATATCATCACATACAATATATATAAGATTCGAATATCAAATAATACAATTTCATATCATCATATGAATAGAATACGAATTCAATCATAAACAAGAAGGCAATTTATATTCGCATCACATGCAAATCATAACATAATTTCAATCAAATCAAAAACACAAGCGACTCTGATACCATTGTTGGGTTTTATTATCAGTTTTGCAGCGGAATTTTTATTTTAAAATTAAAACCCTAATTCCAGTATCCATGTGTTTTTGATTAGATACAAAAAAAAAAAAAAACGAAAATAAAGTTTAAGTTTAATACCTTTTTCTATTTCAAAACTATTTGATTATACGGATCTGTAGACGTTGCCACGTTGCGAACGCCCTCTACGGGATCCACATGAGAATGACCTTGATTTGGATTCTCCTCTTGCGTGCTAGCGCAATCTAGAACGTTTCTAGATTTGGTTTCGAAGGGCCTCTTAGAGATATGAATTTCTCACACTCTCTCTAGGGTTTCGAAAATTTCTTTTGACACACTTGTCATTAACCTAGGAGAGCTCTTATGTTTATTTATACTAAAGTCTATTATTCATGCGAATAATAACTTTAGTCCCCTAATCTTATTGGGATAATAATAAATTATAAATAATTTACGAAATAAATTATTAAATAATTTAAACATAAGAATTATTTAATCCGATTGGGAATAATCATTTTATTGTTCTTAACAAATATAAATGAAAATATCAAATATTTAGCCTTGGGCAAAAAAAAAAAAAAAAAAAAAAAAACACTAACACATACCTTTTCATGAAATGGTAAGGGATGTCTTCCATCAAGACACCCATTATGAAGAGTCATGTCATTTAGATTAAAAGTCACGACTCTTCTAAAATAAACTTACACAATGGGCCACAAATTCTAACATTATGAAGAGTCATGTCATTTAGATTAAAAGTCACGACTCTTTATAAAATAAACTTACACAATGGGATAAATTCTAACAAAAAGCGAGATGTAGCAGGATCTTCAGGAGGAAAGGGTCGCCAAATTAAATGTTTTGATTGCTAGGGAGTTGGCCATATAGCCTCTCAATGCCCAAATCGACGGGTTATGGCTGTTGTGGAAGCTGTGGGTGAGGATGAGAAGGAAGAGGTAGAAGAACCTGATGATTTGTCATCCATGCTAGATGAGTACTATGGGGATGTGACTGCTAAGGAGTATGGAGATAGAGGGGATGATCATTTTGTGTCGATTAATGTTTTGCGTAGGGTGTTGGCTACTACACCAACAAGAGAAGAAGAGTAGAGGGAGAACTTATTCCACATTACTTGCAAGGTTAAGGGTAATCGTTGTGCTCTCGTCATTGATGGGGGTAGTTGTACCAATGTAGTAGCTGCTACTTTGGTTGAAATATTAAAGCTGCCTACCACTTCACACCCAAAGCCATATAGCTTACATTGGCTGAATGAGCAGGGCAGTTTGCATGTAACCCAAAGAGCAGTGGTGCCATTCAGTATAGGAGAGAGGTATCAGGATAAGATTGTATGTGATGTACTTCCTATGTGTACATCTCATATACTTCTAGGAAGGCCTTGGATGTTTGATAGGAAGGTATTGCATGATGGGTGTAGGAACACTTACGCGTTCCAGAAAGATAGTAAGAAGATTGTTCTATTGCCTATGTCACTAGCTGAGGTGCAAGAGACTCAGAGAGGCAACTGAATAGATCAATGAAGAAAAAGGCATTGTTTGTTGGATAGAAGGAAGTGGAAGTGGTTGTCAAGGCCGAGGGACCTATGTATTTGTTACACATCAAGTATGTTCTGGAAGTAGAAGAGAAATTGCAGGTACCACAAGCTGTAGGGAAGGTGTTAGATGAATTCCAAGATGTTTTCCCTGAGGAGTTGCCTAGGGAACTACCACCTGTGAGGGTATTGAACACGCCATTGATTTACTACCTGGAGCAGTGTTACCAAATAGACCTGTTATCGTATGAATCCAGAAGAGAAGCAAAGGAATTGAAGCGACATGTAGATGAATTGGTTGAGTGGATATTTGTGAGGGAGAGTACTAGTCCTTGTGCTGTGTACCAGCACTTTTGGTTCCTAAAAAGGATGGTACATGGCGGCATGTGCATCGATAGCAGAGCCATTAACAAGATCACTGTAAGCCCCTAGATTTTTTGATAATATTAGTAAACCCTAAGAACCGGAAGTTGAACGAAACCCAAAAATTAACCTAGTTCTATGTTTAGTCTAGTGAATCTAGATCCGGCAATCCCGTGTTCTTAAACCTAGAAAACGAAATTGAGATAATTGTGGAATATGGTTCGTAATTATATAGGAAAGCCTAAAAATATCAGATTCGAATTTTTCTAGTGTCTTTTGGATCCGATCGGGATCAGTTTTCGAAAACGTGCCCGGTGCAGATAGCAAATTATTCCGACAACACCAATAGATTCGTAAAAATATAAGGTTTTCAAAAATATCAGTTTTAGAATTTTTCGGTAACTAAAAATAACAGATATAGGCCTTTTACGCGTATTTTCTTTACTACCGGTATTTTAATTGTCTAGTCTACTATTCATAGTACTTTTCTACTATTCATTACTATTCACTTATCTCTACTTTTTCTTACACTCTATTCTTACACTCTACCACACCTATACCTTACAATTTACCATACAACTTCAACTTTAATCACATCACACTTTACACATTACTTCTTTAATCACATCAATTTTATTTTCTTTTTCAAATTATTTAATTACATCTAATTTCCACTCCCAAAAATCTATAAATACCCCTTCCTCCCATTCTTTCACACAATAAAATTCATACCAAAACTCTCCCAAATCACTCCACAAAATTCCTCTCTCAAAATCTCTCTCAAGTTTCTCTCTCCTTAGAAAATCCATTCCCACATAATATTACAACCCATTCTTTTCTTCTTCAACCAACACATAAACTTTAGGTAAAAATTTCTTATTTACTCATCATGTTCATATAACTTAACATGAGTTTAGTGTATGTTTCTTAGACTCATTGAGTTAAAGAAGCAACAATTTATTCATGTTTTGTTTTTGTTCATGTTCTATTCTTTTCTTTATGTTATTATGTTGTTATTGATTTCTACCTAACTTATATAAGTATTATATATATTATGTATATATATTTATTTAGAGCATATAAGCTCACTTGTTATTTATTTATTTTCAAGTCTTGCAATTTATTTATTTACTTGTTTTATGCAAATATTAAGACTAGTCTTTCTAGTCTTAGACTTGTCCATATCAAGTCAAAACAATTTTATTTCTTTGCTTTTCTTTTCTTTGAGGACTAGTCTATTCTTAGTCCGGATACCTTGATGAAGCTAAGGTTCCCAATACTTGACTTTACTTTTATGCTCTTATATATTTTGTTTATCTTATTATGTTGTTTTTATTTTATCCTCATTCATACATGAATATGCGATATTGTCTCAACCATAATGAAAATGAGCTTCCTTTAGTAATAGAAAGTAAGAACCCTCCTCAAAAATAAATTTTATCACATAAGAAATTATTTTTCCATAAAGACTTAAAGTTTTGTCTTAACAAATATTTTTCTAAAGCTAGACAAGTTTAGCTCAAGTTTTAGTAATAACACTATATGAGATTTTATCAAGAAATACATAAAGTTATTACAAACTCTTCTTTCAAACAAATAAAATAAGAAAGTTTCTTTAAACATTCCTTAATCAACCAAAAGTTTTCTTAAACACATTTATCAAAATTTTCTACCAACATTTTAAATACTAAAGTCTAGATAAGTTTTCAAAAATTTACTTATAAAGATCATTTCTTTTAAAGTGGATCTAAGAAAAGCTATAGAACATATACCCATGAAGTATTTAGAAAAACTATGTTTTCCAAAACATTAGAAATAAAGTAGTAGGAATTTAAAAAGATTAAAATTAATTTTATTTAAGAAAAAGAATTAAAAGAAGGAGATGCTCACTTTTAGTAAAATAAGAAATTTCTTAACAAAACTAATTTCTTTACAAAACTTAAGCTTATCTCACTTTCAAAACATAATGTACTACAAGAACATTGTTGAGACAACACCACCAAATTCATGCATATGGTTTGAGTATATATGTATTCAAGGGATTTTCCTTCAACCATATAATGTATCTATATTTTTGTACAAAAGCCCTTGAGTGAAGTAAAGTTTGAAAACTCTAGTTTTGAAGTTTGGAAAATTCGTATCAAATCTGTACGCTACTATTCCGAGGCCTAAATAACTTCTTTTGATAAAAATAACCTTAGAAATAGATAGATCTTTTCGAGTAGGTAGAAATCGGTATATAATATGCGAAATTCCGAGTTAAAATGAGCAAGTTATGGCCATTTTAAGTTGGAATTTCCATTCCATACGATTTTTACGAATTCTCTAAGATAGAAGTATAGAATTTGAATAGATCTTGGATGAAATACTCATGTTGGGTATTTCTTTTTTTAGGTGTCGAGGATCACGATCTTGTCTTCCCCGAGGATTACTTTGACTCCTAGATCGCTATGGACGAGTGAGTTTCCTTTACGCTTATGTATTCGCGCATGTGCTTGTAGAATAGAGCACTAGATGTTAGGAAAAGATAAAATTGATATGCATGTGGGATATTATGGGAATTATGTATGTGATTCGTTGTGTGCGATCAATGAACGATAAGTATATCGGAACCTGATTTGTGATTGATATAAATGTTTCCATGTATGTATTGTTATGTGTGCAAATATTGTTTGATCGCTTTAAATGATTTAATGTCATATTGAAATCACCATATAATAAATTGCTCATGCATATCACTTAGAATATCATTTCGAAGTTTTGCTACTACTCCTCAGCGTGGGACCGGAAAGGTAAGCTGCCTAGCTACATCTTGAGGGTTAGGACGTACGGGGAATACGGCCTCAAGGTGTAGCCGAGCCGGATCGATCGCTTTAGGTATGGAAAGCCCGGGGACTAGTAGTACGGTTCGTTGGAACCCCAAGACGCACGCAACTTCCAGGAGGTCGTTCGGGACCCAGTTCAAAGCATTCCCTAACCACCGATGGAGGGGTAAATCCATCATACATACGAAACCGGATAGTCGTATGTAACGTTTGATCATATGGTTGTTGCATTTCATATGCTTGAATTAATAAACTTGGTTGATTGCTTATTCTGAATACTATTGCGTAAGGAATATCTCACTAAGTTAGTCATGCTTATACTCCTATAGACTTTTGATATTGCAGAATTATCTTTTGCACCCGAGACCACCTTGATTTCCCAAGTAGAATCCTTATTTTGAGAAGCTTTTGGAGGAATTCTATTTTGAAGTTATAGAGTAGATTTCTTCTAAAACCTTCTAGCTTTAGTTATGATATATTCAGTAGAACCATGTTGTTATATATATCAGGGGAATGCCCCTTAGAAGTTGTAAGACTTTATATTTTTATGAAATATATTAAGTGTTATTTTGTATGTTCCGTTGCCAACATCTTAAAATGCATTACTATAATGGTCTCCCTTTGTTGTGAGTGTACGCCTTGTACCGATATGGAAGCTTTCGAGTGACTAAGGTAGTCATTCTTGAGCTTTAATATTGCGTACGGCGGGCTGTCACGTTTAGGGTACCCGTTGGTGTGACAATCACCATCAAGTACAGGTATCCTATTCCTCGTCTTAATGATATGTTAGATGAGCTTCATGGAGCACAGGTGTTTTCTAAGGTTGACCTTAGGAGCGGATATCACCAAATCCGCATGAGAGCGGGTGATGAATGGAAGACCACTTTCAAAACGTGCCATGGGTTATATGAATGGTCGATAATGCCATTTGGCTTAACCAACACACCCAGTACGTTCATGCGGCTCATGAATTATGTCCTGAAGGATTTCCTAGGGAGGTTCATAGTGGTATACTTTGATGATATCCTAATTTACAGTGAGGATATGGAGAGTCACATTGACCACCTGAGAGAGGTCTTTTCTGTTTTGAGGACTCAAAGGTTGTATGGAAATATCAAAAAGTGCTCTTTCTGTCAAACAGAGGTGGTATTTCTAGGGTTTGTGGTGTGTGGTGAAGGAGTTAGGGTTGATGAAGAAAAGATTAAAGCAATTGTAGATTAGCCTACACCTCAATCAACAGCTAATGTGAGGAGCTTTCATGGATTGGCATCATTCTACAGAAGTTTTATCAGAAACTTTAGTAGCATTGTAAGTCCTCTAACTGAATTAATAGAGAAGAATGTTTCTTTTGTGTGGAATGACAAAGTTCAAAGGAGTTTTGAGGAGATTGAGGCATGTTTGACTAGTGCTCCAGTATTAGCTTTACCAGATTTTGAGAAAACATTTGAACTAGAATGCGATGCATCTGGAGTTGGCATAGGGTCTGTTTTGATGCAGGAGCAGCGACCCATTGCTTATTTCAGTGAGAAATTAAGTGGAGCATCTCTGAATTACTCCATATATGATAAGGAGTTCTACTCCTTGGTTCGAGCACTTATGGTGTGGCAGCATTATCTTTTTCCAAAGGAGTTCATTATCTACACTGACTATGAGTCCTTGAAGCATTTTAAAGGTCAACAACGATTATCCAAGCGCCAAGCCAAATGGGTGGAGTTTTTGGAGAGTTTTGCCTATGTCATCAAATATAAAAAAGGTAATACCAATGTTGCAGCGGATGCTTTATCTCGTAGGTATGTCCTTATTACATCCCTTCAGGTAAAGTTACTTGGGTTTGAATTAATGAAGGGGCAATATGCTATTGATGATTGTTTCAAGTTGACTGTTGAGCGTTGTTCTGGGGGAGAAGTAGTTGATGGGTACGATATGGTAGATGGATTTTTGTATAAGGGGGGAAAACTATGTATTTCCTTGGGATCGATTAGGGAGATGTTAGTGCGAGGGGCCCATGCTGGGGGATTATCTAGGCATTTTGGTGAGAAGAGGACTTTAGAATTGTTGAAAGAACATTTCTATTGGAAGGGGATGTTGAAGGATGTTAATAAGGTGTTGGAACGATGTGCTATGTGTAAAAGGGCCAAGGGAAGAAAGGAGTCGGAGGGCGAATATATGCCATCACCGTTGCCAACTTAAACATGGAGAGATATTAGTATGGATTTTGTCTTAGGCCTTCCTAGGACACAAAGGGGCAAAGACTCCATCATGGTGGTTGTCGACAGATTTAGTAAAATGTCCCATTTCATACCATGTCACAAAACAGATGATGCCCTTTATATTACTAACCTTTTTATGCAGGAAGTTGTTAGATTACATGGAGTTCCCCACAGCATTGTCTCTGATAGGGATACCAAGTTCCTCAGCTATTTTTGGAGGACACTTTGGAAAAGACTTGGTACCAAGCTCATGTATAGCACCTCCTATCATCCTCAAACCGATGGACAAACTGAGGTTATCAACCGTACTCTTGAAGTTTTACTTAGAGCGACGGTTGGCAAGAACCTTATCGATTGGGACTTGTGTCTTCCTGTTGTTGAGTTCGCTTACAATAGGTCCACATAGTTCTACCGGTAAGTCTCCCTTTGAGGTTGTGTATGGCTATAATCCTACCCTACCATTGGATTCGATAGCTAAAGCAGCAGCAAAGGAAGAAAGTTTGAGTGGAGTAGAACGTTCACAGCAAATCTAGAAGACTCATCAAAAGGCAGCTGAACATCTCAAGAAGACCCAAGAACAAGAGCAAATCTAGGATACCAAACATAGGAAGGTTAGATCATTTAACCCAGGAGATTTGATTTGGATTCATCTTGGTAAGGATCGTTTTCCTAATAAGCGATCACAGAAGCTATCTCCCAAAGCGGATGGACCTTTTAAGATCCTAGAGAAGATTAACAACAATGCCTATAAATTGGAGTTACCAGGAGACTATGGCGTTACCTTCAACATTGCTGATCTTTCACCATACACACCAGAGGATTCATATGAAGACCCATCAGATTTGAGGGAAAATCTTCCACAACCCCGAGGAGATGATGGGAATCAAAATGCTCAAGTCATAGGACCAATCACTAGAGTCAGAGCCAAAGAACTAGAGAATCTTGCACTAAGAGTCCTACATGATAGCATGGAACCGAATGAGGCTCATTTCATTGATTTTTTGATATTTGGATATTATGATTTCAATGAAATGAGTGTAAGCATACTTCAGGAGGACCCCAGAATCATTGAAGAGGATGGAATCGAGTTAATTGGAGCAATTCAAAGGAAACTGACTCAAAAAGCTTGAAGGTCGGCAGCATTAAATGACAGTTACATTGTTTTAATGCGTTGAATGCGTTGAATGACAGTTACATTGTTGAAAGCTTGAAGGCCGGCAGCATTAAATGGCAGTTACATTGTTTTAATGCGTTGAATGACCGTTACATTATTTTAATGTATAGAATGACAGTTACGTTGTTTTTATTTTGCTTTTAATTTGTATTTTTACTTTTATGATGAGGAGGACTATAAATAGTCCATGTAACGAAACCCTAATCACTTTTGGTTGAATATTGAATTTGAGAAGTCATTTCTCTCCAAACTCTACTCTTATCAATCTTAGATTGTAGCGAGTGACGGCCTTGGATTTGTTGTAAGTCATATAAGCAAATTCAACGCTAAGACTAATTCCTTGCTAGTGCGTCATATCTAGTGAGAATTAGGTTTATCTATCCTTTTTATTGTTATTTGTTCTTAATTGAAATTTGAGCGATTGATCAATTGTGCGAGTGAGTTGAGCGAAACACACACTTTTAGATCTAGGCACATCATCAATGCACTAGGGTCTTTAGATAGTCAAGCTATTAATAGGCCGTCTGTTCTAAGTAAGGATAACTACACATATTGGAAGTATAGAATGAAAATCTTTTGAAAAGCTCAAGATAGATTAATATGAAATGTAATAGAAAATGGGACTTTAATTATTGAAGGAAAAGAAGAAAAAGATTATAATGAAGAAGATTAGAAAAGATTCAATCTAAATGAAATAGCTGTGAACATATTGCATTATGGGTTAAATGGAAGTGATCTCAATAGAATTTATACATGTAAATTTGCTAAAGTTATAAGGGATGAATTAGAAAAGATTTACAAAGGAACCTCAAGAGTAAGAGATACAAAAATAAGTCTTTTGTGTAGATAGTTTGAAATTTTCAAAATGCTTCCAAATGAATCTATAGATGAGATGCATAATAGATTCATCAACATCATAAACCCTTTGAGCGTGCTTGGAAAGAATTTCACTAATATGGAAATAAATTCTAAACTATTCAGGTCCCTACCCAAGGATTGGGAAGCAAAGAAAACTGCTATTGAAGAAGCACGAGATTTAAGTGCTATGAGCCAAGAGAAACTCATTGAAGCACTCAAAACACATGAGCTTATTAAGAAGAAACAAGAGGAACCAAACAAAAAGGCTATTGCTTTAAAAGCTACAAATCATGATTCCAGTGAAGATGATGATGATGATGATAACGAGGAACTTGTCTTGATGGCCAAAAGGTTCAAGAAGTTCATGAGGTTCAACAACAAGACTAAAAGAATGGATGATGACAGTAGTTCATCAAGATACAAAAAGGAAAAGAATGATGTGATAACCTGCTACAAATGTTACAAGTCAGGACACATCCAACAATATTGTCCAATGTTCAAGAATGTATCCAAGGGATCTAGAAAAGAAGCTCTCGTTACCATTTGGAGTGATGATGTCTCAAGTGACGATGATGAAAACATATGCTTTATGGCATTAGATGATGAGGTAAGTTCTCCATATTCCCCTTCTTATGATGAAATGTGTGAAATGTATGATGGAGTGTGCTGTAAACTAATAAAAATTGGAGAAAAAAAAGAGTATGCTTAAAACCTTAATAATGGAAATAGGAGAAAAGTTGGATAAATTTAAAATTGATCATGATGATATTAAAATGGAAAATGAAAATTTGCATGAAGAAATAAATATTTTGAAATTAGAAAATGATAAGATGAATAATTAATATGAGAAGCTAAAAAGCAAAAATGATGAATTAAGCAATGTCAATGAAAAATTAACAATTGAAAATAATTTTCTTGATCTTGAAGTTAAAACATAAATAATAATGATAATGTTGCATGTGCTGGTAGCAATAATGAAATTTTAAAGGAGCTAGAGGAACTACGAAATAAAAATACTATATTAAAAGCTAGCTTGGATGATTCAAAAATAATTGTAGCTAAGTTCACTAAAGGGAAAAAGAACTTGAACACACTTCGTGGAAATCAAAGGTGTCATTCAAATAAATATGGAATTGGTAATAACAAAGAAAGTAGTTGGAAGTCCCATAAAACTCATTTTGTAAAAGCCACTCATGGGAGATGCAATTACTGTGGGAAAATTGGTCATATTGCACACAATTGTGCAATAAGAAGAATCGTACATTTAAATTATAAAAGCAAGCTAGTTTGAATTTCTAAAAGTGAAATCTTTGTTACACTTAACCAAAAAGGACGCAAACTCAAAAGTGTAACAAAGAAATAATCCACTGCTTTGTAGGAATCTTCAAGTGGAAACAAAAAATTGTACTTAGACAATAGCTGCTCTAAACACATAATTGGAGACACATCTAAGTTCACAACTTTAGACTTGAAAGATCAAGGGAATGTCACATTCAGAGACAATTGTAAGTCAATTGTTCTTTGTGAATGTAACATCCTAGTAGACAAATACTTAATTATTAATAATGTGCTTTTGATTGATAGTTTAAAACATAACTTGCTTAGTGTTAGCCAATTATGTGATAATGGTTTTATAATAACATCCCTTGCCAATAAATGTTTTATTGATATAATTGACAATAGTCAAGCTTATTTTGAAGGGTATAGACAAAGAAATAGTTACAAAATCAATCTAGATAATTTCAAATCATCAAATGTAACTTGTCTTTACTCTTAAAATGATAATAGTTGGCTATGACATAGAAAATTGGGACATGCTAGTATAGATGTGATTTCAAAAATTGTTGAAAAGAATCTTGTCAAAGGTTTACCAAAAATAAATTTTCAAAAGGATAAGATCTATCAAGCATGTCAACAAGGAAATGCAAACTAAGACTTCTTTTAAGTTTAAGAATGTTATTTCCACTTCTAGGCCATTAGAATTATTACACATAGATTTATTTGATACCTACTTAAACTTTAAGCTTTGGACGTGGTGTGGTTTTGTGTGTTGTTTTTGTTGTGTTTCAAATGTGATTTGTGAAAGTTCAAATTCTACTGATCATTGATCGAGTTTTTTAAATTTATAAATATTTTCTAAATCAACAACTACAGTTTCATAGGGCAAGCACACCCATCAAATGTAGAATAGTAAATGATTTAGGTTGGTCCTAAGGAAATGATTGGCATTTAGTATACTCTCAATCCCATTAATTGTCTAGCCAAAGAAAGAGTTTAGAAAAAACAAAAAGGTAAAATAAACTATACTAAGCTAGAAATATTAACAAGTGTTTAATGGGCAAAATAAGAAATAAGCCTATAACTTCTATGAAAGAGTAGCACAAGGTTACTTCACCAATTCCTTATCAGACTGATTTCTTAAGGACAATAACTTCTTAAAAGCTGTTGAAATGGTGTGTTTATATCGTCGGATTCTCTGATTTAAACTAAAGCTCCTCTCGAAGTCAGTAGTTCTAGATCTAGCTAAAACCATTAATCTGAAGTTTTAATTAGATCCGCATAAAGAATAGAAATCTATTGTTTTAAAAAGACAACTCAATGACTTTTTTAAACAAATGACAGGAAGTCTTCACCCATTCCTTGGCAAGAGGTAGTTAGGATCGGTTCCATTAGCAACCACAGATCTATTCAATTAAAATTAATCGTGGATCTAAAAGAATGCACCATTCCTTTAAAAACCCCAAGTTAAATTCAAGTTACTAATTACAAACACCCAATCAAATTTACTTGAAAGCGCATTTGAAATTAGACTAAATCAGGAATTGGATTCATAATTCCTAAGCTGTAGGAGTTTATTTCTCCATAGATTTATCAAAGCAAGCACAAATTAGAAGAAATAAAACAAGCTCAAAAGATGAACCAATTAATTACTTAGAAATTCATAGAAAATTACAAACAATGGGTTAAATTGATTTTACCTAGAAAACAAAGGAAAATTTCAAGTAAAAAGAAATGGAAATTCTTTTACCCAAAAATCTTTTAGATATCTACTCTACATTAATACTGATTTACACTGATGGTACATACTTTTATAATGCATGCTTACACATTTATTTATGGACTAATAGGTTTAGAAAGCAAGGCCATCTTTATTTGACACGTGATAGAATCGGTAGATCCAACTTTTCATGAGCGCATATAATCTGTGAAAACACTCGTCGAGGGTCGCGTGCTTTATTAGTCGATGCTTGTATTCAGCAAGATAAGGTTCGACTTCAGGAAATTCTTAAGTAAACTGTGCGTTTTTGTCTATTACTCTATCGATGGTAAAATTAAGAAAGTCGAGGGTCAAATTGTTGAGACTCGTGAAAATTTTGTTGAGGAATTAGTCTGGCAACACAATTATTGAGGGTCCAGTTTTGAGGCTCAACAATGTATTTTCTTCATAATGATGCTCAATTGCTTCGACTGAAGTCGATGGTCATGTCGAGTGCGCGCATGTGAGGCGCAATAGACCAATTTTTACTATCTTCTTTCTTTGTTTTAGCCTCGGCTATGTCTTTTCAAGGCTCGACTTCTACATTTTTTACTTTAATTGTTGTTTTTTCTCGAAATATGCATAAAAACACTTGTTCACTCCTTAATCGATTTTAAGAGCTTTAAAACAACATTATTTATCAAAAGTATGATTTTTGCAGGATTTTATCAGAAAATTCTTAGCAAATTAAGCTTAAAATCCTATGAAAAATATAGAGTAAAAATGACTTATCATGAGGAAAAAATATATACATTGGTTATTGTTGATGACTTCACAGATATACGTGGATTTTCTTCCTAACATCTAATAACGAAATAAACAATGTCTTTTTAGATATTGTAAGAAAGTCCAAAATAAAAAAAAAAAAAATCTTAATATTGTAATGATCCGAAGTGATTATGATGGTGAATTGGAAAATTATGAAATGGATCATTTTTGCATTACATATGGTATTGAACATACTTTTTTTGTACCTAAAACTCTACAACAAAAGGATGTAATCGAAAGGAAAAATAGAACTTTAATTGATAGGGCTAGAACCTTGTTGTGTGTAAATAATTTACTAAAATATTTATGGCCTGAAGCTGTAGATACTGCTTGTTATATATCAAATAGAGTTTTCATAAGAAAATTTATTAAGAAAACTTCCTATGAGCTTTGGAAATGAAAAAGACCTAACATTTCTTATTTTTATCCTTTTGGCAATAAATGTTACATGTTGAATAGTGGAAAAGACCAACTATTTAAGTTTGATGTTAAAAGTGGTGACGGCATTTTCCTAGATTACTCTTTAACTAGCAAAGCACATAAAGTGTTTAATAAGAGAACATTAGTTGTAGAAGCATCTATCCATGTTGCTTTTGATGATTCTTTAACTCATTGATGTTCAAGTAATCATGTGGATAAATTTGTGTTGATTTAGATAAGTTTTCTCTTGAAAATAATAAAAAAAAGGTAGATGAACATAAAAAAGATGTTGTGAATGAATCTATTAACAATGATCTTTCTAAAGATTAGAAATATGCAAGATCACACCCAAAGGATCTAATAATAGGTAAAACTTCTAATAGGGTACAGACTAGATCTTTCTTAAGAATTATGAGTAATCTAGTCTTTCTATGCCAAACCAAGCCTAAAAATAATGAAGAAGCTTTAAAAAATGAATTCTAGATACAAGCTATACAAGAAGAATTAAACCAATTCACAAGGAATGAAGTTTAGAACTTGGTTTCTAGACAAGATAGTAGACTAGTTATTGGAACAAAGTGGATTTATAGAAACAAACTTAATGAAGCTGGAATAATAACTAGAAATAAAGCTTGATTAGTAGCTAAAGCATATAATCAAGAAGAAGGCATATATTTTGATAAGATCTTTGCTCCAATTGCTAGACTAGAAGCCATTAGAATGCTTTTGATATTTGTTGTATTAAAAAACTTTACTCTTTTTTCAAATGGATGTCAAAAGTGCTTTCTTAAATAGTTTTATAAAAAAAAAAAGAAGTCTATATTGAGAAACCACTGGGTTTTGAAAATAGTGAATTTCTTGATCATATTTATAATTTAAACAAAATTCTTCGTGGTCTTAAGTAAGCTTCTAGAGCTTGATATAAAAGACTCAGTAACTTCCTATTAAACAGGATTTTCTAAGGGAAAAATTGATACAACTCTATTTATCAAAAATCACAAGTTAGACACATTGATTGTATAAATCTATATGGATAACATCGTATTTGGAGCTACAAATATAAGTCTTACAAATGAATTTGTTAAGACTGTAAAGACCAAATTTGAAATGAGCATGGTAGGAGAACTTAATTATATTCTAGGTCTTCAAATAAAGCAATATGAAAATGGAACTTTCATAAATCAATCTAAATATACCAAAGAAATCTTTAAAAAATTCAAAATGGATAATTGTAAAATAAGACCTACACAAAAATGAAAATGGGAAATATATTTGTGAAAAGCTCTATAGAGGCATGATAGGTAGTTTGTTATATCTAACAGCTTCAAAAAATGATATCATGTTCTTAATAGGTGTACGTGCACAATTTCAATCTTGCCCAAAAGAATCACACTTGAGTGTAATAAAACACATACTCAAGTATCTTGTAGGCATTATTAAAATTGGCTTATGGTTTCCAAAGTTTACATCTTTTGATCTAGTTGGATACTCTGATGCTGACTTTGCTGGGTGCAAAGTTGATTGGACAAGCATAAAATACACATGCCACTTTTTTGGTAACTACCTAATATCTTGGCACTCAAAGAAGCAAAATTTGGTTGCAACTTTAACTACCAAAGCTGAGTATGTAGATGCTGATAGCTATTGTGCACAAGTTTTATGAATAAAACAAACCTTGTTAGATTTAACAAAAATGTTCCAATTCGATGAAATAACATAAGTGCTATAAATTTAACGAAAATCCAATCTAATAATCATGAACCAAGCATATTAAAATTAGACATTATTTCATTAGAGATCATATTCTAAATAGAGATATCAGCATAGACTTTGTTGATACAAACAATCAAATTGCTGATATTTTTACAGAATCCTTGAGTTAGGATCTTTTTTGCACTTTACGTAAAGGATTAGGCATGACCAAGAATGATGAGTGCTAAATATTATGGAGCTAATTTGATCTGGAACTTGTTTTTGGGCTGAACAAATTGTTAAATATCATACATGCATATATATGATCTGTTTTTGGGATGATCTGTTTTTGTCTACTGCATGCTTGCTGTTGTGTATGTCAAGGGCTCAATCTGAGGCTCAGTAGCCTCTATTTTGCCCTAAGCTACACTGGTTTGCTGGTCTCTCCTTCAAAGGCTCGATCTGAGCCTCGATCATCTGTGGCCGATTTTTTCTTTTTGAAATCTTGTCATATCGACTCATTGGTATACCATGCACCGACTCATCAATACCTGTTTTTCAACATGCATATATATACGTTCTTCTCTCTCATCTCTCTTTCACTCTTTTCTTTCTTTCTCTTCTCTCTCTTCTATGCTCTCTTTCGCTTCTCTCTCTAAAAACTCCTAGCATCTTCTCTCCACCTCTCTTTTTTATTCTTCTCCACCTCCACTATCTTGTTCCCCCTCTCTCCTAACCATGTCTCAAATCCATTCTATCTCTCTCTCTCTCTCTCTACTGCCTTTCCTTCTCTCTCCTCTGTTCCTTCATCATGCCTCTACGAATTGCCCATAGCCATGCACCACCTACACCACCAGCTTTTTATGGGTTTCTTTTCCCATCTCAGAAACATTATGATAAGTATCCTTACTTCAAGATCTTCCTATAGATGTGGATAGGAATTATAATGTAAATTTACTACAATTCTTTCATATTCCTCAAATGTCTAGAGTAGCTTTGAATAATATTATGAATATAATGTCATTTCCTGCTGAAGTTAATGAGGAGGCTGTTATGTTGTATTACTATAATTCAACTGATTATTTAGAGGATGATGGTAGTTTGGGTGTTTGGCAAGAATAGTTCAAGTTTTGTTAGACCTCAATTGTATTCATATCTCTGTGGCAAGATGCTTGAATTATCACATCATGATATTTGTGATATGATAGATGTTGATGACTTTGGGGTTAAAATGCCAAGTTCTTTTGATGGAGCTCAATATTATGAGGAGTTATTTACTGCATCTGGTATGGGTCCAAATTGGTGCGAACCGTGCAATCTATATTCTTCTTGTTTGTCTCTTAGGTGATGGGTTCTTTACCAATTCTTGACAGATAATTATGTTCTACGTAAGGGATAACATACTATAGTGATCCAACGGGATTTATGGCTTATGATTCATATCATAAGAGGGGTTAAGATTCATTTCTTTGATCTAATGTAAAAGACTTTTAAGAATGTAACTTATAAGCCTGCTTAGGCTATTCTAAGAGGAAGTCGGTTTAAGCTCAAAAAAAAAAGAGGAAGTCATTTATCGCATATCTATTAAGATGCAAAGGCGCAAAGTTCTACACCAAGACTCACCCTGTTCAGGTTCCTACTTTCTCTTTCAACACTATTAGTTCAGGGACCTGAAAAAGGAAATAAGGGAAATGGGTACGTAAAAAACCCTTAGAGCCTTTGGTTGGTGGTGGTGCTTTGCTTCCTGGTTCAAGTTTAGATACAGATTCTGATGATGATGTGGCTCCAGCTCCACCTTCTGATTCTTCAGCTTCTAGTTCCTCTATATCCTCTCTTCAGCAACTTTGAGATCATATGGACTCTAGATTTGATACCATAGAAAACTAGATTTCTGATCTCCACTCTGATTTCTAGTCTTTCAGCTCTAATAGTCAAGGATTCATGGATCAATTTTACAACATTCATCCTCGTCTACCTCTATCTGATGTTCCATTTGCATGATACTCCTACCTATTCTAACTTACCTGCTTTTCTTGTTTGCACATTTATGTTTGTTTTATGCTTGCAACTCTATGTTTGAACATCCTTGTTACTTTTTTAATAGATCTGTTATATTGGTTATATTGCCTTCCTGACTCCTTACTATGAACTGCCTTCTTTTGCTTATTATTTTGTATAAGCCTTTTTTATGAGGTCAAAGGTAGAGAAATAATGGTATGATTAATCTTGTGATTTTGAGTATTCTTGATGTGCTCTCATTACAAAATTATGGGGAAGCATTTATTGAGGGGAGTAAATAACAAATAATTTTTACATAACTATTTATCCTCATCAAAATGGGAGAGATTATTAAACTAAATTATCTTATATGTGATTTTCATGAGAGCAAAAGTTAAAGTTTGGTAAACACACTTCTCTTTAATAAGATTAACGATTTATGTAAGGAAAAATATATATCTAGAAGTCTAAGTTGTATGTATGTATGTGCTTTGTTTTTGTGCTCATAAGAATTGCACCAACGAGTTGGTTTAGTAGAAGAAATCACTGTTGTAATTGAGTCCAAAATCTAAGGCGTGAAGAGGCAAAATTCAAGGCGTGATAAGGCATGAAATTTGGATTGGCAAGCTAGTAGGAGCTTGCATTGGCAAGCTGGTAGGCTTTTAAATCGATCGTTACACGCATTTTATGTTGCCATTTGTCAGACATTATCACCAATGGATAGTTTCACTTTTGAAGATTATAAATATATGTTTCTTTGAAGATTCAAATAATTTTTTTTGAAAGCGCTTTCAATTGCAAACAAACAAATCAAGAATCCTCTTATTATTATTATTGTTCTCTTGTTCATTATTTTGCAAATTTTGAGTAAGAAAGAAAATCAATTATAGTGCTTTGTTCTTATTTTGTAACTTTAAGAGAGCACTACAAAAAAAGAAGGAAATATTTTATTTCCTGAATCTTGTAACTTGTGTACTGCTCTATTTGAGCCTTTGAATTTAATATCAAAGAAATTGTGAAGTCTTCTGTTAGAGGCGATTGTGGGATTGTGGAGAGTAGAAAGCGGGTTGAACTCCACTTTAAATCTGGGTTTGATTTCTCCTTCATTATCTCTTTTACTTTCTTTCTTATATCTTATTATTGCTAAATTAGTTGTTATCAAAGTTTAATTTAATTAATTGTTTAAAAAATTATTTTATTGAGAATTTAGGTCAAATACTCCCCCTCTTGAGTTTTTTTTTTTTTTTTTCGTGTTTTCACTTGTATTCTTTGTGTTTGTATTCATAAAGTGGGGAGAGAGATAGAAAAGCTATATTTTAATAAAAAAATAATAATTGAAAAAATTTAAAAATAACAAAATAGTAAAATTTTAAAAGAAGTGAAAATTTTAAATTTTTTATAGTAAAAATTTAAGAGAAGAAATAGTAAGATTTTAAGAGAGAGAGAGTGAGAATTTATTATATAGCATGTTGAGCAATTTATTTTAACTTTTTAAAATGCCGTGTTAGATTCTGTTAATAGAATGTTAACGAAATCCTTAAATGTATGAAATTAAAAAAATACAATTCTCAAAATGCATGTTTTATAAATTCAGGTCCAATTTTGCAAAAAAAAAAAAAAAAAAAAAAAAAAAACAAATATATGCTTTTGGCGTATTGTATTTTTTCCCTTTTTATGTGGCATATGTATTCTCCATGCATGTTGCTATAATCACATTTTAAAATAAATTATAAGTATTAATTTTGATCAACGTTAAATAAGAAATAATTGTTCGTTGATTATCAATTGTTTATCCTTTATTCTTTTATTCTTTTCTCTTACATCTTTTAGTGGCAAATTACAATGTTAGAGGGAATTTTTTTTTTCTTTATTATTAAAAATGCGCAGAATTCAATTTAAGCTTATATCTGCTCTTTTTTATGTCAAATGCATGTTATATCATATAAATATTACAAAATCTTCACTACTTTGAATTTGTTTGCTCCACCTGCTGCATCACGCGATCACGTGTTTGTTTATTGAATCAAATTGGTGACCAAATCAACCATACATGACTTAATCGACAAGAAAGAGTAAATATCGTGCAATTAAATACACGTTAATTTTTAAATCCATGTGATGTGCACAAGTACATCTTATCATGGAAAATGAGTAGGTAAGATTTTCCTTTTTCCTTTTTCCTTTTTCGAAGGTCATAATACTGAATCTTTGAACCACAATTATTTTCCATTTTGTCTTTGGCCTTAAATAGGCATAGGGGACGGTGCCACCGTTGTGTGACAAGTGTAAATTGTCTAAGGTAGGATGTAACCTCGGCTGCCTTCCGACTTCGTTTTATGTTAACTTGACGGAAGGACAACGTAAGACATGTTTGATTGTTTATCGCCACTTACGTATACATGATGTGCTTTAACTAAGTCGGTGGCTAAGCTCTCTCAATGAAGAAAACGCTCATAAGTAATAGAAAAATGAAAAAGATTTCTGGCGATGAATGATTAGATAATTAGATATCAATTTTTTTTTCAGACAACTATGGTAGACTTTGCAAGGACTTAACTCAAACATAGGACTACGAGTTAATGAATAAAATCAAATTGAATTGAGGATAAAACTACAGTTGAACCGATCTATTTTCAAGGAGGAGTTAGATACATCCAGGTTAAATTAGGCGGACAAACCTGGGTCTAACAACATTATTTTGATATTATTGTCTCGTATAGCCACATATTAAGGAATAAGAATTGGGTTGTAGTTTAATAGGTATCCTACGATAGTTGTTATATGCTTATTATATCATTTAGTTAGTGAATAGATAATTTAAAAAATTAATATAATAAATGTAAAATATCTATTATAAATATGATATGAGAGCAAATTATTTTTTCATATGGTCAAATGATGTGTTTAGTTGTGGTATCTTCAAGTAGAGGAAGTTTTGTGGTCTAATGGAGTGAATCATTTGACAATTAAAAAAACATATGATAATAAGTATTTGATTTGTGCGATTACAATTAGCTTGAATCAAAATTGTTTATTATTTAGGACCCTTGTTGATAATAGTTGCTTATTAAATAAGGTAGAATTAAAAAAATTATAAATATACAATACTAAAATTGCAATGTTGACATAGGATGTCAAATTTTCAGATAGCATATGTATATCGCATGTTATAGATTGATATATGTATTGGAGTAGTTTTTTGCAGTGCTTAAAATGGCCCTAATAGATATGAGGTGCCCTAATAAGTGTTTAGGTTGGAGGAAAAACTGCTCTGTAAAAGCCATATCACAAAGAAGAACCATGATTTACATATCTCGACTTACAAAAGCAATTTAATAACAATGCAAAAACTTTGTGTCCCATATTGTATATGCAATATACATAAAAAAAATTGTAAATCTCATATTATAAACAAAATTTTGGAATGGATTTTTTTAATTTAACCAATTTTATTTTTTTTAAATTACAATAGACATATTGTTTACTCGCTATGAATTTAAGCTTTGAAGGAAAAAAAAAAAAAAAAAGAGGCACCATACAATTTTCCCTCAAAGTAAGTGTATGTACATTATTTTTGGTAATATGGACTCCTACAAAATTATCATATGGTATTTAAAATATAATTAAATATTGTAATAGCAATTTTATATGAAATGAAAGGAAAATTTTTCTAATTTTTCCTAAGTAGTCGGTCGAATGCAAAAAGAGGTACAAGAAAATAGTGGGAAGAGACAAGTGCGATAAGTAAAATATACTTTATCAATTTTTGGTGTGGAATATATGAGAAAACTAGATAAATAGTGGACTTAAAAAAGAGGATACTTCCTTTGTTAATTTATGTGATTAATAATTAAACTAATGGATATCTTCAATTATTGGATGTAATATTAGGGTATAATCATCCTCAAAGTAATAATGGTGAGCCAAATTGAAGCCCTAGCTTGCAAAATAAATTGAAAAGTAATAACTTTATTTCCTTCCTTATACCTTTGTTTGGCTTGAGGGATATTAAAAGGAAAGATTAGGGAGGGAAGAAAATGGGAATAAAATGGTCAAATTTATTATTTGATGAAGGTGTGATTTGGATGGTAGAAGAAAGAGGAGGAAATGATTGCATGGGATGGGATCACAATTATTATTGCCCCAAATTAGAGAGAAATGAAGGGAAGGCATATTTTTTTTTTTTTTCAATTTCATCCCTATCATTCAACATTTCTTTTATTTATTGTTATTACTATAGACATTTTGGTAATTTACATTATATCTCTTTTTATTTTCTGAATTATTATCTTTCTCTATTTCTTTTCTTAGAAATTTTTTCTTCATTTTTCTTTTCTTTCATTATCCAGACATATTAAAGATAATCTTTTTCATCATATTTCTCTCTTGAAATCATTTCTCTCTAATTCTTTTGTTCCTATTTTTCCTCTTATTTTAAACACATTATTAGTGTGCCCTTCAAGAATGGTAAGAGGGTATTCTTGCCTTTTGACTTCTTTTTTCTTTTATCATTTATCAATTGTCGCAAGGAAACATAAGGGATTATGGCATAAAATTAAAGAGGGTCTTATGATTAGGTAACATAATTCTCTTTTTGTAAGCCCTTGAAAATTTTGGTTAATTTTAAGTTTAATCTTAGAATAAAAAGTCAATGAAACCTTAAAAGTCAACAAAAGACTAGAACAACTCTAGAATTTAGATCCGTCATTCCCGTATTCTTTAGCCCTAGATAACGAAATTGTAATTAGTGATAATATTCGTACTAATATAATGAAGCATAAAAATATCAAATTCATGAATTTTTAGTGTCATTCGGACCCGAACGGGATCAACTCTCGAAAAGATTGTCCCGGGCTCAGAATAGTAAAAATATTTCGATAACCAGTTAGATCTGAAATAATACAAGCATTTCAAAAAAATAATTTCGTAATTTTTCAGTAACTAAATATAACAGATATCGCATTTATATGTATATTTTCTTTACTACTGGTATATTATTAGTCTTGTTTACTATTCATTGTCCTATACTACTATTCATTACTATTAATCTATTTCTACTTTACATTACAACCTATTCTTACTACCTATATACCTATTTTTCTACTTTTTTCATTTCCAATACACCTTCACATCAATCATAATTCACATCTTGATTACTTTTTATTACAAAACAACAAATAAAATAATTTCTCTCCCTCTTTCTCTCTAAGGCCAGTTCACCCTCTCTCTCCTCCATCTAATTTTTTTTTTCAATTTATTTTATCACATAATTCCTCAATCTTCAACTATAAATACCTTTCTCCTCCACTTCTTTTCACACCATCTTTACACATAACAAAACTCTTAAATTCACTTCACAAATATTCTCCACAAAAATTTCTCTCTACCAAAACTCTCTTTCACCAAACAGTCATAAAAATCCTCTTCTACCCACAAATCTACTATTTTCTACTACCCACATAATACCTAGTCATGTACCACCTATATACCACATAAACACTTTAGGTAAAACTTCTATTCTATTTATTTACCAATGTCATGTAACTTACATGACCATAGTATTGTTTTGAAACTCATATAGTAGTAAAAGCAACAACATGTTTATGTTTTGTTCTTGCACATAAAATTCCAATTTTATTATGTGGTTGTTATGCTTCTATATATGTTGATATTATTGTTGTTATTATGCTCTAATCTAACTTCATATATATTGCTAATTATATGTATATCTGTATATTTTTCGAGCCTAATGCTCATTAACTTTCTCTAACTTGCTATTTATTATTGCTTTTTCTTCTCTTTTCTTTTTCTCTTTATGGGACTAGTCTATTCTTAGTCCCGGGTTGCCTTGATGAAGCTAAGGCTCCCAATACTTGATCGGGTTACCTTGAAGCTAAGATTCCAATGCTTGATACTAATATATGCTCTTACTATTTCTTATATTTATCTTATTATTATGATATATTTCTTTATTTCTCATGATTACATATTCATGATCATACATGAGCATATTGTTATTGTCTCAACAAAATCTTCTTAAATAAAAAGAGAAGATGAGAGTTCTTTTCAAAATAAACTTTTTGTC
Organism: Combretum micranthum; assembly: GCA_024138025.1. Lineage (NCBI taxonomy): Eukaryota > Viridiplantae > Streptophyta > Magnoliopsida > Myrtales > Combretaceae > Combretum > Combretum micranthum. The sequence continues at coordinate 405,344 of JAMXBD010001188.1, read as the reverse complement.
ATGTAAGAAATGATTTTCCCATAAAACTTAGGAATTTATCTTAGCAAATCTTTTCAAAAAAAAAAAAAAACTAGAGTTCATCATAAGTTTTTAGTAACAATAGAGAAGAATTTTTGGATGATACATAAATAGATATCACACATGCACTTTACGAAACAATAAAGTGAAAAATTTTCTTTAAAAATTAAAATTTCAAATTATTGATTGACAAAAGTTTTACTAAACTTCATTAAGAAAGTTTCACCAATACTCTAGAATATCAAGGAATAGACTAGTTTGAAAAATCACCAAGAATGGTTCTTTTATAGAAATAAAATGTTCTTAAGAAATAAAATTAGTAAGCAACTTAGAAAATCATTTTAATTAAATGAATTAAGCTTTAGGAAAAGTTAATAAAATGTAAACTTTGATAAATTTTAACTACTATCAAACAGTAGTTAGAAACTACCCTCTCAACCCCTAGAAATTAAATTATAAGAAACTTAGAAAGACAAAAATCATATTTAGAGAAATTTTACTATTTTCAAAAGACTAAGAAGTAGAATTAAAAGGAGAAAATACTCACTTAAAATGGTTCAAGAAATTTTTCTAACAAACTAAGTTGAAATTTTCAAAGTTTTGCTTTTCCAATTTCTAGAACACATTGCTTTTACGAAAATCATTGTTGAGACAACTTCATTAAATTCATGCATATGATATGATTCAATATATATATATATATATATATATGCCAAAGGTTTTCCTACTATAATTATCTACATTTTGGTACAAGTATTTTTGGATAAAGAAAATTTTGCAAATTTAAGTTTTGAAAATTGGAATTTTCTTGACGAATATGTACCCTATAGTTTCGAGATCCAAATGACTTTTTATGATAAAATTAACCTTAGAAATGGATAGATCTTTTCGAATAGGTAGAAAACGGTATATTATATATGAAATTTCGAATTAAAATGAGCAAGTTATGATCATTTTAAGTTGGAATTTCCAACTATACGAATTTTACCGCAACTAGAATAGAATTAGAAGTTTTGACTAAAAATTTCTTAAAATACTCATTTTGGGTATTTTCTTTGTTTAGGAATCAAGAAGAAGGACGTGTACTACTCTGATGACTATTTCGACTAAAGGAGTGTCGTCATGGTCGAGTGAGTCTACTTTCCATATTTTCATGCTTATGTTTGCGCTTGTAATTTAGTTGCACTAGACTTAAGGAAAGATAAAATTGAAGATGCGTTTGTTTATAATTTGTTGAAAGAATATTAAGTATCTCGAGCCGTGAATTGCTTATAATGAGTTATATGTTATATTAGCATGTTAAAAGTGTTTGAAATTGGTTGATCACCTGAAAGAATTTGTAATACAAACGGCTAGATTTAAAATAAAATTGAGACATGTACTTCATTCGTACAGTCACATTGTATTTACTATTATACAAATGGTGAGACATGATTATGATAGTAGTGGTTGTCATAACTGGTAGTATCTGTGTATGGCGAGTAGGAGCCGGTAAGATCTACAAATTAATAGCTAGTAGGAGCCGGTAATAACTACATATTTTTTTGGCAAATAAGAGCCGGTAAGATCTATAAAAATGGTTTTTAAAGAAATGATGGTTGTAATGGGCCAGAATACCTAACTCCGAATGAAGGGCGTAAATTCATTCAACATATGATCCCTGAAAATCATATGTCTTGTATGCTTCCGTGCATGTTGATTCCATTTGTTTGTCTAATAAACTTGGTTATTATTTTATTCTAAGTATGATTATTGGGATTATACTCACTAAGCCCATAAAATGCTTACACTCCTATAGATATTTGTATTCACATGAACAACTGTTCTTATACTTGAGGTCTCCTCATATCCACGTAAGTTTTCTTTTGGGAGCTTTTGAAGAAAATCTACTTGAAGAATTAGACTAGACTTACTTTAAAATCTTTTAATGTAGCATTTAAGTTATTGTAAAGACTTTTAGTTTAGCTCGATCCTTAGAGATTTAGCGGGGGTATGCCCTTAAGATTCATGTAATAGGCTTTTAATTATTATTATTGTGAACTATCTTTATTTCTAGATTCTTGTATGTTCAATATTACTTGCTTAGACCACACTTCCTAAAAGCGTCTCCCATTACCGTATTGGACGCCTTACATACAATATCGAGACTTTCGCGTGACTAAGGCAGTCATTCTTAAGTCTTTATATTATATGTGGCAGACTGTCACATTTGGATTAACCTTTGGAGCGTGAAACTTTTTGTAAATTGATCTAACGTTATTGAGTGTTGTTACATGGACCAAAAGCGATCGAAGGTAAGGTTTACTATTGGGTTTTGTGACGCATACTATTGGTAGATAATCAAGACTTTGCTTTGCAAAAAGGCATTGATCTAAATCTATCTCTGTTGGTGGTATATACATAAAGCAAACCTTAATATGTTGATTTTATAAAAGAATTGAGATATGTCGGTGTAGAATTTGGATAGTTGGCTCATAAGTGGGTGCTTATAAGCTCCATTATGAACATAAGATAATCATTTTGATCAATATTGAGTGTTTTTATCAATTAAAATATCGTGAAAGAAAGGATAATTTATAAAAGAAGATTAAATCTTCATTTTCAATTTTACTATCAAGAAACAGGAAATTATTGCATCAAGTCCTATACTTTTGACTTGTGTGGAAGTTGCAAGGTCTACCATTGAATCTTGTGCACAAAGTGTAGGTGTGGTAAGTTTTTGATCAAGTGACTTAATGGAATAAGGTCCATCAAGAAAATTATTTAAGTATAATTAATATAATAATTTGAGTAATTTGTAAATAGTTTTGAACTAGATTGATCTTATACATTATAAATCTTTGGTTTGTTGGTGTATAAGTAACGAATTAAAGCTTATGGGGCAAAGCTAATTTTGGAATCAAAAGTTGAAGACGTAGTTGAAAAGACTTGTGGAATTTAGTCATATTCAAGATTTGTCATTAGATTAAAGAAAACCATATAATTGTAAATTATTGATGGTTTTATTTGTTTGAGGTTATTGTTGATATATATAGCCTTCTAAAAGAAAGTGATGGGAAATTAAGGATGAAACAAGAAGGGAAAAAATTTGCTTAGCAATCAATTGGCCTAGAAAAGGAAGTAAATTGGCCTCAAATAATTAATCAATCAATTGAAATTATGGGCAATAGTAAATTGGCCATGTTAGGTGAGTTAACTACCCCTTAGTTTAGGGTCAATTGACTACATTCTATTTAGCTAAACCTCAGCATGGGGGCGACCCGGCCTAAACCCACCGATTCATGGGTCAATGCTACCTTGACCTAAAACCAGCTCAAGTTATAGACAAGTTGGATCGATCTAAGTTGCTTGCCAAATCGCGAGCTGGGTTACACCTATTAAATCGCAAAATCTTTTTTTTTTCAATAATCTCTCCTTCTCTCTCTCTTAAATTCCCAAAAACTCTCCCTCTTTCTGCTTCTTCTTCTTCTCCCTCTCTAATGTCTTCAATAACCGAGGAACACTCTTTTCTCTCATGTTTTAAATTTCTGAGGATGCTCCTTCTCTCTTCTTCTTCTTCTTCTTCTTCTTCTTCTTCTTCTTCTTCTCTCTCTCTCTCTCTCATCCTCATTTTATTTTATTTGTTTATTTTTTACCAGATTCTCATCCCTCATTTTCAGTAAGCTAAATAGAATGCCCCCTCTCTTCTTTTCTTTCTCTCTTATATTTTAAGTAAGCTAAACTCTATGGTATTTGTTGTTTCGAGATGATAGTACAGTATCATTCATTCTTTTTTTTTTTTCCCTTTCTTACTTATTTTATTTAGTTTTTTTCCAATTTCTTTCTTTTTTCTTTTTTTTTCTTTTTTCCCTTTTTGCCCTTTATTTACATCTTTCTGTTTATATTATACCTTTCTCCTTTAGTGGGTTAAATAGACAAAATAGCTAAACTAGGAAAAAAATGGAAAAGTTTGCATAAAGGAAGATAGATGAACAATATACATCATCATTCTCATCATTAGGTATTACTGTTGGCAATTTCTCCTAATACCAGATTTTCCTAAAAATTGAAAGCTTTCCTTTATTTAATGTTTGAATTATAAAATGATTCATCTTCCAGATTTAGTGCTGTATGATTTTTTCTTTTGGTTTTTCTTTTCAAGCAACCCACCATGACCCGAGGGGTTAGTGTGTCGATGGTCTTAAACCACATACAACCTGGCTACTCGTGGGGATCTACTAACAGGAAATGACCCGTACGACCAGGTAAGGGCCAATGGGTCTCACCTGTCAATGCTAGGAGGGGTTTGTCACGGGTATGACCCAACCCATGTCAATGTCTATATTTATTACTCAATCAATAATGTATGTGTGTGTATATATATAAATATATGATATATACACTACAAAGATTTATTTGTAATAGAGATGCTTAAGAATTATAACTAATTAAGTATATTAATCACGTTGTATATTTAAAAATAGTTGATAAAAATAAATAAATAAACAAATGAATTAATCACATATAATATTATTCCTTCGAAAAAAGTTTGTAGATGTTTTCAGATAACCACTTAACTAACTTGGTTCAACTACTTTGTCATTATATAATCAATTTAATCTACTAGACTCTTATCTTTATATCATTATATGTAAGACACTAGATCTCTTTAATCACTTCAATGTTATAGATAACTATTAGACGTTGTACATGTCTAATTGTGTGCATAAATTCCACAATATCAAATCATAAACGTTAATTGTCAAAATCCTTACTCTTCTATGATAAATTATCAAAGTGTTTTCACCATTTAAAAAAAACTCTCTCCTTATTTTAGGTTCAATAAAACATGCTCTATATATGATATGATTTCCTTATTTTCATTACTTTAAATTTTAATGCAAGCTTTTGAGAAAGAAATGAAAGGAAGGGAGTGTTATTGTTTCAAAAGGAAGTTATGAGTTTTGTGGATTATGAAATTAACCTATAGTGGAGGGAGCTATTATTGTTTAAATAAAGGAGCTATGGATCTTAGGGTAGGAGAAGGGGATTTGCACAATAAGTAACATCAATAATGATGACAAGCAACAATAAAGTGCTAGAAAGTAAAAGAGATGGGAAAAAGAACTCAAGCTTAGATATGACGTGGAGTTTGGATTGCTCTTTGTTCCATAAGCATAACTTACCTCTAATCAAGGATCTCACACCACTTTTATTAATCATATAAGAATTGCTTATTTGGAGCTACACACAACTCATTTAATGCAATCATAACTTTTTTTCAAGAGTAGTCCTCTTTTACAACTTGCAAAATAGCTCATAAGAGTACTAATCAAATTTCTCTCTCTTAAGATTGCAAAATAAAGAACTAAAGACAAAGATTTTGATTACAATGAGAGAGTGAGGTTTGATGGCAATATGCAAACTCAACTAACTATCTGAAGAATGTCAGACATTTAATAATTATAGCTGATGGAGAGAAAATGTTTGTTAAATTTTGAACAACTTTATCATTCTTGTACTTGTTGAGTGTAATGCCTAGTTTCTTGATTGTACCAGTCAAAAGCCTTCTAGGAATTTACATAAACCCTACTACATTCTTCCACCATATGCATCATGCTTTAAAAACAACAAAAGGAAAAATATGTATCGGCTGACCAACTTTTGGAATTTGCACCTACGTCACTACTTTATTCTACTATCTACACCATGCTTGAAAAATAACTAAAGAAAAAACATACATTGAGCAGATTTCATACCCTAGCATCTGGATGCTATCAACACATTACAAACCCAGAAGCTCTCAGCACAAAATAGAAGTGCTTACCATTGGAATCCCATGCCTTGGCATCAAGTCACTAGACAACTATCACATGATGAGATGTATTTTAATGATGTTAGATCAAGGGGGCATCTGTACCCTAGCATCCAAACGCTTTAGATAAGACCTTGATCACAACATGATCATGTCCATTTGATTAGGCTAGCGTCTAGACGTCCCCCTGATTTGATGATAGTGGTTAGGTCCATCTGATCAAGCTAGTGTTTGAATGCTAGCTACACTACAATACAAACTTTAATAAACACAATACAAATTTTCCTCTTTTGAAAATCATCAAAGACTTAAACACATTGAGAATAAAGATATGTGTTTTTGAATCTTTTTAAGTTATGTTTCAAGCAAGATTAAGATTATCCCAGTAAATTGCAATTTTGTTCTTAAGTTAAATATTAATCGAGTAATGTCTTATCTCATCAAAATGTAATGTCAACCTTTCAGGTCAATAATAAAATATGCAGGCTATGTTCAAATTAAGTTATTAATTGAATCGATCATATACTTTCATAAGTATAAACTTTATAAACATAGAACTAAGTTATGATACTAGATGTTAGCTAAGAATGCATATGTGACTATTGTATTATCTATTGTGTACTATGAAATAGTGACTCTAGTGAACCAAGATTTTCAGTCACCTAGAAGTTCGACAAATGGTGAGTTGCTTATCGCTTTTTTGTGTGCTAAGGTAAGACAATAATAACCTAGTGTAAAATAGGTCTTATCGTTGTTCTTGGAATGACTGTATGATGCTTATAATGGACTAACACATCAATGGCTTATTGGGTTTTGTCATAGGTAGTGGTGGGCAAACAAGCCTAGCGGGCTGGCCTGCATTAGTCCGTGGGTTAAACAGACTGAGCCATTTTTGCTTGCTTTTATGCAGGCTAAAATTTCTAAGCCTGAGCCCAGCTCACTTTGGCCCATGGACCAAATGAAACTTTTTTATTTTTGTTATTTTTATGATAGTTTATGTGAAAATTAGAATATTTGTATATTTTAAAGTTTTATATATATTAAAGATTAATATATGTGCATAGAAGATAGTATGACATGACAAGATGGGCAGAAATTCAAGGGGATTTTGGGCCTTCCACTTGGTCCTCCAGTTGTTGTAACATGGGCATAATTGCTTGTTTCCATAGGTTCCAGGAGGCATACATAAATACTTCGCACAACACTTCTAGCTAAAAAACAAGCATGGCTTCTTGTACTATGTCTTCCAGCAACTTTCATTACAACAAGGTGCATACTCTGCAACATGCAAATGTGTTTTCCCCATCAAACATACATACACACATTGCTGCCTCAAACAAATGCTATCACATGACCACGACTGGCTATCACAACATGAACCGAACAAGAAAAAACTACTTACTGCTGATGATGAGCTTCTGATAAAGAGGAAAAATTTAAGCCTAGGTCCTGAACTTGGACTCATCAATGTTGATTCTCTCACATGCGGCATTTTCACCTCCAGACTCATCGCCAGTGTTCAATCCGACCTTTCAGCCCATCTCCTGGTACCTTTCTGTTCCCAACTGCTCCTTTCATGTCTACTTGCTTCGGCTCCTCCCTAATCTTATAGTTTAGTTTGTTGAAGGATTTCTATTATTAGGATTCCTGGGAGGTCATCAACGAAGGAGATCCATTCTTGAGAGAGGGTATTCTACAAAGAGGGGTTTTGTTTTGATTTGATTGAATGTGCTGAGTGAAGTAATTTGGTGTTTTGTTTTAATTTTAATTGCCACATGGCTTGCACGTGATATACTTTAACATTTTTTTAACGAACATAACATTGTGTAACGCGAGTCAGTTTTTTATTAAAAGAAATTTCCCAGGTCACCTAATTACATATTTTTACATGTAGCACCATTATTTTAGCACACATGCCCATGATCATCAAACATATATATGCACAAGTGCTGAGTAAATTAATAATATTTTTATAGGTTAATATAATAAATGATACTTGAATTTTGATAAAACATATAATTAGATATCTAAATTTTTAAATTTATCAATTTAATACCTGAACTTTACAATTAATCAATTTGATATTTAAAATAACTTTTCATGCATCTCAATAATACTTTCGTCCAGTTCTTTTAGGTATTTATTAACCGGTTTCAAAAGTTTAGGTACTAAGTTGATTAGTTTCAAACTTTAGGTATTAAATTGATCAATTTCAAAGTTGAGGTACTAGTTATATATTTTGCCAAAGTTTAGATATCATTTGTGATATTAATCTTATTTTTATACAATATATGAATATCAAGAAGGTGTGAGTTTGGCTAGAAAGACCTAATACTTATGCAAAAAGCAAAGATAGGGAGAAAAGAAAACACTATTACATGCACAAAAAGTTGGAGAATGAATAATAAATGATAATTTTTGGCCACGCACTCGGAGTTACGAGGTTAAACTAATCTATGAAATGAAGGTTAAAGCCATTTTACATTACTTAGAAATAAAAAGATCTAAATCACGTGTGATATATTTATTTTATGTGCTCAAATTGCATTAAAATTTTGCCTAAGGCCAAGTAAAATCTCAAAGTTTGTTGTGTGATACTTACATATTAGAAGAAAAAAACTACCAAGACACCTGTGTTTTCCCATATATATACATAGATATATTGTTTAAGAATCTATTCTTTAAAAATGTTAATTTCAAAACATAAATTTTTAAAAAATGTTTTAAAATAGAGTTTTTGTCGCTCGTCATTCAATGCGGTTATATTTAAGTCCCAAATCAACAGAAAAATGTAAATATAGGTTATAAAATTAAAAAAAAAAAGAAAAAAACAAAATAGACTTTTTATACTTTTTCATTTCACATGTAGGACAATGTTTTTTTATGTGTTTTCATTTAAGGACTTAAGTATGATTTTTCACACAGGTCTTATTTTGATATATTTTTGGTAACTTAGATTCTAAATTTAAAAAGAGAAATAAAAATAGAAGTACAATTTTGAAAAGAAAAATTTAAAACTATGGACGGATTTAAGTTTTCCATCCTTTTAGTTTTAGCGCTTATATTTATTATTTTTATTCACTCTTAAACCATGTTTTTTATGGTTTCGTTTTTCTTTGTATAGTTTCAGGACCAGATTTTTAATGGTAATTTTTGAAATAAAAAAAATTATAATATAGGTGCTAAAAAATATATAGAAAATTTTAATGTATTTTTCTCTATATACAAGATATAAAGCTTTATAATATACAACGGACAGACCAGTAACTACAACACTTATGGAATTATGCACGTGAGCGTGAGTGCAATAAATATCTGAGTTGGTGCATGAATTTTTGCTCAGTAGACGCTACATAAAGCTTGGTTGATCTTGACTGCTAAAATGAACTTTGGCAAAGCTGTACTTTGTCGGCTACAAAAGTGCTGTCAATTGCCGATGAGAAAAATGAAACTTACATTTTTGTTGTTGAGCTCTATGTGTAGTTTTCAAAAGAATAATTGATAAAGATGGTTTTCTAAGGAAAGAATAATTGATAAAGATACAGTTGCACAAAGCTCACCACAACAAGTTCAAGTAACTAAAGAATGATTACTTCAAATAGAGCCAGAAACTTCGAGAAAAAATTCAAGAATTTGTGCAAAGGTTTATTGAAGATTACTCAAAGTTCACCAACACCAACTTGAAACCAGAAACGAAGACTTTTACTATTGTTTTTGCAATTAAGAATGAGAATACAACACTACAGACAAAATCAGACCCAAAGATAACCCAAAGCTGCCCATTTTTATTTCAAAACTACTAGCACAAAGAGCCAACGCAACCAGCTTAAATCCAACACCACTGGCCTTTAAATTTAGGCAACATAGATCTGTGCCCTGCTAGTATACGTCGTCGGCCATCCTTTGTATGCTGCCAGCTTTTGGCTTTACACCGCTGACCTTTAGCTAGTCTTGCACATGACCACTAGCCAAATTTTTTAAGTTGATTCTAAGGGCGCCAGTGTAACTCTTCATGGCTGGTAGCATAAAATAAGGCTGTCAACCTTCTTATGCGAATAAACTTCATTTTATTTGTGCCTTTTGAGTTTCCTTTATTCTATTACATATAGCCTTAAGTTTTCTAAAATTAACTGATTTTATTTTATTGTAATTTCTCTCATAAATATTCAGATTTCTTATATTTTTAGCTACTTTTGGCCAACCAATGTAAAGGCAAATTGCCTTTTCTTTTTCAATGTTTCTCTTGATTTGAAAGTAAATAGTATGCACATAAATTTGGAATTCGTCATAATCAAACTTTTTATAAACAAGAGCTATTATAGAATCGATTGAATTTACAAAGCTTATATAAATAACAAATTAAATATTTTCCTTTTTATCCTTTTTTTAAACTCTTGGTCAGGTCACCTTGCGGACTAAACAGGCTGGGTCAATTTGGCCAATATCTAGATGGGTCGAAAAAATTGACCGTAGCTCGCTTTTTTAAGCGGACAAACGGATCGATCTGCAAACCATAACTCGTATGCCCAGCTCTAGTCATACGACGATGCAACTTTTGGTTTCAACCATGTAAATACGTATCATTTGGAAATCATGATTTACCTCGGCCTCAGAACACTTTTTTTTAATATTTCAATGTATTAAATTTAAGAATCTACTGGCATGTATTATTGTTGGTGCAACGTTTCATTCCTTTGGGGATTTTTCATCTTTTCTTTTCCTTTTTTTTTTTTTAAAAGGTACAGGTGTCCAAGTTTCAATATTATAGTTATAACCTTAGAATGTAGGACAGGGTTTAATGCTAGTGTAAGGAAGAAAGTCACACATTAGTGATAATAGTTTAGTTGAATTAAATAAGTTCCTCAATTTCGTTAAAGTTTCGAAGCCATATATTGTTGCTGGTTGAAGATTATTCGAGACATTATAGATTTTGCTCAATCTAATATATTGTCGATATCTTATACTCGTGTTATAGTAAGAAATGTAGCAGATTACTTACGTCCCTCGTTTCAGACTATGATAATAAATATTTGAAAAAATTATAAATAAGTAACATGTGTTTTCGCTCTTCTAAAATTAAGTGATATATATAATTAGGTAACCTGTGAAATTTTTTTTTATAAAGAACTAACCCGTGCTATACACCGTAATGTTCCGTTAAGAAAAAATGTTAAGTACATCACATGCAAGCCACGTGGAAATTAAAGTTAAAACAAAACATCAATTACTTCACCAAAACAGCGCCCGATCAAATTAGACCCAAAATCCCCCATTTCATCATCTTCCCGTGAATCAACGTTGGCACAATAGATAAAAAATGAAAATAATTAACCCGATACCATCAGAGACATACCTACATAGAAGCCAGAAAGATCAAAGACTTCACAGGTTTGGAATTAGCATCCCAGTGACATCAATAAGTAAAGGCAGACATACATACACAGATTGCTGCCTAAACCAAATGCTATCACATGACTACGACTGGCTATCACAACATGAACCGAACAAGTAAAAACTACTTACTGCTGATGATGAGCTTCTGATAAAGAGGAACAATTTAAGCCTAGGTCCTGAACTTGGACTCATCAATGTTGATCCTCTCACATGCGGCATGTTCACCTCCAGACTCATCGCCAGTGTTCAATCCGACCTTTCAGCCCATCTCCTGGTACCTTTCTGTTCCCAACTGCTCCTTTCATGTCTACTTGCTTCGGCCTCCTCCCTAATCTTATAGTTTAGTGTTTTTTGAAGGATTTCTTTAGGATTCCTTGGAGGTCATACAACGAAGGAGATCCATTCTTGAGAGAAGGGTATTCTACAAAGAGGGTTTTGTTTTGATTTGATTGAATGTGCTCAGTGAAGTAATTTGGTGTTTTGATTTAATTCTAATTGCCACATGGCTTGCACGTGATATACTTTAACATTTTTTTAACGAACATAACATTCGGTAACACGAGTCAGTTTTTTATTAAAACAAATTTCTCAGGTCACCTAATTACATATTTTTACATGTAGCACCATTATTTTAGCACACATGCCCATGATCATCAAACATATATATGCATGAAGTGCCGGGTAAATTGATAATGTTTTTATAGGTTAATGTAATAAATAATACTTGAATTTTGATAAAATACATAATTGAATATCTAAATTTTTAAATTTATCAATTTAATACCTAAACTTTACAATTAATCAATTTGATATCTGAAATAACTTTTTCATGCACCCCAATAATACTTTCGCCAGTTCTTTTGAGTATTATATTGACTAGTTTCAAAAGTTTAGGTATTAAATTTATTAGTTTCAAATTTTAGGTATTAAATTAATCAATTTTAAAGTAGAGGTACCTAGTGAATATTTTTTCCAAATTTTAGATATCATTTGTGATATTAATCTTAGTTTTATACAATATATGAAATCAAGAAGGTATGAGTTTGGCTAGAAAGACCTAATACTTGTGCAAAAAGCAAAAACAGGGAGAAAAGAAAACACTATTACATTCACAAAAAGTTGGAGAATGAATAATAAATGATAATTTTTGGCCACGCACTCGAAGTTACGAGGTTAATTTCATCTATGAAATGAAGGTCAAAGTCACAAAACTACTGAAAGTGTTTGAAACCACCACACTATTTTGTGAGAGCCTTTCATTTATATATAATATATACATATATATTTTTACAGATGGTATAAAAGAATAAATACACATAAATATTATTAAAAATAAATGAAAGAATCAACTATTCAAACTCCTATAAATGATTGGTCAAAGGTGCATTTAATTGAGGGTCAAAAATGCATTTATGCATGTATGCCTTAGATTAAGGCAGAGAATCCTCAACACCCCCCCCCCCCCCCCCCCCCCCCCCCCCCCCCTCCGCGGGCGCAAGCTAAGCGTCGGATTTGAGCAGACGTGAAGCTTGGAGTGGAAAAATTGAAAAAGAGGTCGAGGTATACTTTTGGTGAAGATATCGGCAACCTGTAAGTGAGAGGCACATACTGAGTGCGAAGTTTACCATCAATAACAAGTTCACGAAGAAAATGAGTCTAACTCGACATGCTTGGCTCGCTTGTGAGAGATGGGGTTAGAACTCATAAAAATTGCACTTTTGTTGTCACAGAGAAGAACAGGCTGCTGTGGAAGAGAAATTCTAAGGTCACGAAGAAGATGCGTGAGCCAAAGAAGTTCAGCGGCAGTGAGAGCGAGGGCACGATACTCAGACTCACAGCTTGAACGAGAAACAGTAGGTTGCTTCTTGGCACTCCAAGAAACCAAGTTGTTGCCAAGGAAAATAGAATAACCAGAAGTAGAGCGACGAGTGTCAGGACATCCTGCCCAGTCGGCATCAGAGTAAGCAACTAAAGCACTAGGAGCAGCAGATGGACTAAAAGTGAGGCCAAAATGCAGTGTGCCCTTAACATAGCGAAGAATGCGTTTCACAGCAAGAAAATGGTCTTCAGTTGGAGAGTGCAGAAATTGACTGACAGAGTTTACGGTGTAAGCAATATCGGACGTGATAGTTAAATATGGAGAGCACCAACTAGAGAGCGGTAAAAAGTGGGATCCGAAAACAGAGGACCTCAGAAGACAGGTGTTGAGAGACAACCATGGGGGTGTGAACAGGCTTGCTGTCAAGTAACTGAGCTCGTGTGAGAATATCCCGTGCATATCTGAGCTGACTGATAAATAGACCATCAGTGGTGGATGTAGCTTCTAGACCAATAAAGTAACTAAGAGAACCTAAATCCTTAGTAGCAAACTCAAAATGAAGCTTACGAATAAATCTATCAAGAAGAGAAGGGTTATTGCTTGTAATAATGATGTCATCAACATAAAGGAGCAAATAAATAATGTCAGCTGCTTGTGAAAGACAAAAAGTGATGTGTCTACACGACTGGAATAAAAATCAATTTGAATAAGAAAAGAGCTAAGTCGTTGAAACCAGGCACGCAGAGCTTGTTTGAGACCATAAAGAGCTTTCTTCAACTGACAAACATGATTGGGAAAGCGAGGGTCAATATACCCGAGAGGCTGTTCCATAAATATAGGTTCAGTAAGATGACCATTAAGAAATGCATTCTTCACATCAAGTTCGGAGAGGCCATTTGTTGGTCACAGAAGAGAAGTACAACACGAACAGTAGTAGCCTTGATAACCGGGCTAAAAGTATCAGTGTAGTCGAGACCAGGTACCTGTGTATAGCCTTTGGCAACAAGGGGCTTTGAGGCGCTCAATGGATCCATCAGGCAAGTATTTGGTTCGAAACACCCATTTAGAGCCCACAATGTTGGTGTTGGCAGGTCGAGGACCAAAATCCAAGTACGATTATTTTGCAGGGCTTGAACTTCTTCATCCATAGCAGTGAGCCAAGCAGGATTCTTAGCAGCAGATTTGAATCCTTTGGGCTCAATGGATGCAAGGAGGCAGAAGAAGACTAGAGGAGCCCAAGAAGCAAGATTTGCAGGTGTGAGGTTTGAAAATACCAGCTTTGGCTCATGTAATCATGGGATGAGAGGCCATCGAAGTAGCCGCAGTAGGAGCAGGAATAGGCAGCTCGGTGGGAGCTCAAGAGAAGCGAGCTAGGATCTGAGGGTGGCAAAGATGGACCTGCAAGAGAATTATTGGCGTGCAAAGACTCATCCACTGGATCAGTACAAAGACCACATGAGTTAGATCCAGATTGTGTAATGTGCTGGGATAGGGCGCAGATAAAGATGGAAGCGTGTTTGTAGAAAATTTGAAAAGTGAAGGGAATATGGATTGAGCCTGGGAGGTATTGAGGAAGGGAAAGTGAGTCTCATCAAATTGAGCATGTCGGGTGAAATAGATCCTAGAGGTGGTGGGGTCAAGACAATGGAACCCTTTATAAGAGGGGCTGTAACCCATAAAAATGCAAGGAATACTGCGGGGGGAATTTGTTAGACATATAATCACGTAAACAAGGATAAACACGACAACCAAATGGATGAAAATTTTCATAATTCGGAGAATCTATAGAAGCTCAAAGAGACTTTCCTCCAAGAAGTGGTGTTGGCAAACGGTTGATGATGTAGGCCGCAGTGCTAAAGGCGTCAAGCCAAAAGCGAGGGGGAGTGTGAGAGTGGAAAAGCAGGGCCAAACCGGTTTCAGTCACATGACGGTGTTTTCTTTCTATGCGACCATTTTGGGCGGGAGTATAGGACAGGAAAGTTGATGATGAATGCCAAAAGTATGAAGATGAGTTTTAAAGCAATTGCTAGTAAATTCTCAACCACCGTCACTTTGAAATATTTTTATACCAGCAGATTGTTGATTTTCCACAAATTTTTGAAATTGGATAAAAGTATCATAAAAGTCAATTTGAATTTTAATGGATAAAGCCAAGTGAAATGAGAATAATTATCAATAAATAAAACATAGTAGGCAAAACCCAAATTTGATTTTACGGGTAAAGGACCCCATACATCACAATGAATAAGATCTGAAACATTAGACGATCAACGTTCATTACGAGAATAAGGCAAACGATGATTTTTTGCAAGTTGGCATGTATCAAATAATGTAGGAGATGGTAATAAAGAAGTAAGATGAAGCTGTCCTTTTTTATTTAAAAAGGAAATAATAGAATGGTTTACATGTCCAAGGCGAGCATGCCATAATTCATATGAAGCATGAAGAGATTTATTTTCAAAGCGGAATGTCCTCTAGCACATATAAGCCCCCATCTCATTTACCGGTTGCCACCACCCATCCCGTTTGACTGTTCTGAACAGTGAAAAAATCATTAATAAAAGTAATGGATAACGGAAAATCATGTGTTAATTTACTAATGGAAAAAAGATTTTTTATGAGGTGAGGGACAACTAAAACGTCTAACAGATGAAGATTTGGGGAAGGTGAAATTTGACCAGTATGGGTAATGGGTAGAGACGCACCATTTCTGACAATCACACAATCCTTACCCGTATAGTTAGTGGATTGGTCCAAAGTGGAGGAAGCTGAGTCATATGGGTTGAAGCTCCTGTGTCCAAGAACTAGTCGGAAGCGTCACTTCCAGACACAGAGCATGAAGCGGTGAAGTATTCGGCAAGTTGTGCTGATTGGTCATGTTGATGCCGATTGTAGCGTTGCCTGCACCGATTAGCATAGTGGCCTTCCAAGCGGCAGATCTGGCACCGTAGCGGACAACGACCTTGAGTAGGTTGGGCACGGCCATTTCCACTACTACGTCTGAAGCAAAAGCGACCACCCCCGCATTGAGAAGATCCTCGGTGAGCGGTGAACACTGTAACTAAAGCTGCTGGAGTCTCAAGAGATTTTTGAAAGAGTTCAAAACTCTCAGCCTTAGATACAAGATCCGGGAAGCAAGGAAGAGGCATTTGTGCCATCTCGATAGTAGAGAAACTGGAGAAATCGGGTCCGAGACAACGAAGAAACCAATGAACTTTATCAGTTTCATCAACAGGGCGACTAATGGCATGAAGTTGATCGCAAACGGTCTTGAAGGCACGTGCATAGATAGTGACTGAACGAGTGCTGTGCTTCATCAATTGGAGGTCATCTTTGAGGCGTATTTTTGAGCTTTGGAGCGGTGGCTGAAGGTATTTTCGATAGCGGTCCAGACCTTGCGGGATGTAGAGAGGCTGACAGCTTCAGCCATGGCTTCCTTTGTGAGAGAGGAGAGAAGAAGGCTTAGGAGATATTGATCGGTGGCTTTCCATGCCAAGTATTTGGCATTTGGTGTTGAAGAGGTAGGAGAATCAAATGGAGGTGGAGGCTCAAGGGTACCATCCACATGACCCAGTAGACCTTGGCTCTCAAGAAGAGGAAGAAGTTGGCTCTTCCATAAGAGGTAGTTAGAGGATGAGAGTTTGATTGTGACCATGTGAATCATGGTGTTGAAGGGAAGGAGGGTGGGAGAAGAATCAGAGGCCATTTGAGGATCGAGGGATGTCAATCCTAATTATGCTCTGATACCATGAAAGCGTTTTGAAACCACCACACTATTTTGTGGTGAGAGCCTTTCATTTACATATATATGTTTACAGATGGTATAAGAGAATAAATACACATAAATATTGATTACAAAATAAATGAAAGAATCAGCTATTCAAACTCCTATAAATGATTAGTCAAACGGTGCATTTAATTGAGGGTCAAAAAATGCATTTATAGTACGCCTTAGATTAAGGCAGAGAATCTTCAACGCTTACTTGTTGAGATTGTGGCTAACTTCAAACTTGAAATGTTAAAGCCATTTTACATTACTTAGAAATAAAAAGATCTAAATCACGTCTGATATATTTATTTTATGTGCTCAAATTGCATTAAAATTTTGCCTAAGGCCAAGTAAAATGTCAAACTTTGTTGTGTGATACTTACATATTAAAAGAAAAAAATTACCAAATCACCTGTGTTTTTTCATATATATATATATATATATACATAGATATATTGTTTAAGAATCTATTCTTTAAAAATGTTAATTTCAAAACATAAATTTCTAAAAATGTTTTAAAATAGAGCTTTTGTCGCTCGCCATTCATGTGGTTATAGTTAAGTCCCAAATCAAAAGAAAATTCAAAATATAGGTTATAAAATTTAAAAAAAAAAAACAAAATAGACTTTTTATACTTTTTCATTTCACATGTAGGACAATGTTTTTTTATGTGTTTTCATTTAAGGATTTAAGTATGATTTTTCACACAGGTCTTACTTTGATATATTTTTGGTAACTTAGATTCTTAATTTAAAAAAGAAATAAAAATAGAATTACAATTTTGAAACGAAAAATTTAAAACAATGGATGGATTTAAGTTTTCCATGCTTTTAGTTTTAGGGCTTATATTTATTATTTTTATTCACTTTTAAACCATGTTTTTTTTTTTTTGGTTTTTCGTTTTTCTTTGTATAGTTTCAGGACTAGATTTTTAATGGTAATTTTTTAAATGAAAAAAATATTATAATATAGGTGCTAAAATTAAAAAAAAAAAGTATAGAAAATTTTAATGTATTTTTCTCTATATACAAGATATAAAGCTTTATAATATACAACGGACAGACTAGTGAACTACAACACTTATGGAATTATGCACGTGAGCGTGAGTGCAATGAATATCTGAGTTGGAGCATGAATTTTTGCTCACTAGACACTACATAAAGCTTGGTTGGTCTTGAATGCTAAAATGAACTTTGGCAAAGCTGTGCTTTGTCGGCTACAAAAGTGTTGTCAATTGCCGATGAGAAAAATGAAACTTACATTTTTGTTGTTGAGCTCTATGTGTAGTTTTCTAAGAAAAGAATAATTGATAACGATACAATTGCACAAAGCTTGCCACAAAAAGTTCAAGTAACTAAAAGAATGATTACTCGAAATAGAGCCGAGAAACTTCGAGAAAATTTTCAAGAATTTGTGCAAAGGTTTATTGAAGATTACTCAAAGTTAACCAACATCAACTTGAAACTAGAAACGAAGACTTTTACTATTGCTGTTGTAACTCAGAAGGAGAATATAACACTATAGACGAAATTAGACCCAAAGATAACCCAAAGCTGCCCATTTTTAGTTCAAAACTACTAGCATAGAGAGCCAACGCAACCAGCTTAAATCCAACACAGCCGGCCTTTAAATTTAGGCAACATGGATCTGTGCCCTGCTAGTGTACGTTGCCGACCATCCTTTGTATGCTGCCAACTTTTGGCTTTACATCGCCGACCTTTAGCCGGCTTTGAACATGACCACTAGCCAAATTTTTTAAGTTGATTCTAGGGTCACCAGTGTAACTCTTTAAGGCTGCTAGCTTAGAATAAAGGCCGTCAGCCTTCTTATGTGAACAAACTTCATTTTATTTGTGCCTTTGAGTTTCCTTTGTTCTATTTCATATAGCCCTAAGTGTTTGTTTGTAATAGAACAGATTACTTTTAATTGAAATCAAATTAAGAGAAATCTTTCTCTTTGAGTTCTTTTGAAAACTTATGATATCTTCAAGAATTTAATTCTTGTTGAGTTCTTTGATTATACCAAGATTCTTGGTTAGTATTTCCCATAGGGTCGTGATCACTATATCAAGTTTTGTAGGATTACTTAACCAACAAGTCAAGGTCATTCCATCAAATTATACCAAGGTTCATGGAATTTCATATCTAATTTTGAATATTTCATTGGGTCAAGATCCACTTTGATTCTTAAGAGTCTGGGAAACTTCAATATCCTTGCCTAGCACGCATCAGATTTAGCATCGGAGTAAGGCTATTTAAGAATCACTCATCTAGTTCAATTTTAGTATGGTAATCTAAACCCTAATTCATATCATTCATATCTTTATATTTGATTTGAATCCTTTTTTTTTTTTTTTGTTCTTAGGGCTCTAGATAAAAAAAAAAAAGAAAAGAAAAGAAAAGAAAAAGAATATAAAAAATCAAAAGAAATATAGAAAAGAAATTGTGAAGGAATTGATTTTGTTTGAAAAAGAAGTCTTAAGTAGATTTATGATTCGTTTCTGTTTTTCTATTTCCTAGAGTTTCGATCTTGTTATATACTTACCAAGAATTGAAGTATTGCGAGGAACAATACATGGAAGAAAATTCATGAATTGAGGTCGCAAGTTTGGTACAAAACCATAAGACGAAGGATCAAGAAGTAAGGTGGTAAGTGCATCTTTGAGTTTGAGTAATACACAAGGGTTGAGTGTTTTATTCTTGTGAGTGATACGCGTAAGGGAGTAAAGTGAGGTTTATTTTTGCATTCTATTATTATTTGCTTGTTTTCTTCTAACGTCACAGGATGTCTAGCACATCAAAGAAGGAAGGAGAAGAGGATAGCGATATGGCTAGTATGTTTGAGATGTTGCAGGGATTGACGATGTGAATGGATCGCCTTGAACAATAAAAATCGAAGGGAGAGCCTGATTCTAAAGATGAACAAGATTTTAGGATGTCTGCTAAAGCTAGAGGCAAGAGTAATTCACGAGAAAAATCTAATAGAGGAGGTGAGAAAGTTGATTCTAACTTGAATTCTATAAAATTCAAGATTCCTTCTTTTTAAGGGCGCAGTGACCTAGATGCTTATCTAGAGTAGGAGAGCAAAATTGAGCTGATATTTGCATGTCATAATTATTTGGAGGAGAAAAAGGTCAAATTAATTGTTGCGGAATTCACTAGATATGCTAGCATATGGTGGAATCAACTCACCATCAGTAGGAGGAGAAATTTAGAGGAGCCAATTAGTACATGGCAATAGCTGAAGTAGATCATGAGAAAGAGGTTTGTTCTTGCACATTATTATACAAGTTTACATCATTAGTTACATGAACTCACTCAAGGAAGTAGGAGTGTAAAGGAATACTATATGGAAATTGAAACACTCATGATGAAGATTGATATAAAGAAAGATAATTAAGTCACTATGGCTAGATTCTTGAATGGACTGAATAGAGATATTGGAGATAAAGTAGAGTTGTAGCATTATATGAAGTTGGAAAAAATGTATCAGATGGCATTGAAATTTGACAACCAACTCAAGAGAAAAGGAAAATACAGTTATGAAGGTGCTTCTTCTACTTCATGGAAGAAAAATTGGAAGAAAGAGGATAATAAGAACAAGAAAGAAAAATCCACTCAAGTTATGCTAAAGGAGAAGACTTCTAGTAAAAACAAAGGTAAAAACGAATCGCAATCTGGCTTGAGTAAAATTTGTTGTTTTAAGTGTAGTGGTGTTGGATACATAGCTTCTCAATGCCCTAATAAGAAAGCTATGATTGCCTTGGGCAATGATGAATATAAGACTGCGAGTGAGAGTGAAGAAGATGATGATGATATGCCTGAAGTGGAAGATGTAACTGATAATGAGGAAGTAAATGCCTTAAATTTATCATTGGTCATTAGACGCACTTTAAGTACACAACAGGTGGGAGAGGATGAACATGAGCAAAAGAGGGAGAAAATTTTCCATACCAGAGTTGTAGTGAAAGATAAAGTTTGTAGCTTAATAATTGATGGCGATAGTTGAGCTAAGGTGGTGAGTACTAATCTCATGGAATTATTTAAGCTGCCTACACTTAAACACCCTAGGCCATATAAGTTACAGTAGCTGAATGATTCTGGGGAGTTGAAGGTGAACAAGCAGGTAAAATTATTATTTACATTAAGGAACTACAAAGATGAGGTATTGTGTGATGTAGTACCTATGAATGCTTGTCATTTATTGTTTGGTAAGTCAAGGCAGTTTGACAGGTATGCTACTCATGAAGGGCGTTTAAATAGATTCATTGTGCGAAAGGATGAAAAGACATTCCATTTGAAGCGTTTGACACCACAACAAGTACAAGAGGATCAAAAGAAATTGAAACAAGAAGATGAGATGTTGAGAGCTAATAAGAAAAAGAGAGAAAGCATGAGAGTTGGTAAGGATGACACATGAGTGATAGAAGGGAAAAACAAAGTGGCTAGTGAGAAAAAAATGGAGAAAAATGAGAATTGAAAACAATTAAATTGTTTTGCCACTAAAAGTGAGATTAGGAGTGTAGTAAATGAAAGAAAGCCCTTGATAGTACTTATGTACAAGGAGGTAATGTTTTCTACTAATGATCTTGACCCTTCTCTTCTTGGTTTTATTGTGTTTTTTTTACAGCAATATGAAGATTTTTTTCCTAAAGAGGTAGAGGGTTACCAACAATTAGAGGCATAAAGTGTCAAATTGACTTCATATATGGAGTGTCTATTCCAAATCGACCTGCCCATAGGTGTAGTCCTAAAGAGACTAAGGAAATACAAAGGCAAGTGGAGGAATTACTTGCAAAAGGATTTGTTCATGAGAGCATGAGCCATTGTGCTGTGCTAGTATTACTTGTGCCTAAGAAAGACAGAACCTAGAGAATGTGTGTGGATTGTAGAGCTATTAATAAAATCATGGTAAAGCATCGTCATCCTATTCCTAGGTTAGATTATATGCTTGATGATCTGCATGGTTCATGTCTATTTTCTAAAATTGATCTTAAAATTAGTTATCATAAAATTACAATGAAACAAGGGGATGAGTGAAAACTACTTTTAAAACTAAATTGGGACTTTATGAGTGGTTAATTATACCTTTAGACTAACTAATGCACTTAGTACATTCATGAGATTGATGAATCATGTCATGCATCCTTTCAGAGGAAAATTTGTTGTAGTGTTCTTTAATGACATTTTGATTTACAACAAAAACTTGGAGGAACATATGAATCATCAAAAGTGTACTTTCTGTTTTGAAAAAGGAGCATTTATATACTAATCTTAAGAAATTTTCTTTTTGCTTAGAAAAAGTAACCTTTTTAGGCCATGTTGTAAGTGCTAGAAGCATAGAGGTAGATGAAGGGAAAATTAGGGGAATTAAAGATTGGCATATGCCTACTAGCATTACTAAAGTGAGGAGTTTTTATGATCTGGCTAGTTTGTATAGATGTTTTGTGAAAGATTTTATTACACTAGCAGCACCATTGACTGAAATTGTTAAAAAAATCTATTGGTTTTAAATCAGGTGAAGCATAAGAAACGGCCTTTAATTTACTTAAAGGAAAATTATATTCTATACCTTTGTTGTCTTTACTTGACTTTTTCCAATACTTTTGAGATTACACATCTGGCGTTGGCATTGGAGCTGTAATACTTAAGAGGGAAAACCAATAGCATATTTTAGTGAGAAATTGAATGGAGCACCTTTGAGCTATCTTACTTATGATAAGGAGCTCTATGCTTTGGAGAGGGCTTTAGAAACTTGGCAACATTATTTGTGGCCAAAGGAATTTGTGATTCATACTGATCATGAATCACCGAAGCATCTAAAGGGGCAAGGAAAGCTGAGCAGAAGACATGCCAAATGGATGGAATTTATTGAGACCTTCCCATATGTTATCTACTACAAATAAGGTAAATAAAATATAGTTGTTGATGCCTTATCGTGCAGGTATGTCCTTATATCAACTCTCAACGCAAAGTTACTAGGTTTTGAACATGTCAAAGAGTTGTATGCTGGTTATCCTCAATTTTCTACTATTTTCAATGCATGTAAGGAAGGATCTTTTAACAAGTTTTATAGACATGATGATTTCTTATTTAGAGAGGGAAGATAATGTATACCTCAATGTTCTATAAGTGAGTTACTTGTTAGGGAATCTCATGATAGAGGTTTAATGAGGCATTTTGGTGTGACTAAAACTCTAGATATATTAACTGAACATTTTTATTGGACTCATATGAAAAGAGATGTAGAAAAAATTTACAATTGTTGTGTGACTTGCAAGAAGGCCAAATCTAGAGTGATGCCTCATGGTTTATATACTCCTTTACCTGCTCCTAGTGAACCATGGACTGATATTTCTATGGACTTTGTTTTGGGTTTAACTAGGTGGAAAAGGGGTTGTGATTCAATTTTAGTAGTTGTGAATAGATTCTAAAAATTGGCATAGTTTATTACTTGTTATAAAACTGACAATGCATCCCATATTGCTAATTTGCTCTTTAAAGAAATTGTCAAGTTACATGGTGCTCCTACAAGTATTGTTAGTGACAGGGATGTCAAAATTTTAAACCATTTTGGAGAGTTTTGTGGAGCAAACTGAGTACCAAGCTATTATTCTCTACTAGTTGTCATCCACAAACAGATTGACAAACTAAAGTGGTAAATAGGACAATGATGACTTTGTTGAGAGCTATGATCCAAAAGAATTTAAAGTCTTGAGAAGAATGTTTACAATTTATTGAATTTGCATATAACCGCATTGATCATTCTACTACAGGTAAAAGACTAATCTGGATGAAAAGAAAAATGGCATAAATTGTTAAAAAGTTACATGAACAAGTGCAACAAAGGATTGAAAAGAAAATGAGCATGATGCTCAACAAGCAAACAAAGGTAGAAAGAAAGTCACCTTTGAACTAGGTGATTGGGTCTGGGTACACTTGAGAAAGGAGAGATTTCCATCTCAAAGGAAGTCAAAGCTAGAGCCTCAAGGAGATGGGCCATTTCAAGTAATTGAGAAGATCAACGACAACGCTTACAAGTTGGATTACTAGGTGAGAATAATGTAATTGCTACATTTAAAGTTTCTTATTTAAGTCCTTTTGATGTGGGTAAAGTTGATTCGAGGACGAATCCCATCATAAAGAGAGGGAATGATGAAGATACAATTACACAAAGCTCACCACAACAAGTCTAAGTACCTGAAGGAATGATTACTCGAAATAGAGCCAAGAAACTTCAAAAAAAGTTTTAAGGATTTGTGCAAAGATTTATTGAAGATTACTCAAAGTTAACCAACATCGGCTTGAAATAGGAAACAAAAAGTTTTGCTATAATTTTCGTAACTCAGAAGGAGAATATGATACTACAGATGGAATCAGACTAAAAGATAACCCAAAGCTACCCATTTTTATTTCAAAATTGCCAGCATAGAGAGCCAACACAGCTAGCTTAAATCCAACACAACTGGCCTTTAAATTCAGGAAACACAGATCTATGCCCTGCTAGTGTACACCATCGACTATCCTTTGTACACCACCAGCTTTAAATGTTACGCCACCGTCTTTGAATAGGACCAGTAGCCAAATTTTTTAAGCTAATTACAAGGCCACCAGTGTAACTCTTCAAGGCCGCTAGCGTAGAATAAAGGCTACCAGCCTTTTTATGCAAATGGACTTGATTTTATTTGTCTTTTGAGTTTCCTTTATTCTATTACATATAGTCCTAAGTGTTTGTTTGTAATAGAACATATTAATTTTGATTGAAATTAAATTGAGAGAAACCTTTTTCTTTGAGTTCTTTTGAGAACTTGTGATATCTTCAAGAATCTGATTCTTGTTAAGTTCTTCGATTATACCAAGGTTATTGGTCAGTATTTCCTATAGGGTCGTGATCTCTGTATCAAGGTTCTTAGGATTATTCAACAAATTGGTCAAAGTCATTCGAACAAATTATACCTTCGTGGAATTTCAAGTCTAATTCTGAATGTTTCATTCGGTCAAGGTTCGCTTTGATTCTTAGAGAAAGGTTTGAATAAATAATGACTATTCAATGTTTTCTATAAGAAGAATTTCTTATGGAATTGCTATTATGGTTAACTAAACAATATAATAGTTATTTATAATAAATAAAACTGTAATGGAATTACACTTACAGCAAAGTGATGGACCATTGGTTAGAGTCTACCTCAAACATCATCAAATAAGTTGAATTCACATCAGAATGGTGGAATATTAAGAAAATACCAAATTATTGTATTATTGAAATCTACAATAAAGATTTAACCTATTCTTGAGAGTAGAATAGTTCAATCGTAGTTTAATCTGGATTCAACTCGATCTTATCCACTAACCTTTGACTCTTTAGTACGTGAAATTCTCAGGTTGAGTCAGACAACATTATATAAAAGATGAAATTCTTTGGACACGACTAATAAATTAATTAAGGCTGGTTTACATAAAATTGAATTATTCAAATGACTAGACGCCACATACTGGTAATGTATTTTATTTGCCTTAGGGTTCAAATCAGTTGTAAAAACCAATTTGACAGCCTAATAAGGTATTTTAAAAAAAAGTCATTAAGTCGCATTTCATTAATTTAATAAGTAATCATAGATATACAAAATTTAGAGATGTCATCGAAGTAGATGGTTTTCAAAAAAAAAAAAAAAAAAAAAATCGTCGCGGCTATTTTTCTGCTAATATTTGGAGTACAGACTTTTCACTTCCTTTATCATTGTCTACAGACACCGGTTCAAGAACCGTGAGAAAGCGCGATGGGTGAAAAAATATTGTGTATTTTTTTGTCTCATTATGCACAAGTGATGAAGTAAAGGCTCTATATACAAAGCTGTACAAAGCATAGACAAGTAAAAGAATAATACACACTATAATTAAGAAATAAAATAATACACGACCATTTTTCAAATTTCATAACCAATAGAAAATATCACGTAATTACGTTACGTTAGGATGGTAATGTATTTTCAAACACTACTGTCAATCCCTATCGATAACCATTAATGCTTAGGCCCATTCTTGCATCCATTCTACCTTCTCTATATCCTATTTTAATCAAGAAATTAATGAGTCCTTGTTCGATGAATCTATCTAGGCATGTCATAAAGTTGCAAAAGTTGGACCAAGTAAGCTGTTGATAACTAACGCCTAATGGTATTGATTAAGCACAATCCTATTAGATATTAAAGTATATTTGTTTCATTATATTTTGATCATTTGGGTAGCATATTTTGATCATTTAAATATTTATCAATGAATAGATATGATAAAAAACTAATGGTTATACTCATAAACTGATCAAACAGATTTGATATAAATATGATACAGATATACTATAGACATAGATCTATTATAAATATAATACAAATAAAAATGTGATAATCCAAACTCGCTGATGACATTGGTTAAATCTTGTAACACTGATATATAATATTCATTAACTCTTATTAATTATTATTACCCTGCACTGCAAATTTGGATTTCTTCTCAAGGCTGAAAAATCAAACGAAATGGATGTTTCAAATTTTTCTCTTTTCTAAATTTATAAATCAGTTGTTAAAATTACCTAGGTTTTTAAATATTATCTGACGTCTCGATGGCTTATTATACATGGTAGCACCAGTTAAGTAGATTGAAAATGACAGAATGTATATTAGAAGATCCAATTCCAATAAGGTCAGACCATCAAAGTTTGTCTTACAAAGACCACCGAAGAGGAAACACTAAATTATTGTATTATTTAAGATCCAGAATAAAAAATCTGTATTACATCTAACAAATTAATATCTGTCTCTCCATGAACGAAATTGTAAGAACTAAATAACATAGAGAATGAGAATCATGAGGATTTAAAACCAAAGAGCTGCAACAATGGACAAGATCGTGGCCGAAAGGCCAGTAATGCTAATAGATTTCGCAGAGCTATCTTCGGGAGGTGATGCGGCAGGGGTGGTGCCCGTGGGGGTGGTGGTTGCTGATGGGGGAACGGCGGCAGATGGAGGAGGAGTGCCGGTGGATGAAGGTGGGGTAGCGGTGGAGGCCGGTGGGGTGCAGATGCAGGCGTGGTCGACGTGGGTGCAGATGCAGGCGTGGTCGACGTGGGTGCAGATGCTGGCGTGGTCGGCGTGGGTGCAGATGCTGGCGTGGTCGGCGAAGGTGCAGATGATGGCGTGGTCGGCGTGGGTGCAGATGATGGCGAAGTCGGCGTGGGTGCAGATGCTGGCGTGGTCCGCGTGGGAGCAGATGCTGGTGTGGCCGGTCGGGCAGGAGTAGGAGTAGGAGTTGGAGTTGGAGAAGGAGCAGGGGATGATGAAGATGATGCAGAGACATTGATAGCTAACTTCTGGCCCAAGGAACAGTGTCCGCTGAATGTGCAAATGAAGTAATGTTCACCAGCAGCATCCAGGGTGATGTTAACTGGGCCTGTTGTGTTGATTGAGATAGGGTTTGCGCCATTACAGTTATCATAAGCAGCCTTTGTTACCTTGGCTACATCATGCCGACCCGTCGTAAAATTGAATTCTGCATAAAAATTGAATCAAGAAAATCACAAATTGAAGTAAGGACTCCATCGGATATATGATAATAATTTAACAATCAAAATTAAAAAGTTAAAAAGAAAAGCTACCTAGGATGTCACCAACGTTGAAAGTCTTATTGGCAGCCCAGGTCCTGTAAGCCACTGAACCGCCAGGAGGGATGGTCCAACCCAGTGAATCGAGCACAACATATGAATTTTGTGCACTAGAGACATGAACTAAACCTACAAGAGCAAGTGCCAAAAAAACAAAGCTAGTTTTCATATCCATTTCCCTTGTGTGTGATCTTAAGTAGAATAATTCTCCGGTCGCCCTTACTAACAAAATTCTCTGATCGCCCTCCCACTTCTCAGGTTGTGTTTTTTGGGATGCTGTTCAATAGATTAACTTTGGATTTAGAGATAGTGTTCCGTATAGAATTGTATTTATAGTGTTGTAGTATGGTATGTTAGTGAGAAATCATTCAAGATGATGATAATAATAGCAGAAAACGCGTGATGTCTGGAGTGTGGATGCATGGCCTTGGTCTTGGTCAGCAACATTTTTGGAACCGGTAACACATTCTAGGTGTGAAGACTTGGACGTTATGGGACAATTCGCATAAGACTGCTGGCAAATTGAGAGTGGAACTTTGTTGATCTGTTCTACCTCCTTTCATTTTACCTATTAATATTAAAGCAATATTGACTTATTAGTATCAAAAAAATATACGTCAAGTTATAGTTACTCTTCTCTCTTTTTTTTCTCTCATCTTTATTTTCTCTTTTTTAATTTTTATTTTCTCTAAAGATAAATATTCTCCTCTTTTTCTCTCTCATCTCTATTTTCTCTTTTCTCTTTTGATTTTTTGTAAAAATAACTATTCCTTTTCTTTTTAATTTTTTCGTACATGCAGCGTAGGTATATGATACGCTAGTATTTTAATTAAGAAACTTGTCTTTGTTTGACGAATTTAGATATTGATAGACTAATTTGTAAAAGTTGGACCAAGCAACCCGTTGGTACATAATTTAGAGTGTTTAATTATTTGTCTGCTGCTTATGGCGCCCTGTGCTCTGCGACTTGGGAGTGTGGCAAAAAAATTTTATCTTATGGACGGTGCAGGGGACAAAACAATAAATATGGAATAATACAGGTAGGCTTTCCTGAACTTTGATTTTATTTTAAGTTTTTCCTTTTTTTAATATCTAAGCTTTAAATTTTGCTTTTTTCGAGCTCCAACTCTTAATAGTAGAGAAATCAATGCCCTTTTCGTAGCCATCCTTATCATAAGATAAGATAATAACTGCATTTTATCTTTTCACTTTGTGTTCAAACTTTGTAATAGTTGGGATACAACTGGATCGAGTTTGGGATTGGTCATGTAAAACCTGAATCCGACCCGATTAGTTATAGGATCACTCAAAATACGGGAAAAACACAAGGTTTTTAAAACCTACCCCTAAAAATTGATCCGATTAGAAGTTTATCATTTTTTTTTTCTTTTATTGTAATGAAATGATTTCAACAATAAAACATAAATTATATCACATAGTATAACCTATATAAGAAATTTTTAAAAATTAGATATAAATTTCATTTAACATAGAAATGAAATTATGAAATTCGTCATCAACCGTGTGTATACATATTATTAATTTTTTAACATTATTATATATCTATGATGGGTCGGGTTTTCCAACCAGGTCATATATATAACCCGAAACCCAACCCGAAACTTGATAGGGTTTTAATATGATACCCAAAATTGACTTTGAAACCTTATAAAGTTTTAGTGGTTAAGCAGGTCAGGTACCCTATAACAACCTATCTAATTATATCCCTAGTTATAGCTATTTTATTCCTTTCTCTTTAATTTTAAAAATGAAAACTATTTTATGTGTATAGTACCTGTTTCTATTTTATAATTGTGATAAAAATGATGGTTAAAGTATAAGATAATGAGATATGAAAACTAAGATATCTGTAACACATGGTTAAAGTATAAGAAAATGAGATATGAAAACTAAAACATCTGTAACACCCTAAATGTAGGGTTAATTACAACCTGCCACATGTCTATATCAGATATAAACACATAAAGGCTCAGAAACTACTATAATTGCAATAAACATGATGAATATTCTAAGTCACTTATGTGTTAATGACTTCAAATATTATTCTGTTTAACACTTATAATTATAATCAACATAACTATCTACTAATGATCTTTAAGAGTTAAATTAACATCCATTATTCCAACTCCACAAGGACTACAATTACCACTAAAAGTTACTCTAGTAAACACTAAGCTCCTGATATCCTTAAGAACAACTTTATATGATTAATGTCTCTCCTTTCCATTTATCTTCATATGCTCTCTAAGCACACTTAGAGGGACTTCAGTGCTAGTGGTAATCTTAGCCTACTATCCTAGCCTACTATCCAATAGTAGCTAATGATACATCGGTCTATATGATCATTACCTATACATGAAAAAGAAAAGAGTGTGTCAGAGCCTAATGCAGTACTGCCACAAGCACATATGAGTGAGCATGCATAAATGGTCACATAAATTCCTAGTCCTAATGCAACAAGCAACCGATTATTATCTTAAATTTAAGTCCAACAATCAACACAGGGACTCATGAGTTAAAATTCTTAAATCTACTTATAATCATCTCTAGGTGTGACTCCGCTAGGGACGTGTTACATAAGGATTGTTGGGGTGCCGCGTTAATATCTCCGGTACTCCTAGTCTATTAACCATAGCCAAGCACATGCAACACTTAAACTTAATGGTCGAATATTCAATTAGTTAATTTGAGTTTCTAACCTAACAAGCACAAGCAACAAACAAAGTAGTACACGTACCTAGAAGTTGTTTCATTCAAAAACTAGTATCTACTACCTGAATTACATATACATAAGTTGTTTAGAAACTTCTCTAAGTCTACCTTAAACTCTCATTATATTCCTATCACTCTCAGTCATACTCCGTTACCACCTACATTCTTAAGACCTTAAAGTATACTTAAATCATAAAGGAAAAAGTTTAACGAACCCTAGTCATTTTTAGACAAGAAAATGATGAATCTGAATGTTTATAACATGCAAAAACTACTATACAAGTGGGTATATAGTTGGGTATCACTTAAGCAAAGAAAATAGATCATAAAAAGGTTCATCTGAAGGTACATGGGTAGAATACAAGAGGTACACAAGGGGAACACGACCTCGTGTTTCTCCTTATGTTCTTTTCTAAGCACAAATTTTAAAAATTTAGAGAAACAAGACCAAGAACACGGGATCGTGTATATGTCATGTTGCTTTCACATTCGTTTCTTGTTGAAAGCACAGAGAGAAACACATTTTGATACATGTAGTTGTATACTAGCTGAGTTATTTTGCAAAACACAAATTTTCACTCTTAGAGAAGTACATGGCTTGAAACACTGACCATGCATAGGTCGTGTGCTTTTGGAAAATGCCCTTGTTTCAAAATCTTTGTCTTGTTTCCATACCGACACTCATTTAAACCCTTCTAAGCCTATTTCCATCACTCTAACACTTCTCTATACATGTTTTAATCCCAAAAACCACCAAACGCATACCACCTTTCTATATTACATTTAACACTCATGATCAAATATAAAATACACAAGAACTACATTACCTTTAAACTTTCTTCCATATCTTCACAAATTCATCAACATCTAATTTGTAACAACTGCTTTCTTCTTGTAGTTCTTCTAGTATTTCCTTTTAATTTGTCATTTTTATTGTATGATTAGTTTGTCCACACTATCTTCCCAGTATCATCAAGTCTTCCGCCCCTCCAAAACCCTTTTTTTTTTTTTTTTTGCTATTTAATGATTTTCCCAAAATCTCTCTCACAAAACCATGTGTCTTCACTATAAGGGATTGCCATCAACTCAAAATCCCAATAATTAATTATTCAAAATTGTTATCTTTTTGGTTGCGATAAGGAATAGAGGAAAGAATTAATTTAGTGTCATCATTGTTTTTGAAAAACTTCAAGATTGGTAAATGTTGATAGGAAAGAAGAGAGTTTTTAGCAGGGACTAGATGAGAGACAAAAACATTTTTGAGAGCGATTAAAAAAAAATCATCTGATACTTTATATGTTAGTGAACCAATGTATCTTATGAAGTTTGATGTCCATAGTCCATTTTACCGTCATTTACTAATACTAATTTACATCTCTGCCCTTGCATATGATTTAATTTAATTTGGGGTATTTTAATATCTTTAAAAGAAAAGTTTTACAATATATTCTTTATATATGAAAAAAAGAAATTTTAGTTGTTATTTTAGAAAAAATAAATAATGTAAAGAAAAATAAAGATTTATTAAGATATGAAAACCAAGAAATATATGTGTATAGGGATGCAAGCGGGCGGGTCGTTATAGGGTACCCGATCCGCCCGATCCGCTAAAAACCCTATAGGGTCTCGGGACGGTTTTGGGACCAATAGAGAAAACTCTATAGGGTTTCGGGTCGGGTTTGGGGTAAATAATACGAACCCGATAAAGACCCGACCCGAGAAATTAAAAAAAAAAAAAAAAGAAAGACAGGACAGAGCCAGCGACTCAGCCGAGCGCAGAGGACAACTGCGAATTTCAAATTTGGATTTTTTGAGCAGAGCTCTAGGCCTCCACTCCAGCTGTATGACACTCACACTCTCTCCACACTCCACAGCCACACACGCACTGCTGCGGCAGCACACACACTATACACTACACTAGACAAAAGACAATAGGACCGACAGGACCTTCCTCCTTCTCCTTCCTTCCTCCAGTCCTCCATGGCTCCACTCAAATTTACAACCCTAGCCGCACCTGTAATCTGTCTCTCTCTCTCTCTCTCTCTCTCTCTCTCTCACACACACACACATCTTGATGGATCGTCTTCTTCTGTTGTTCTTGTAGGACAGGGGCAGTCGGCAGACGAGTGACGAGAGTCACGAGACGGCATCGGAGACAACACCGACGGACGACGGGACGAGCACGAGGTTACGAACGGATGACAACACCGACAACATCCCCCACCACAGGTCCAATAATTGCTGCATTCCACATTTGAATGGGCTATTTTAGTATTTTGGGATTTTCATTTTTTCTTGTTATATGTTTATTTTGTTTCTGTTGATCTGTTCGGATTTTGGAATACAAGCTGCAGCACGGTTCTGGTTCTTTGGTTGAGCTATATATGATTTTTGAAAGTAGACATTTCACGAATTTACATTATTATTCAAATCTCTAAAGCTTGTAAAATTGTTAAATATTTGAGAACTTTTAACTTCAAAAGTACCCAGTAGGAAGTCAAGAAGTGATTACTTTGTATATTTAATCACTTTATCCCAACCCTCTTTTTCCAGTTTTCAAACCGGACACTTGTCTCAGAGCAGCATCCCATGATTTAATTAAGGTCCTTTCCTTCATGATTTACACATGCTGTTTGATTGATTAGTACTAAGAGGGCATGATTCTATTCTGTCCAGTTTGTTTGGATTTACTGCGGGGCTGAAGTGAAGGGGGGTGTTCGCTCTGCTTAATTGTACGTGGGCAACGTAAATACTGCATCTTTTTGTACGTACAATTGGGGTTTTTATCGGCTTTCATTTGTTTTATTTGGTTTCCTAAAGATGTATGTGGTGGATGTTATCGTGTTCAGTAGAAGCATTCTTCATGAATTATTGCGCGTAACTGGCATTCCCTGAAGATACCTGCTTTACTATGTCTGTTGAATTAGGTTTGAGTTAACCTCTTTGCTTGGCTTTTGTGGCTAGTTTTATTGGCTGATTGTTGTGGAAAATCTCTTCATTTGGGTAAATTTTATCTAGATAAGTGATGCTTAATGCAGGACATGTTAGTAAGCAGAGTTTACAAATGTTTGCCAAGTTGTTAGTTGTGTGTTTGCATAACATGAATCTTTTGTTTCTAGTCAATCCATTGGTAGGGATTGTATCTGATTTAATTTAGTTCTGTTGTGTTTCTCTATCTGTTATAGCACTCACCTTAGTAGCATTCTTATTTGGTATTCAAGGTTAGTGAAATCTATGTCTATAAATAAATTTATTTATTCGGTTCTCAGAAATGTCTCACTTTTGTTATGAGAAACTTGTGATGTTGTCTGTTTTAATTGAACCAATTGAATCAATGCATGTTGTGGTCGTTCAACTTTATATTCTATTTAATATTTGTTGCTTTTTTCTTATCTATATGATACCAAGCAATTGAATCAAGTCTGTTTACTCTAATCTTCCACTAAGTTAATTGCCTTCAAGAATCCATATGGCTGCTTAATGGATGTATTTTGTACATTATAAGTATGGTATTTATTAACATGAGCAATCTGGTTTGTGTTATAGATTCTACATTTACTATGTACGATTGAGATTGTGTATGAGTTTTGCATTTTATGTAATGTAGAGAACATGGATGCAGTTGAAGTTGAGGTGAATATTGAAGGGAATGATAATGATGTTGAGAAAATTCCATCTCCATTACAAACTGAGGATGTGGGTTCTGCAAGACAAACAAACACATCTGGTTCTCAAGTAGCAAGTATTGCTGATGAGAGCCATAACCCCAACAAACGTAAGTTAACTTCTATTGTATGGAATGAGATGGTGAAGAAAACTGTTAATGGGGATGATGTTGCTGAGTGTAGACACTGTAAGAAACAATTGAAAGCAAATAGTACAAATGGAACAAAGCATTTGCACAATCATTTAAAAAGGTGTCTACAGAAGACCAAGCAAAAAGACATAAAGCAATGTCTTTTATCGATTGAGAGGAAATCTATTGATGGTGGAAGTGGTTGTAAATTAGGAAATTGGACATTTAATCAAGAAGCTGCAAGGAGAAAACTTGCAATGGCAATTATTGCTCATGAATATCCAATCTCAATAGTGGAGCACGAGTACTTTAGGGAGTTTATTCATTGCATTCAACCACTTTTTCATAATGTCAGCCGCACCACCATGAGGAAGGAGATAATTGACATCTATCACACAGAGAAGGAAAAGTTGAGACTCCTATTGAAGGGGCTTAATTCTCGAGTGGCAATAACAACAGACATGTGGACATCAAATCAAAAAAGAGGATACATGACCATCACAGCACATTTTATTGATAGCAATTGGATTCTTCAGAGTCGACTATTGGAGTAAGTTTTTTTACTATATATCTCTTATCTTTATATCATTGAAATTAACTTTCCCTTTAATTATATTTACATTTTTTTTTCAGTTTTGTGTATGTTCCAGCTCCACATACAAGTGAAGCTCTTGGTGATTGCTTATTCAATGCATTAATGAAATGGGGCTTGGATAGAAAATTGTCTACAATCACTGTAGACAATTGTTCAACAAACGATGCAATGATCACAGTTTTACTTATGAAGCTGCGAAAGGATGATCTGATTCTTCGTGGACAGGTACTCCATATGCGTTGTTGTGCTCATATCTTAAATTTGATTGTGAAAGAGGGTGTCAATGTGATTGAAAAATCAATAGAAAGAATCCGTGATAGTGTTCTATTTTGGTCAGCGACACCATCACGAGTGGAGAAATTTAGAGAGGCATGTAAACAGATAGATGTGGCATATTGTAGAATGCTTTGCTTAGATTGTAAAACACAGTGGAATTCTACATATGAAATGCTTGTTACTGCCTTGCATATAAGGATGTTTTTTATAGAGCTCAGCTTTGGATAAACATTACAAGTCACTTCCAACTGATGAAGATTGGGATTTAGCTGAAGAAATTTGTAAGAAGTTGGAAATTTTTTATGAAGTGACTACTCTTTTATCTGGTAGAAAATATCCAACTACAAATTATTATTTTGAGAAAGTGTTTGAAATTAGGGAAGCCTTGATTGAGTGGAAAGACTCTTTTGATTTGAATATAAGCACAATGGCTGGAAAGATGTTTGACAAGTTTGAGAAATATTGGGGTGATGTGCATATTATCATGGCTGTTTGTACTGTTTTGGATCCACGTTTCAAGTTGAAAGCTGTTGACTTTGTATTTCCAATTGTTTATGGTGAGAGGGCTTCTGTGGAGAGGGAAACTGTTAGGAAGACTTGTTATGATCTACTTCAGGAATATCAACTAAAGGCTAGATCTCGTCAAAAAAGAATACAGGCAATTCTTCTTTAATGGCTTCACCAACTGGTGATGTAGCTCTCAATGAATGTATCAAAAAGTCAAAGTTGGTGCAATACATGACCACATTACTTTTGATGGCGAAGTAAAATCAGAGTTGGACCATTACCTAGAAGAGCCTGTATTGCCATGGAATTGGGGTACTGATTTTGATATCCTTGGATGGTGGAAATTGAATGGAAGCAAGTATCCTACACTGCAATCATTAACTAGAGATCTATTAGCTATTCCTGTCTCTACAGTTGCATCTGAATCAGCATTTAGTACAAGTGGACGTGTAATTACCACACATAGAAGCCGACTGAATGCAGACATAATAGAGGCATTGATGTGTAGCCAGAGTTGGTTATTATCTGGAAAAACAAGTAAGAATTTTCATTATATAATATTTATTAATGAAAAAGTTTTGTATTTCCTATGTCTTCCATTGCATTTTATACAATCTTTCTCAATTTTTCTTGTAGGTTTTGACATCACTGAGCTAGAGAATGAGATGAAAAATTTAAATATTGAAGATTAAGATCAAGTAAGTAAATATTATGTGGTGTATAAAGTTATTTCTCCTTTTATATTATTTTATATTAACTGAATAACATATGAGATAATTTTATTTTGGTTATTACTTTACTAGGTGACCTATGGTTTGAGATGGTGGCATCCTTGATGATTTTGTGCTATCTGTATTTTGGTGAAGGAAGTCTTAGCTATTGTGAAGGAAGACAACAGTGAAAGCTTTAGCTATTGACTGCAAGTTTTTTTTTTCTTTTCTTCTATGGAAACATTTGTGAAAGACTAAAATTGTAATGTTGGTGTGTGCTTTTGTTTGTTGGGGAGTGGAGACCTTAAGTCAACTAACTCATCTTTTTTTTTTTTCCTTTGAGCTAGGTTTGGATGTGCTATTTGGACATGAATCATGGTTAATATTTTTTGTTCCTTAGTGGATGTTTGTGATATGATAGAATTATCTTAGACATCAACTTTGCTTTTATTGATGCTTCTAATGACCATGATTAATGATTTTCAATATTCCAACATATACCATTAGGGACAACTTGACATAAACACTCTCTTATAAGAGATTGAACAAATTGTTAGTAATGATAATTAATGTTTACTACAATTAACCTTGTTTATTTCATCTATCATGATTTTCACAACAATAAACAAATTTTTATTTGGACACAATAACAAAAAAAATTTTTTGAATGAAAAATAATAATAATAATAATAATAATCGGGTCGGATCGGTCACTATCGGTTTGTGATTGTTGTATCGGGTCGGGTTCTGGGATCATGTCAAAAAACCCTATAGGTTTTTTTCCGGGTCTGGGATACTTTATATAAACGGGCGGGTTCGGGTTTTGAATGACCCGTCCCAAACCCGCCCCGGTTGCATCCCTATATGTGTATATATATTTGGGTAGTTAATAGGTGCATTACATAGAATGCTTAGCTCAAATACATTAAGGAGATTACAACTAGCAAATGGAACATGCTAAAGACATCTAAACAAGGCAGTAAAACAACAAAACATCAAAAGATTATAGCTACTAGCAGCCCTTATATATTCCTAATGCCTAGCAGCCCTTATATATTCCTAATGCCTAATATCTGCTTGTAGCAACGGGCAAACAAAATTTGGAGGAATGAATGCAAGCCAAAAGTTCTCCCTTTGACAGTGTATCATAGCAGCTAATTTTTTTGCTATACTATTAGTCTCCCTTGGGTGATGAAGCAGTAGAACCTCACTAAAATTTTGTCATTTTTGCCTACAAGATAATATTACATTAAACATGTTCAATTTTTTATTTTCACCCGATGCTCCTTTCAATAAAGTGATTATAGTAGTTGAGTCAAAATTCAATTCAATGAAGTCAAAAGATAACTTCTTAGCAATTTTGAGACCAAAATAAACATCCCATAGCTCAGCTTTAAAAATAGGGATGAGACCAAGCTGCCAAGAAAAGCCAATTATCCATTGTCACAAATAATCATGGAAAACAACAACAATAGTTGCATCCCCTGTTGTGGATACTCAAGCATCCGTATTTATTCTCACAAAGTCTCTTTCAGGTGGCAACCACTTTAAAATAGCAATAGAAGAAAATGAGTGGCATTATTATTATTATTTTACAATGAGACCAATATTTTCTAGCAACTATTCTTATGCACTGATGCAAAATTTGAGCATTTAAAGATTTAGCATGAAGAATGTTATTTCTATTAATCCAAATAATCCAAATAGCAAAAACAAATAGGATATGGCATGGGACATGTATATTTCCAATATTTGATTTTTTGAAAGTAGCATCTAATCTTAACTAGTCAAATAAGCTTAAGTAAGATCCTATCACAAGCACATCTTGCATGTGCAAACTTTCATAGATGCATCTTATATCAGGACAATCCCTTTAGGCATGCAATTCATCCACTTCCTGCAAGCCATACCTTGGACAATTACATGCAAAATTAAAGATATTTTTCAATCAACTTCCCACAAAGCCATGATTTAAGATTTTCCAAATAAAATACTTACGTTTGAGGACTATGAGGAGAAGATCACAACCAATTGAAAGGTATCTACTTTTATCCTCATGTGTTTTATATCTATCACGCCTCGATTGAGATTAAGGCATAACTAATTTTGTCACAAATACTGCTGAAACATTATACGTTAAGACAAACTTAAAAGACTAATTTATCTAATATGTTTCTTCACAAATTTTATATTTCTGAAATCTTTTATTTAGATTTTGAAAAACATAAAATGATGTAATGGAAATATAATTTGCACAAATATTAGATAAAAAGGCTACTCCCATGAGCAAGCCCATCATAGAAGATAATATCTAGTAATATTAGTTTCGAAAGTCTCCATAAACATCCTTAGGAGATAGTAACTGTAAAAAGATGCCTAAAAGGAAATAAAACTCAAAGACAAGTCTAGGACTCAAAAATAGGCTCGAAAGATAAAACAAGTTTTTAAAAATAAAACAAGTGATTGAAATAACTGTATAAATAAAGATAAGATGAGTGCCATGTTCCTAATCACTAAGCTCATCCAGTAATTCCTAGATTTCGGTTATATACCCCACATCATATACCCAATCGGAATCATTAGTACCTGAAAAACAACAAGAGTGAGTCAAATCTTAGTACACAATAATGCAATCACACATGACGGGGTACACACATCTAAACTATATGCAATACAATATCCAATAGTTTAAGGTCATCAATTATGGTGAATCAAACAACACAGAAGTACTTACATTATAGTCAACAAGCTATGGGAATCTAGAGATTCTAAGTAGCAGCAACTACTTAGGGGGTTGATTAAAGTATGTTGAATACCAATAGTCTCGTCTAGGGTTTATGGCTATCACAGATCTCTACTACATAATATAATGCGATTCAACTGCTCTTATAAACGTGAACCAGACTACATTACTTCTCTTTGAACCTAAGTAGACATTATCCCAATACCATTTTCCCTATTTGCTATCCACCGAATCACTAATGGTGGCCTAAGCACCTAATTATCATGCTGGCATTGTAGCCTAAGTGTTTAACTATTGTGCTGGCATTGCCCAGCGAGGATTCCACTTCTCAGCCTAGATTAAATGACACATTCACAAAATGGCACACTAAATTATTAGATCATTTTTAAGTTTAGTCCATTTGAGATACCTACCTTAAGCA
This sequence comes from Combretum micranthum, assembly GCA_024138025.1. Classification (NCBI taxonomy): domain Eukaryota; kingdom Viridiplantae; phylum Streptophyta; class Magnoliopsida; order Myrtales; family Combretaceae; genus Combretum; species Combretum micranthum. Next base: position 366,116 of record JAMXBD010001188.1, on the reverse strand, counting down.
AACAACACACATATCATTGCTTACCTAGTATCAAGTATGTAGATTGGGAAAGGCCAGAGAATAGGTTAGAGTGCAAGTTAGAAGCAACAATATGTGTCCAAGAAAGGATAATTCATATAAGTAATGTGCATACAATTCAATTATCAAATCCATATTGATTATTTAATTATGTTTATTTATACTATATGGGATCTTGATTGATATTTTAAGTTGAATCTATTTAGACTATTGGGCTTAATTAGTTTGGGTTAAGCCCAAGTGTATAAAAGATTGGATTTCTTGTTTTCAAGTATTGGGCCTTTAGGTTCTATGTTGGGCCTAATAAGAATTTAACCAAGTGTTTCAATATTTAGGGCAATGTGTTTTAAGGAATTTATAATTGAGTCTATTTAATAGTATGAATTATAATGAAGATGGAATTGAATTTAAATATTTGGTTAGACCCAATTGAGTAAAATTGGATACTGGACCTAATAATTGTGTAAAGACCCGATCCTCTAAATCCCGAGACTTAGAGTACCGAATCCCCAACCACATATAACGTTTTCACATTATATATAAGGTTGTCCTAAAACAAACAGTTTATGAAAATTGTTTGATCAAAACCACTCTACTTTGTAAAGAACTTTTAAATAAAACAAGATTGCTAACAAAAGCAATCTTACATATATTTACATCAAATAAACATCGTTTAGTGTCAATACATGACACTACAAAAATTACATGTTTTCTCAAAACATAAGAATCCTAAAGGATCTTAAGGTCATTACAAAAGAAATTGGCTTAACTAACAAGCCTTCTATACATAACTTTCCTTAGCAAAAAGTTCCTTTCAAAGTCCCAGGGTAAACGATCCTATTCGTTCCACTCATCCAGAAATCTCTCGAAATCGGATCCATAGCCCAAATCATCGTAATACTCGTCTCCAATACCTGCAAAGCAGCAAAAGTGAGCCAGAGGCCCAGTACACAATAACCAATGCAAAACAAGTCATCAAATTGATGCAATGCATCATAGAACGAGTGGTTATCTTTATTACATTTTCTTTCACAAATCAACAAGAGGGTATTCAAACCCCGGTCACACTTTGGGAATCCAGGGATCCTGAGTAACATCAGCTGCTCAGGGGGTTGATATAAGCAGTCCGAATACTTATATCTCCTATATCTATTTCATGAAGATAATAGCTTCATCTAGGTTTAAAAGCCGTTGCCCGACTCTACTTAAACTCAGTCCATAACATGAGCCTAGTTCACAAGTTCCCATAAACTTTGAACTAAATCATGGTATTTCCCCCTTAAGTTTAAGCAAACGTTACACAGATACTATTCCCCCCTATCGGCTACCCACTTAACCAAAAAGAATCGCTATTGCATCATAGCGTACCATTGCATATGTAAAGTCATTGCATCATGACTTGTTAAGCCTACCTAACATGTCATTGCATCATGACAGGTTTGCTGCTCCTCCGACCAGATTAAACAGCGTAATAGACATCCAATTCATTCAAATGTTAAGTTAAATGATTTAAATCAATTAGGAATGCCTATTCCTAGCAATCATCAAGCAATTATTGCGTACCTGAACCCGTTAGTATATAACTAGGATCTCTCGATGATGAACTAACCGAAGAATCCTTAACTGTAATAGAAATATCACAATAATCAACAATTATAGATTTCATTATCACAAATTATACACATATTATATCCATATATCACAATTAATCAAAGAAATTCAATAATAATGAATACAAGGTCACAAATAAGCATTTAAAGGTCCTATTATATCGCAAATGCTCAATAAATACTCAATTGCTCAAATAACAAACTTCGGAAAATTTTAGAAAAAGTTTTTAAATTTCAAAAGCACAGGGGATAGGCCGGCAGCCAAAGCCGGCGGCTTTGAGCCGGTGCTCAATGCTTTGAAAATCAACACTGCCAGCGCTGGCAGTGTTCAAGGACGCCGCCTGCCTTTGCATTATACGCCGGCGGCCTTGAGACGGTGTAGAATCCAAAACCAAAATTTTCAAAAACGTCCAGAGAGGTCTAAGCCGTCCGCTTACCTAGATACGCGGGCAGCTTTGACACTTAAGCGGCCGGCCTTGATTCCCAGTGGCCGGCGTACAATATGAACGAAAGAACGCCGGCTGACTTTCCTAGCGAAAGCCGGCGGCCTTCAGCCAGCCTTAAGAAGTCTGAGTCCAACGCTGCCTATAAGCCGACGGCGTTGAATCCCCAAGTGCCGGCGTACGTTCTAAAAACAGGCTTAAACGAAAATTCAAATCCCCTGTTTTTCCACTTTGTAAATTCTATCTTAAAACACTTCAAAATCTTTCTCAACTACACTTCCAACTTCAATACTCTCTCTATCTATAATACTCAATCCTAGCAACTCAAAACAAGAATTCAACACAATTAAACACTTAACTCCACATCAATCCATCTAATTTCCCTACACAATTTCTCTTCACATCCTCCCAACACTTCATATTACTTCAACCATGCATGCACAAACTCACACACTCATAAAACACATTCATAACTCATCCCAAGCATGAACAAACAATTTGGATATCATTAAACTCATTCCAATGAAGAATTCATGCAATCACTTCAAGAAAGAAAAACAAAATAAGGAACAATCATAACTAAATCAATTCAAATATATATATATATATACCTTGCCTTAAGGAAAACTTTGATTCTTAGAACTTGATATAGGCCTTGTCTTAAGCTTGGAATGGAATTGAAAGAGGAAGAAGAAAAGAAAGAAAGAAGAAGCAAAATTCGTATAAAATTATGGCTACCTCTAAAAGTAGGTTAATTAAGCAAAATTTGACTTTAAACATATTCCAAATTTACCCTTTAAGGCATATATAAATTTAGGAGGCATTTGGCATGAATTTGAACTTCATTTGGGCCTTAAATAAGCATAAATACTAGCTTAACTAAAGAAATAAAGTTCTATCATTAACCTTAGGCAAAATTAAAGTTGATTTATTAATCTAGCTTAATTAACACCTTAATGTGTAAAAGACATAATTAATAATTTTATTACACACACACATTAATACATATAAAACAAAGATATTAATTTCATTATATACATGCAAAATAATATATTAGAATACTAGCAATACAACCATGCTCATTCAATTCAACAATTTAGAATAATTAAATAAACATATGAAATTCAAATAGAAATGAAATCTAGGTCATTTCATTATTCCCTTCTTCAAGAAGTTTCGTCCCCGAAACTTAACTCACCTTCTTACTCAAAAAGTTCCGGATATTTCTGTCTCATTACATTCTCTACTTTCCAAACCGCTTCTCTTTTAGATTGGTTACTCCATTGGATCTTTACCATTGGTATGCTTTATTCCTCAATTCTTTGTCCATTTTTCCCAAAATTCAATTGGTTTTTCCTCCATAGTCAAGTCTGGTAGTATCTCTGGTTGATTGGTATCCAATATTGCATCGGAATCGGATAAGCATTTCCTAAGCTGAGACACATGAAAAACGTTATGAACACCTGACAAACTTGGTGGTAAGTCAATCTATAAGCTAATGGCCCGATCCGTTCCAATATTTCATATGGCCCAATATATCTTGGATTCAATTTGCTCCTCACACCAAATCTGAAAACTTTAGTCGGGGATATCTTGAGGAATACACAATCTCCAAGTTCAAACTCAAAGGTCTTCTTCTCAAATCGGCATAACTTTTATATCGTCTTGAGCAGCTTTCAATCTCTGTTTGATCATTTGAATTTTATCAACAGCTTGTTGTACTAAATCAGGTCCAATCAAGACTCTCTCGCCCACTTCATCCCAATGCAAAGGAGATCTACATTTTCTTCCATATAACGCTTCATACGGAGCCATTGATCGATGCCTGATAGCTATTATTGTAAGCAAATTCAATCAAAGGTAAGTTTTCATCCCAATTCCTTCCAAAATCCAATGCACAAGCGCTAAGCATATCTTCAAGAATTTGAATTGTCCTTTCTGATTGCCCGTCAGTTTGTGGATGAAAAGCTGTACTAAATTGTAACTTTGTTCCAAGAGCTTCATGAAGACTTTCCAGAATCGACTGACAAATCTCGTATCTCTATCCGAAGTAATGGTATTGGTATACCATGTAATCTCACTATCTCTCGATGTAAATCTGAGCCAATTTTTCAAGTGAATACCCGACTCTCAGTGGAATGAAATGTGATGATTTCGTGAGTCGATCCATGATGATCCAAATCATCTCATTCTTGGCTACTGTCTTTGGTAAAGCCGTCACAAAATCCATAGTTATCTCATCCCATTTCCATTCCGGATCTTCAATGGTTGCAATTCTCCTCCAGGCCGTTGATGCTCGATTTCACTTGTTCTTTGACATACCAAACACTTAGAGACAAATCTTGCAATGTCCTTCTTCATTCCTTCCCACCAAAAATGTCGCTTCAAGTCTCGATACATCTTCGAATATGAGGAGGAATGCGCTTCCTTCATAATTTGGTGTCTCAAATCATAGATCTCGGGTACATAAATTCTATCCTTAAACCTGATAATACCCTTATCATCAATCCTCATTTGTTTTCTTCTCTTTTCACCTATCTTACTTTTCAACTTCTGGCTTCCGGGTTTGTCACGCCCCGAAGGGTACCCTAAACGTGGCAGTCCGCCGTACACAATATTAAAGCCTAAGAATGACCACCTCAGTCACGCGAAGGCTTCCATACTATGTACAAGGCGTCTAACACATAAAGGAGACAAATCGGAATGATACATTTTATGTTGATACAATTGAGTAACAATGTAAAGGAAATACAATCCACTATACTCCAAATACAAAACACTATACTTCAAAATACATCATCAAACTTCAATTACATTCATCCCAAGACTTCACTACATAAAACTATTACAAAGCAAATCGTAAAGCTTAGCCAAAAACTTCAAGCATTCTTATATCTTGCCGGAATCCCGAAGTCATTCTCGACTTCAACCATCTTGGTCCCCACTTAGCATTCTTGGAATAACCTGCTCATTTAAACAACTATTGGGGTATAAGCTACACTAGCTTAGTGAGAATTCCCTTAATTCCGTACCATAACAAACAAGTTATTAATCAATCATATGCTATGCATGAACAAACACGTGAGCAAGCAATTATGCATGGGTAACCGGAACCCACACACAGAACGGATTTACGCCCTCCGTATCTTGGGTTAGGAATGGTATTGAGTCTACACGACCGCTGCTAGTCCCCAAGCCCTGGCTCTTAGCACTCGACTCGGCTAGGCTCATACAAGGATGCATCCACATGCGCCTTAGTACCCGAGAATGAGCTCTGATACCGGGTCTCGTACTTCAAACGAGTCCTCGGACCATACCGATCGACCTGCGTAGGAGTAGCACGCTACCAAATGCAATATGTCTGATGCGATGCATGATCAATTTACTTTTTGCTTAGGTCAAAATATTTATACATTCTTTAGAGTGACCAGGCAATATCATACACATAAATAATATGAACCATGCAGTTATCCAATCAAATCGTGGTTTCGATATGCTTTAGTATTCCTTGGCATACATTCATCACAGTCTCATCATATATCCCATCCCCATTCATATCGATTTTTATCTTGTTCCTAAAATTCTAATGCGACTAATTACAAGCACAATCAAGGTAACAAAACAAGGAGAAAACTCACTCAGCCATTGGATCACCGGTCTTCTAGTAATAATAATCCGGTGGTAGGGAATCGTCGAACTCGGGATAACCTAAAAAGGAAGAAATACTCTAATCAGTATTTCAACTCAAACTAATCCAACGACTTCATACGAACTTATCAAATTCGTAATTCGCGTCCTAAGCGGGAATTCCAACTTAAAACGGCCATAACTTGGTCATTTTAACTCGGAATCTCGCAAATTTTATATCGATTTCTATCTACTTCGGAAGAGCTTTCTAAATACGAAGTTTAAATCAAGTTTTGAAAATATCTAAGCCTCGGAATTGAGGGATCAGATCTGTACAGCGGTACATATTCCAAAAATGCGGTTTTCATGAATGCACTTGAGATTCCTAAGTAAAATGAAACTAAATGCAATGGTAATGATTTTCCCTATCATGAATGTCATGATGTGAACTTAATGAGTCTATGTTCTATAACTTTTTAGATTTAAAGAATTTGAAAATAAACTTTTCTTAGAAACCATTTTACCAATGTTTAGTAAGTGAATTTTACACTTGACCACATCTACATTTTACAAGGATTTTCTTTAGAAAAACTCACTTTGTTTAAAGAAATTTTGACCCTTATATTAGTTATATCCTAAGGCCTTTATTTCTTTAATAAAATTCACATTTATAAACTTTTAAGTGGGTCTTTTACTATAGGGTTTCCAAAAATCCGAATTTACAAAAGTCCATTTTCAAGTTGATTCCTTTAGGAAAAATATATTTTATACTTAAAACTTTAAGTGTTTATTATACCTATATCCTAAGGACTTCATTTGTTAAGAAAATATCATTTTTGAAGTTGGAAAAATAGTGTTTTCTAACCCTACATCCATTATTACGAATTTATCTACATGACTTTTAGTTCAAAACTTCTATGGACTTCATTTCTTGTTTCCAACATTTTCTTTAGTAAAAACTCATTTAGACTCATGAAAAATACTAAACATTATCTATTACCCATAGGCTTCATTTCTCTTATAAAATCATGTTTAGAAGTTGATAAAAGTGTTTTTGACCTAGGTTTTCAAAGTGATCCGAATTTACACAAGTTCATATTTTGAAAAGTGTTTTCCTTTTTGACTTTATTAACTTATCTAACCATAGATCTACATACTAGGAAGGTGATTTACTAAAGACAAAAGCATTAAAGACTATTAATGCACATAAACACAAAATAGAAATGAAACCTTAAATGCCTACATGATCATGAGTAGTAATATGATGGATCTACTTTATCAAATGTTTAAATGAGTTTTGAAAACATAAAAACCATATTTTTATAAAAGATCTTTGTTTAAAAGACTTTTTGATGGGTAAAAGTAAAGCTTTTGGTATGAAACTTCTTTAAAAGATAGATCTACTTTGTAATGGTTCGGGATTTTTGTTTTGATATCTCATTGTTCCTACTAAAAGATCATGGGAACATGGAGTTGAGATATCCAAAAATCACTTAGCCATAACAAAGTTTCATGAGTGGAAGAAGTGGAACTTTACTTACTTGAAGTGGAATGGAGATATAAAGAGAAATGGAAGTTGTGTGTGTGTGTGGGCTTGAGGGTTTCGGCCAAGAGAGGAAAAGGAGAGGATTTTTGAGAGCTTTTCACTTTTAAAATTGAGAAATGAAAGAATGAAGAGAGAGAGAGGAAAATAGTTTATATATGAAGGGATTTAGGTTAAAGAATAAGGAAAAATTCAAAAGGAGCATGGGAGGGGGGGTCCAAGTGGCGCCGGTTTGAAGTTTAAAAGGGGAGAGAGCTTGCTTTGTTCCATCTTGATTTAACTTTGATGTGATTTGCATCACTTGTCATTAGTTGAAATGAAGTGAAGGGATAAAAGTTATGGAAGAAAGGGAAGGATTTGATTGATGGTAAGAGTTAGACTTGTAGGGTAGGCTAATAGGTAGACTAGGTAGTACTTTATGAATAGTAGGGAATAGTTGACAAGACAATTTAATTTCCGGTAGTAATGAAATACGAATAAAAAGCTATAACTGTATTTTTCATAAGCCGGAAAATTATGAAAAATATATTTTTGAAATCCTTATTTTATTTTCGATTCAAATGAGTACTCATAAAGAAATTTTTGAAATTCTAGTTCCGGGGCACGCTTTTCTATAATGGGTCTCGGGATGACCCGGAATTGAAATTTTCTTAAAATCAGATCTTTTCTTGGTTTGAAATATAATCAAGAACTATATTCAAAATTAATTTTTGCTTATAAAAGTTTCTTATTTGGAAACCGTGGAAAAGCCGGAATTGGGTTTCTAAGTCTTTTCACAAAGCTTGAACTAAATGATTTAGGGTTTCATTTTCTGGTTTTCGAAGTTTACTTGATTACTAGGAAACCCAGGGTAAAAAATAATAATAATAATAATAATAATAATAATAATAAAATTGTGTAATGAAATAAAATGAATAGTGCAAAAGATAATAATTACCGGTAGAAATGAAAATACGATAAAAAGGTTTATAATGTAACATTTATAATCCGAAAAATTATATAACTGATATATTTAGAAATCTCGTGGAATTACGAGTCTAACGGTACTAATGGTATATTTTTGATATCTCGAGTCCCGGGACACGCTTTTCGAAGTCTGTATCCGAACGGGTTCGAGATAGGTCAAAAATTTACCAATCTGATATTTGTGAACAAACTTTATTACTACGAGCTATTCTACTTATTTAAACTATCTTTCGGCCTCTAGAGTTAGGGCGCTAGATTGCGGACTTACAGCTATTGTATTCCGGTTAGGGTTTCTCCGGATGATTTTCCGGTTTAGATATTGCAAATTGGAAACTGGATTTTCTGTTTCTACAACGTATTTAGTTTGAGAAATTTATTTTAAATTTTATTTTTATAAGTATTTAATATCTCTCACTGCTTTCGGAAATCTTGAATTGAATTATTATATCCGGAGTATATCGGTAATGGTTACCGGATATGATTTTCTTGAGTTTGAGTCAATTATCGATTTTTGGAATGATTTTGGGGAAATCTTGATTCTTATAATTTGCTTTGAAAAAGGGTCTTCATAGTGTTTTGTTCTCGAATTTAGTTTGCTTTGATTTAAGGTTTTATGAACAATTGGTTAACTTAAGGATTATTAATTTGTTTTTCGTTTCTTGAATTCTTCCTTCTTAAGATTACGAGATTTCAATTTCTAACTCGTTCTATGATTCTTGAGAGTTCGATTTGATCGTTAGGGCTTTATTGTGATTTCCGTCTCTTAGGATTATTAGTCTGGTCGTTTGGGGAATTTCCAAAGTCTATATTTTATTATTGGCATATGAAGTTTTCTTAATCCTGCCAAAGCCTAATTATGGAATTGGCCTTTGGTGATTCCCTGATCCTTCAAATTGTCATGTTATGGATTAATTTGCTTTTTAGCAAATTATCACTGTGTTTTATTTTTATCCCGATTTTTATGAATTATAGATTAGGTAAGCAGTTTATCTTACGTAATGGTTTTTGGACTTAAGGACTTTTGTAGTCCTTATTTTATTTTAGATTTCCTCATGATTGAGAAATTTTTGGATTCGTTCGTGATTTAGGATTTGTCAAAATTCGGTTTTAATTTGGAGTGATTTTTAAGGTTTATTTCGAAGTTCATTTTGGAATTATTTACTGAAATTTTCCGGGGCTTACAGGATTCTTCAAGTTGTCTTTGCTTGATTTGATCCAGAATCGTTGGTTGCAGTGATAAACTCGCTAACATAACGTCCACATTTTCCATAGCTATCTCAATATTCATCATTTGAAGATCTTCTTGTAATTCCCGTTGAGTAGTAATCAAAGATTCCACATTCATCGATTTCTTTCTACTGAGCGCATCGGCTACCACATTAGCTTTTCCCGGGTGATACAAAATTTCAACATTGTAATCTTTGATTAACTCCAACCACCTTCGTTGTCGCATGTTCAATTCCTTTTGAGTGAAAATGTATTTCAAACTCTTGTGATCCGTGAATATCTTACACTTTTCACCAAACAAATAATGTCTCCAAAGCTTCAATGCTAATACCACTGCGGCTAACTCGAGATCATGAATTGGGTAATTCCTTCATGGGCTTCAATTGTCTTGAGGCATAAGCTATGACTCGATTATCTTGCATCAAAACACATCCGAGTCCTGAAGTGAAGCATCACTATAAATCACGAACTCTTCTCCACTAACTGGTAATGCCAAAATCGGTGCAGAAACCAATCGTTCCTTCAGCTCAAGAAAACTCCGATTACAATCTTCATCCCAATCAAACTTCACATTTTCTCGTCAACTTTGTTAATGGTGAAGCGATTTTGGAAAAACCTTGTACAAATCTTCTATAATAGCTTGCTAACCCCAGAAAACTTCGTACTTCCGTGACACTCGTCGGTGGTGGCCAGTCTAATACCGCTTTAATCTTTTCTGAATCGACAGATATCCCTTCCTTTGTAATGATATGTCCCAAGAATGCAACTTCTCTCAACCAAAACTTACACTTGCTAAATTTAGCATAAAGCTTCCTTTCTCTTAATCTTTGCAATACAAGTCTCAAATGTTTCTCATGGTCTTCCACATTCTTTGAATACACCAATATATCATCAATGAAAACTATTACAAATTGATCCAAATAATCCTTAAATACCCTATTCATCAAATCCATAAAAGCAGCAGGGGCATTTGTTAAACCGAAAGGCATAACCATAAACTCAAAATGTCCATATCTAGTTCTGAAAGCCGTCTTGGATATATCTTGTTGCTTAATCTTGAGTTGATGATATCCGGATCTCAAATCTATCTTGGAAAACAATTCAGCATCTCTCAGTTGATCAAATAAATCATCAATTCGGGGAAGTGGATACTTGTTCTTGATTGTCACTTGATTCAATTCTCTATAGTCTATACACATCTTAGACTTCCATCCTTCTTCTAACAAACAATACCGGGAGCACCCCAACGAGAAATACTTGGACGAATAAACCCGAGGTGTTGCAATTCCTCCACTGACTTTTCAATTCTTCAACTCAGCCGGAGCCATACGGTATGGAGCTTTAGAAATAGGTGTTCTGGTATTAGTCAATCCCGAAATCTATCTCCCTATCCGGTGGCAAACCGGGTAATTCATCAGGAAAAAACATCAACAAATTCCCTTACTACTGGCACCATATCTACTCGGAGTTCTTCTCTACCCATTATAGTCCTTATCCTTCTCCCACAATTCCATAGAATACATATCCCTGGTCTCCTTCTTTCCAACACATGAAGTAGTCTTCTACCTTCCAACTCAAAACTCACTTCCGCCTTACTACAATCTATTGTAGCTTTGTAAAGATTCAACCAATTCATTCCAAGAATAACATCAAAATCGATTAAAGGCAGCAGAACTAACATATCTATTGGCATGCTTTCATCAGAAATCACAACATCAACATTCCTACATACACATGGCTCTTTGGATTGCACACCAAAAGGAGTATTCACACTCATCACTCTATCATGCAACACTTCAGAAGATAAACCACACTCATTCACAAAGCTTTCAGCAATACATGCATGAGTAGCACCAGTATCAATTAAAGTATATACAGGATGATTTGCAATCTGTATTATACCTGCCAGTGTATCAATCGAAGGAGCTTTCTCACATTGTTGTAAAGCAAATACTCTAGCAGCTGTCATTCCCTTTCCAAAATTCGGTCCTTCATTCCTCGGCTTTTCTTTACAATTTACCACATGGTGACCTCTTTGTTGACAATAGGCACAAAAGATGGGCTTCAATTTTGGTTCAGGACAGTCTGAAGCTTTATGACCAACTTTCCCACATGCAAAACAAGCTCCAGGAGTCCATTTATATTGAAATGATTCATGAGGTCCAAAACATATAGGGCATCCCCTATCAAATGGAATGGATGGCGTAGAAGTCTTCACTACTTGTCCCGAGCTTGGTTTCTTACCCATATATGGTCGCTTGCCTTTGTTAACATTACCAAACCTTGAATAAGGAGTATAGGATGTCACCGATCTCTTGCCCATAAATGTAGCACGTCTATCCCTCTGAGCTTTATTTTCATTATTAATTTGTTCCACTAGCTTTGCCTTGATTACTGTTTCAGACAATGTTGACAATTGAAACTTCTTGACCTCACTCTTAATCTCCATGTTCAAGCCATCTTGAAACTTTTAAACTTTCATGCTCTCATCATTGTAACTTGTACCTGCAAATCGAAGCAATCTGCAATATTCTGCATGATATTCTTCAACAGTTTTATTTCCTTGCCTTAGACTCAACCAACTCGATATCATTTGTTCCTGCACTGTGGATGCAATGTATTGCAAGAAAAAGGTTTCCTTAAATCTGTTCCATGGTATCGGTCTTACATATCCTTCACTATTCAATCTCCACCAATTATATGCATCTCCCTTCAGCATATATATAGCCAAATCAACTTTTCTATGCTCAGGCACCTCACAAGCTGCAAATGCTTTCTCTAGCTCCACTATCCAACCTTCCGTTCGAGTCGGATCCAAAACAGTTCCATCAAAATCAGGTACCAGTTTGACAAAATCATGCAACTTGACTTGTTCGTTCCGGTCTCCCATTGGTACTTGTGGCTCTTCTCTCACAGTTAGTAGATGGTATTGCTGCATAAATTGTTGTTGTTGTTGATACATCATTTGTTGGTACTGCTGAACTATAGCAACATATCTCAAAACATAGTGAGCACATTATTCGGATCTCCAGCAGGCATCTGAGGCAAAGCTGGATATGCTGGCATTTGTGGAGGCTGTAGATTTGGTGCAGTAGAAGCCGAAGCTGGTGATGGAGTCGAAGTAGAAGCTGGAATACTAGCTGATGCAGAAGCTGAAATGGTAGACTGAGAAGGAGGTGGCATCCTTTCTCTTTCCTAAGATTGTCGGGTTACTCTTCGTGACCTATCCATCTTTTAAACAAACATGCAACATATGTATGACATATAATAATTTTACAAGGTTAAGTCAATATCAAAACAATTAATAAACCAATTAAACATTTAAACATAAAACTTAGTATAAACTAATCCTATATATGTCTAACTAAACTCACCGCATCTAAGGTCAAGTCACCACTATTAATCAAACAATTTTATAAACATTGCTCTGATACTGTTGAGATATATTTTACTCAATTTATATTGGATAAAACTTGATTAACTTGTTATTAATTTTATAGAAATTATGAGGAATTGGTACTTAATAAAGTTAATGTAATATTTCAGGTTTTTAAAGTGAATAGAAAGATTTAGAGGAACTAAGTACGGGAGATATACATCAGAGGAGTCATGGCCGCCAGCCATCATGGAATCGCCGCCAGCCATGAAGCCCAGCGGAGATCCCAGAAGCATCATGGCCGCCGGCCATCAAGACTGCACCATTTGTTTCGCGAATAATAGCTGCCAGCCTTGTTGCGACATGCCTCCAGCCATCTTTCATGCGAAAAACACTCTTTATATCTGATGTTTATCTATATATAAAGAAGAGAGAGAGAGAAAAGAGGATTCATTCATTATTCATTATTGATTTATTCTTGTTCTTTATACTTTCAAGAACCCTAAAGATTGTTTTTCTTGAATCATGAACAACTAATCTCTTAATCTAGCCAAGGGATTATTGCAACTCAATTCAAGATGGATTGTGACTAATTGGGTTTGATTTCTATTATTCTCATCTTTGCATATTTGTATTTCATCTGATTCTATTGTTATTATTGCTTGATTATCTCTTATAACTTTGGATCCGTTGTAGGATGATTGAACAATAATCAATCAATTAGAACTCATATCCGTAATTGTATGAGTAATCTAATATAGGTGATGAAACAACACGATATTCATAAAATAGATGGTTATTTGATGTTGTGATGAAATATAATCTAATTTAAATGATCCATGCTCTATGAGATTGTTGATTAGGGTTAGATTTCTCTTTTCTTAATGCAATTGATGGATTAAACCTTAAGAGCGTATTTAGGGTTATCTATTCGATTAGGAATAATCAAAGATCTTATCTTGGTTATTTAACATCTAAGGAGAGATTGAATTTCAATGCTTATTGGAATTTATAACTAACCTATTCAAAGTAGGAATAATAATATTTGAGTCTATGATCAACCTGAGAATTGAGTTGTAATGAAACCTAGGCTAGATAATCTTTTGAATATATATAAATCTTCTTAATTAGAAATAGGTTTTATTTATTTGCTTGATTTCAAAAATCCCCCAATTTTATTTTCTTTTTTTTCTCTTCTCAATCTCCAATAGAAACTTAGGATTTTTACCAGTCCCTGTGGAGACGATCCTGCTCACCACTGTTTACAAATCTTAGAGTAGGTTATTTATTTTTGTTGGATTCGACACCCACCAGATACCATCTGTAAAGACCCGATCCTCTAAATCCCGAGACTTAGAGTACCGAATCCCTAACCACATATAACGTTTTCACATTATATGTAAGGTTGTCCTAAAACTAACAATTTATGAAAATTGTTTGATCAAAACCACTCTACTTTGTAAAGAACTTTTAAATAAAACAAGATTACTAACAAAAGCAATCTTTACATATATTTACATCAAATAAACATCGTTTAGTGTCAATACATGACACTACAAAAATTACATGTTTTCTCAAAACATAAGAATCCTAAAGGATCTTAAGGTCATTACAAAAGAAATTGGCTTAACTAACAAGCCTTCTATACATAACTTTTCCTTAGCAAAAAGTTCCTTTCAAAGGTCCAGGGTAAACGGATCCTATTCGTTCCACTCATCCAGAAATCTCTCGAAATCGGATCCATAGCCCAAATCATCGTAATACTCGTCTCCAATACCTACAAAGCAGCAAAAGTGAGCCAGAGACCCAGTACACAATAACCAATGCAAAACAAGTCATCAAATTGATGCAATGCATCATAGAACGAGTTGTTATCTTTATTACATTTTCTTTCACAAATCAACAAGAGGGTATTCAAACCCCGGTCACACTTCGGGAATCCAGGGATCTTGAGTAACAGCAGCTGCTCAGGGAGTTGATATAAGCAGTCCGAATACTTATATCGCCTATATCTATTTCATGAAGATAATAGCTTCATCTAGGGTTTAAAAGCCGTTGCCCGACTCTACTTAAACTCAGTCCATAACATGAGCCTAGTTCACAAGTTCCCATAAACTTTGAACTAAATCATGGTATTTCCCCCTAAGTTTAAGCAAACGTTACACAGATACTATTCCCCCCTATCGGCTACCCACTCAACCAAAAAGAATCGCTATTGCATCATAGCGTACCATTGCATCATGGTAAAGTCATTGCATCATGACTTGGTTAAGCGCCTACCTAACATGTCATTACATCATGACAGGTTTGCTGCTCCTCCGACCAGATTAAATAGCGTAATAGACATCCAATTCATTCAAATGTTAAGTTAAATTGATTTAAATCAAATTAGGAATGCCTATTCCTAGCAATCATCAAGCAAATTATTGCGTACCTGAACCCGTTAGTATATAACTAGGATCTCTCGGTGATGAACTAACCGAAGAATCCTTAACTGTAATAGAAATATCACAATAATCAATAATCAACAATTATAGTTCATTATCATAATTATACACATATTATATCCATATATCACAATTAATCAAAGAAATTCACATAATTGAATACAAGGTCATAAATAAGCATTTAAAGGTCCTATTATATCGCAATTGCTTAATAAATACTCAATTGCTCAAATAACAAACTTCGGAAAATTTTAGAAAAAGTTTTTAAATTTCAAAAGCACAGGGGATAGGCCGGCAGCCAAAGCCGGCGGCTTTGAGCAGGTGCTCAATGCTTTGAAAATCAACACTGCCAGCGCTGGCAGTGTTCAAGGGTACGCCGCCTGCCTTTGCATTCTACGCCGGCGACCTTGAGCCGGCGTAGAATCTAAAACCAAAATTTTCAAAACGTCCAGAGAGGTCTAAGCCGTCCGCTTACCTAGATACGCGGGCAGCTTTGACACTTAAGCCGGCGGCCTTGATTCCCAGTGGCGGTGTACAATATGAACGAAAGAACGCCGGCTGACTTTCCTAGCGAAAGCCGGCGGCCTTCAGCCAGCCTTAAGAAATCTGAGTCCAACGCTGCCTATAATCCGGCAGCGTTAAATCCCCAGGTGCCGGCGTACGTTCTAAAAACAGGCTTAAACGAAAATTTCAAATCCCCTGTTTTTCCACTTTGTAAAATTCTATCTTAAAACACTTCAAAATCTTTCTCAACTACACTTCCAACTTTAAATACTCACTCTTATCTATAATACTCAATCCTAGCAACTCAAAACAAGAATTCAACACAATTAAACACTTTAACTCCACATCAATCCAATCTAGATTTTTCCTACACAATTTCTCTTCACATCCTCCCAACACTTCATATTACTTCAACCATGCATGCACAAACTCACACACTCATAAAACACATTCATAACTCATCCCAAGCATGAACAAACAATTTGGATATCATTAAACTCATTCCAATGAAGAATTCATGCAATCACTTCAAGAAAGAAAAACAAAATAAGGCAACAATCATAACTAAATCAATTCAAATATATATATATATATACCTTGCCTTAAGGAAAACTTTGATTCTTAGAACTTGATATAGGCCTTGTCTTAAGCTTGGAATGGAATTGAAAGAGGAAGAAGAAAAGAAAGAAGAAGAAGCAAAATTCGTATAAAATTATGGCTACCTCTAAAGTAGGTTAATTAAGCAAAATTTGACTTTAAACATATTCCAAATTTGCCCTTTAAGGCATATATAAATTTAGGAGGCATTTGGCATGAATTTGAACTTCATTTGGGCCTTAAATAAGCATAAATACTAGCTTAACTAAAGAAATAAAGTTCTATCATTAACCTTAGGCAAAATTAAAGTTGATTTATTAATCTAGCTTAATTAACACCTTAATGTGTAAAAGACATAATTAATAATTTTATTACACACACACATTAATACATATAAAATAAAGATATTAATTTCATTATATACATGTAAAATAATATATTAGAATACTAGCAATACAACCATGCTCATTCAATTCAACAATTTAGAATAATTAAATAAATATATGAAATTCAAATAGAAATGAAATCTAGGTCATTTCAAATTGATTAACTAAGCCCATTCTATAACTAAAAGTCCAAATTACTTAATTATTTTAGGCCTAGATTTAACTAATGAGAAAATTGTATGTCCATATAAATTAATTTAATCCCAATCTTCAATTTAGGCACTTTCATTATACCATATTTCTGTTTTAACAATACTAATTATTAAAACATGCAATTTTAATTAATCAGTAAATTTATATTTTATCAAAAATAGACATTGGTTCAGTTTTAAGGAAATTTAATTCGCTCCATAAGTAATGTAACCAGTATAGGTTTTCATTCTATTTTATTTGAAAAAAATTATGCTCGCTGTTCGACATAATCAAATTACGTCTGCATTTCCAAAGTCTGGTTCTACTAATTCCCTGTATCGGATTGTGCTGGTTTCACCACTGTTCATGATCTCGTTTCTATAATTTGGCCAAACATTTATATAACAAAATTAATTTATTAATTACAAGCATGCTATACGGTATCAATTTAGGGTTTATTTGGATGGTATCATTTTCATTGGTATCTGTATTTATATCAAAATAATATTTGTAAACACACATATATATATATTTTATTTATATTTGATTTTTTCATGAAAACTACTAAATATTTTTTATTTGTATCTATTTCTTGATAAATAATTTGTTAGAAAAAGTTTTTAAAAAGTGTCAGTCACATGCCCCGAAAGAATAAGCAAACGGACCCTTAATTCTACTATTTTCCTACAATTCACTCAAAATTAATTCACTAAAGTGAAATCTCAATTTTCTAACAATTCACTCAAAATTAATTCAATAAAGTGAAATCTCAATTTGACGCATGCATATACATCATCTCAGCTTATATTTTAAACATTAAAATTATTTTATCAAGCAATTTAACAAATTGATGTTATAATGATATTAATATATGTACATTCATTTTGTCATTACATAATTATATAATTTGATTTATTATGGTTTTTTTTCACATATATCTATATACATACACATGCTTCTGATTTTTAATTATATTATTTATCTTCGAAAGTTATTATCAAATGAAAGATACACCTTCGTTATCATGTGATTCAATCATGAGCATACAATCATCATTTTCAATTTAAAATCACAGTTACTTGATAAAAACAATCATCACGCGTACATCGACATTTGTTAAATTAAAAGATCAATTAGCACAGTCAACTCAACATATGGATTAAAGGAAAAATTATCTTCTAAATTTCCAGATTTAATGAAATTTGTATAAATCATTATTTTAATTTTAATTTCAGTTTATATGCAACTAATTCACATAATATGTCAATCAATCCTAATTAATCAAATGAATCAAATCAAGAATCATATACACAGGCATATATATGGGTTTACATACATATATAAAATCCATCAATTTAAATTTTACGTCTCAATTTAATAAATCAATAATATTCCTAGTTAGGATTTATCAAGAGTAATTAAATCGATTAATGTGTGTATATACATTCATCGTCTTCAAATTTTATTTTACTTGTTGGTAAAACGGATCTAGTAATATAATATGGATTTTCACTTGTGAGAAGCTGATTCAAATGTTATAGAAATTGTCATTTGCGATGGGGAGGCTAAGGACAAAATATAATATATATATATATATATATATATTATTTACGGATTGAAACCTTGAGGATGTTTCCTCCGACGATGCAAATGATAAGTGAGAAAAATTGATAAAGCTGACCTGGTACTTTTTATTAACCCACATGCGGGAAAATAATTTTTCATATCTACCCTTTTTTATATATTAAGTTACTCTATTAAAATACTGTTACATGTAATTAGCACTTGAGATTATAGGCAAGAAAGAAAGAAAAGAAGAAGAAAACATATATATGATGTTATAATTATTTCAGTGCTTATTCAAGAATTCTATATAAATTTAATTATTAATTTATAAACTCACACAAAATAAAATGGATAAAAATACAGAGGATCTAATTTCAAATTATTTGAAGAAACTTCTAAACGCAACTTCTTATTTCAAACTCCGAATCAATCTTTAAATTACCTAATAGGAATTAATTTGAGATGAATTTGTGAAGGGAAAATGGAGGTGAAATAAGTTTTCTTTGTTGCAGAAATTTGCACAATAATATGGGTATTTTGAACGTATTTTCGGTGGAGAGAGAAAAAAAAAAGGAAATGGAATGATTTTAGAGCATTTTAGCATGTGATTGTGCCTCGTAAAAGGGATTAGGTGTGTGTGGTATAGGTGTGTCTCTAAGTAATTTAGTAGAGAGGGGTAGATTAGGGAATATGACATGGAATATTAGTCTAGTGTTTTTGGTGCACATGGTGTCGTAAATATTTTAGGTAAGAAATTTAATATAATTAAGTGTATTTTCATACTATGTAATTAACACCTTGCTAATCTCATTAAATGACATGGAATATTAATCTATTGTGTTTGGTGTCATAAATATTTTAGATAAGAGATTTACTATAATTGGGTGTATTTTTATACTATGTAATTAACATCTTCCTAATCTCATTAAATTACTTGGATTAAATTTTGGATTTAAATTAGTCCATCCTTGTTCTTTCTTGACAATTAATTAACATTATTCTAATTATGAACTTGTGAGATGAGATATTTCAATATCTATTCTTGAAAAGTACACTTGAATGAAAATAAGAAAAGATATGAAATGTACAAAAATAAGATAGAACCAATCTGGCCATAAAAGGCTAATATCATACTGGCAACTTCATTTCACTATATTTTATGAGAAATAGACAAACACTCCTAAGTGGGAAACTGGGAATAGCATAAGCTTGTTATCTAATCAAGTAATCATGACTTCCTTTTCGGCGGTAGAGCAAAACTACCCTTCTACCCTTTCAGTTTAAGGCATTCCTATTCTTAATATATTGTAACTATTTGTATTTATATGTTCTCACAAGTCTCAAATATAGCTGCAAATGCGTCGAGCTGCTTATAAACTATTTAAACTCGACTTATCTTAAGCTCAGCTCAACTTGAGCTTATTTAGTAAATGAGTCAAGCTCAAACTTGAAATGAAGCTCGTTTAAAAAACCTATCTAAGCCTAAAGTTTAACGTTTTGTTCAAATTCATGAACTAGCTCACATATTGGTTTGTTAAAAGTTCAAAAATAGTTTGTCAACAGAATTTTTAATAAATATTTTCTTATTATACATAATTATTTATATTAATATAATTAATGTATTATTATATATAATTATTTTTATTAATAATATATTAGTATAATATAATATTATATTATAATAAATCAAAAGCTACATGGACCATTGAGTCGGGTTTGGGCTTTGTAAATTCTTAACAAGGCCTAGCTCCTTAATGAGCCTAAGCCTAAGTTTGAATTTATACTTTTTAGGTTTGGCAAAAGCTTAGGTCAATTTGAATTTATCAACTTTTTAAATGAGTCTAGTCCAAGCACTTCAAAAGCTCGGTTCCTTTGCAACCTTGGAACCAAGTATAAATGGGAAAGAAAAG
Organism: Combretum micranthum; assembly: GCA_024138025.1. NCBI lineage: Eukaryota > Viridiplantae > Streptophyta > Magnoliopsida > Myrtales > Combretaceae > Combretum > Combretum micranthum. The sequence continues at coordinate 345,704 of JAMXBD010001188.1, read as the reverse complement.
GTTAAATAGATTGGCCGCCACCTTTTAGCAACAAGAAATTTGAAGCATAAATTACAGCCAAGTCATGCGCCATCCATTAAAGCCTGCCTCTCAAACATCATCAAATAAGTCGAAATCACGTCATAATGGTGCAATATTACGGAAAGACCAAATTATTGTATTAATGAAATCTACAATAAAGATTTATGTATTACATCATCTCACAAACCAATATCTGTCTCTCGATGAATCAAAGTGTAAGAGCATTAAAAATAGCAGAACAGGAATCCGTGGAAATTCAAATCCAAAAAGCTACAACAATAGACAAGATCGTGGCTGAAAAGTCAGTAATGCCAATACATTTCGCAGAGCTATCTTCGGGAGGCGATGCGGCGGGGATGGTGCCGGTGGGGGTGGTGGTCCTTGATGGGGGAACGGCGACCAACGACGGAGGAGTGGCGAAAGATGAAGGTGGGGTAGCGGTGGAGGGCGGTGTGGGTGCAGATGCTGGCGTGGTCGGTGTGGCAGGAGTAGTAGTAGCAGTAGAAGAAGGAGCAGGGGATGATGAAGATGATGCAGAGACATTAATAGCCAACTTCTGGCCTAAGGAACAGTGTCGGTTGAATGTGCAAATGAAGTAATGTTCACTGGCAGCATCCAGGGTGATGTTAACAGGTCCTGTTGTCTTGATTGAAATGGGGTTTGCGCCATTACAGTTATCATAAGCATCCTTTGTTACCTTGGCTACATCATGCTGACCAGTCGTAAAATTGAACTCTGCATAAAAATTGAATCAACCAAAATTCAGAAATTGATGTAAAATCTGACTTATCACACTTGACAAAGATACTAAATGAAGAAACCTTTCATTCTACCCATTCATCTTATTGTAAAATATATGTAATCAATTTAGAAATTCGAAAAAGTGAACAAGTGTAAGGGCAAAACAATTTGAAGGGTACTTAACGGTTAAAAAGAACATTACCTAGAATATCACCAACATTGAAAGTCTTATTGGCAGCCCAGGTTGTGTAAGCCACTGAACCGGCAGGTGGAATGGTCCAACCCAATGAATCAAGCACAACATAAAAATTCTGTGCACTAGAGACATGAACTAATGCTACAAGAGCAACCGCCAAAAACACAAAACTAGGCTTCATTTCCTTTTTTCCTTCTGTGTGTTCTTGAGTAGAATTCTCAGGTCGCCCTTGTTAACAAAATTCACTATTTCCCTCTCACTTCTCAGATTATGTTTGAGATATTGTTCAAAAGATTAACTTTGATTTTCGACAGTGTTCGGGGCTTAGGTTTGTGTTTATAGTATTATGGTACGGTACGTTAATGAGACATTATTCTAAGATCATAATATTAATAGAAGGCGTGTGATGTTTGGAGTATGAATGGTTGGTGGTGTTCTTGGTCAGCAACACTTTTGGAACCCGTAATATATATTAGGTGTGAAGACTTAGGACGTAGAAATAAACGGATGGAACGATTCGCATCAGACTGCTAACAAACTGATACGGGAATTTTGTTGATCTGTTCTACTTCCTCCTTCCGTTCTAATTTTAATTTAGAAACCTGTCTTTGTTTGACGAATCTATATATCGATAGAATAGTTCATTAAAACTGAACGAAAATGAGATATTGATACATAATTTATGGTATTTAATTATTTGTCTGCTGCTTGCAGTGCTTTGTCTTCTGCGAGTTGGGAGTGTGGCAAAAATTTGTATGTACTGGAAGGTGCATGTGACAAAACTAAAAAAATTCGGATAATACTAGCAGTAGGCATGGTAAATAGACTGTGCCATATTGTATGTGTGCCAAATTTTACATGTTTTCATGTGTTCGGCCCATTTGTGCTCATATGCCTCACGTGCCGTACCATGTCGGCCCATTTATTCATATGTTGTTTCATATGCCTCTGCATGCCGTTCGCGTGCCAGTTCACATGCCGTTAATGGTGTCTAGTTTCACATGGTTTATCTGGTTTTTTTTTTATTATTTAGATTCGCAATTTTTTTCCAATAGTTTTCGGAATTTTAATTAACTAATTATTTAAATTAGTTATAAACAAATTATACATTTAACATAAATAAAATTTAGACGATTAATGAATCAATATTTTTAACTTAATTAATAATTATGCATTAATTATTATTTATATTGATACTAAAAAAAGTAATTAATTTCACTTTAGGAAAAATAGTAAGAATGTGATGATTGACTAACTTGTTGATTGCCTTGACCATCAGCGTCACTCGGGGGCTGATACAATAGTTGTGAGGATGGTGGTGGACGATGCTCTAGTCAATAACCTGCCCAATTGAAGAACTGGTTCATCTAGGTACTCATGGTTTTGAGCATTTTCCCATGTTCTAATTGGACTTTGATTATCTATCTTAGACTATCCCTTATGTCATTCATGTTATATGTACCGAGTTGTTGTTGTGTTTGAGCTTGACCTGCCATTGTCCATGTCCATCTCTCATTTCTTCATCGTGTCATGGGAGGGAGAGGGTTAAATTATCCAAGTTGAGAACGAAGCTCTGTTAATCTGACTCATTTCCGTCTCCTAATTGTCTTGCGCTACCTTGATCTCTACAATAGTGGCTGACTGCAGGATCATACCAAAAAACCCAACCTTCTTGCTATGTTGCCCTTCGTGAATTTCGACTTTGTTTCTGCTTTGTGTAATTTAAAAAGTCAAATCTCCATGATTCTAGAATGATGGTAATGAGGTGGCCATACGCAAGATGGGTGTCGTTTCTCCCAAGCACCCAACGCATGCATTGTATCACAAAAATGGTTGACATCTAACGCTCAACAATCAATCATTGTGTCCATCAGGAAGACATCTTCAATAAAGACATTATTTGAATTTGCCCGTCGACATATATTGTAGCCAATCATATGATAGATAAGTCTACAAATTGATAAGAGATCTTTTTGTTTTAGGTGCTTCACGTGGTCAGTTTGATGCTTGCCAACACATTGGAGCATTAACTCGGTTATGAAAAATTTGACAATTGGAGTACGAAAGTCATGCAACCCTTACACTGACATGTGGTCGACAAAAGTTAAAAAATGATGTAGTGAGCCTTTTTGAGAAAAGGCATGAAGCTCTGAAGGAGGTTTTATCAAACCTTCCTTATATGTATAATCGTCTAAATATCATGTGATTTTTTAAATCATACATTAATTTATGATGTTTACTTTTGGTTTAAATAGTGCACTTAGTCTTGCTAGTGCAGTGTCTCCCTCACCTCATCCATAGGGAAATCTCCCATCAATGATATACAGTTTAGCTATATATGCATAAAGGAATTTCTTGACCCAACACAACATTTATCGGGTTGCTACAACCCTACTAGCAACTGGGTACTTCCCTAACTGGTTAACATATCGGACATGCTAAGTAACTACAGTTCCGATGGGCTTGTTTAATATATATAATATATTAGTTAATATTATATATAATTATTTATATTAATTTAATATTATAAATATAATTACAATTATATACGTAAATAAGCTTGAGCTGGCTAGAGAATCCTTAATGGGCTCAGGCCTAAGCTTGCAAATTTCAAGCTAATTAAGAGCTTGGCTTGACTCGAGCTAGTTAAGAATTTAAATGAGCCAATTCTAAGCTAGCAAAACTACTGCTTCGCTCGAATCATTTGCACCCCTATTTGAAACTCATCATTACAAACATTATTTTTTGATTTTATATTTTTTTTCCGATATATTTATTTTATCATCTTCTTTATTTTATATATATATATTATATATATATAACTAGAGAATTGAAGAAAGGGAAAAAAATAAAAGAATTTAGACTTACTTGGACTAAAGAGGATATACGCGAGTTGAATAGGATTCAATCGGTCGGGTCAAATTAGAGTGGTTGATGGCAGGGGGTAGAGCATTTTAGCAGTCTTTAAGGACAAAAGATACATTAAATTAAAAGATTTTGAGGCAGCAAGTAGCCAACGAGGTATTAGTCGACCACTATCCAGAAGTTAAGGAAATATAATTGAAAAATCACTGAAACGTTAATACCTCAAAGGAATATTGTAAAATATTGATACCTCATTTGATTTACTTTGCAAAATGTTGATTTTTCTTTTTGACCACTCAAAATGTTAATATGCTATATAAACTTATCCCCAAATGGTAATACATCCTGGTGCAATTCATCCAATGAAAATATCATTCTCATGAGTGTACATATAGATAATAAAATCGAAAGAAATAAAAAGGCAAAGGTAGTCATAGAGAAGAGGTGAAATTCTATTATCTTGTCAGTAGTATTAATGGATTGGTCTTATCGACTATTTAATAGTTTATATTCAATTATTCATGCCCCAATTACTATATTTATAATATAAGGTAAAAGAGGTATTTACACAAAAAGTTAGTAATTGGAATGATATTTACAAGAAGTGGGTAAAATTATTTTTTCCCTTTTTAAGTCACCATGTAGGTGTTTACGTACTTGCTAATGGAGATCAGACTAATATAGTTATTTTTATGAAAATTTAGCAAGTTGGTTTCTTTTTATAATTTAGAACTCATTCATGGTGGGCTACTTTTTAGAGCTACCAAGTTTTAATAATTTATAAACCTACTATTTCACTCCTACAATTGGTTTCAACAGGCAAGTGCACCTATCATTTCAGTAACATAGAGTAAAGTATAGAGTCGTCTCCATAGAGAATATTTTCAAGCACTAGTACTACTTTAATCTTCCTATTATCTAGCAAATCAATTAAATAATTGATTAGATGAAATCTTATTAATCTAAAATTAAGAATTACACTAATTATATTAACAACACAACAATAAAAACAAAACACAACAAGCACAATGAGATTTGCTCATTTCCTTAACATGAATTTACAAAAATGTTTTTCTAATGATTATTACCCGCAAGAATCCATTAAGAAAGTAAACATTCTTCTCATAAGCATTATCATCTAATAACTATGGTTAAGAAGGTGTTGCACTTCATTACTTCTTGAGATTGTTAATTATATTTACTAGAACTAGATAATTTTTAGATGAATTAAACTTTAACGATTAGATTCAAGTTAATTTCATGAACAAAACTTGTTCCCTATTCATACACAATGATAGAACAATAGATAAATAATAAAAGAAAAATAAATACAATAGAAGAGAAGAGAGTAGAGAAAGGATAAAACCCTTTTTGTTAGATTTGGATGAAGATCTGGAGTCTTGCACACAACACACAAACAACATGATTCCTTGGACTTTCTCAAGTTTTTCAGGAACATTACAACTCGCTAACTAATCAAGATTACCGACACATACTATGGATAGATACAATCACTATGAACTCATCCACTCCCTCCTACAAGAAGGGAGAGGTTCTACAAAATGTTAGGATCTTAAGAAATTACAATGAAAAACGAGAGGGTGTGATAATGTCTAGATATCATGTTTGGAGGAATGGGTGTGTGTATTATATACTCACAAAGTTTCTTAAAGAGGCATCTAGTGAAAATATATGACTTAAAGTAGGAGACACACTATTTGGTGAAAGAAACATAAAATTCGTATTCGTGCCTTTCCATTTATCATGCCCATGACATTTGTAATTGATGGAATTTTTGTTGCTCTAATTCCAAATGACGGGCGTAAAACATTCCTTAGTAGGCACTGTATTTGTCAAACTTCATTTTGGTCTTAAAATCACACCCGTGACTCTTTGGATTCCACTCATCAGCATATCACAACTTTTCAAGAACCACTCCTTGGTTCCATCCCTTGGTAAACACCGGTCATCAATTAACTTCAGTACTTCACGTATCACGGGTGTGATTTTTTAGTTCCAATGCTCAACTTCCTTAAATCAGTTATCACGCCTATGATTTTCAATACTATAAATCATTCATGTTCCAACTTTCCACGAATCACCCCTTGGTTCCATTCTTTAGTGGACACTGGTCATTAATTTTCTTCAGTTCTTCACAATCACGGGCATGATTTTTGAGTTCCATTGCTCTCATTTTTTCCTCAATTGTCGTTGTCACGCCCATGATCCAAGCCTTAATAGATACTGGACTTGAATTTCTTTTTGCTCCATGAATCACAACTGTGAACTTCATTTCAAGTACTTTGACTTCCTCTTATGCAATTGTCATGCCCATGAAGCTTCCATATGTTCTCCATGTCTTCACTCTCTTAAATAGTCCTTGGTCAAATTCATCTCTAGTCTTTATTCTTGTCCTTTAAATGCTTGAAATGAATATATGACTCAATTAAGTATCAATTCTTATATAAATCTACTAAAAGATCTAAATTGAACTTAATATACATGGGAAAATCCTATAGAAATTAAGCCTATCAATTCACTTTAAGTTTCTTCTTTAATTTTATTATTTTTTTTAAAATATGTTTTTTTTTTAATTCCTATGGAAAGACTATGTATATTACTTTTATTTAGAAAATAGGAAATTTTCATTGTCATTTTTTTAATATTTTCTTCTTTACATATATGTATATATCATTTTTTTTATACTTTATACAAAACCAATGTTATTGCATTAATTTGCTAGTTTGAAACTCACCATCACATACCTATATTTTAGGTTTCGTATTATTATCTCCAATATATTTCTTTCATCATTATCTTTATTATTATTTTTCATACATGTATTTTTTTAATAAGTATAGAATTGAAGAAACGAAAAAAATAAAATAAAAGAATTCAGACTTACTTGGACCAAAGAGGATATGCAGGTTGGATCGAATTCATTTTGCGAAACATTGATTCCTCTTTTTAACCTCTCGAAATATTTAATCTTAAATGAACTAGCCCTCAAACGTTACTAACTTATGAAAATATCATTCACATGAGTATAGATATACATAATAAAAAAAGGAAATAAATGAAAAGAAAATGGAACTCACAAAGAAGAGGTGAAATTCTATCGTTTTGTTATTGGTTTTAATGGGACCAATCTCATCAACTATTTAAAGGTTCAGATTTTTTTCTTGAATAAAATAGTTAATATACCAATTATTATATTTATTTAAACGTCAGATGATTGACTTGACAATCCATTCATGGGACAATAGAAATCCTTCAAATAAGAGTCTTCAAAGCTATCAAATAATCTTCAAAATTGTTGAGCAATTATAATCACCGGCATACCTAAGCAAGGGAAGATAACATCAAATAAAAGAAAAACAAATAAACAAAGAATGAAAGAAAAGTGAAGATATATTGATAAATAAAAATAGACAAACTGTAATTATAATAAAGGTTTGGCGTGGTACAATTGGATCTAATCCTCTTGAACCAAAATGAACCATAATATATGATCTAGTTTTTCTTTTGAATCTAAACTTAACCATATGGCTCGGTTCGTAATTTTTTTCAAAAAAAAAAAAAATGGTGCAATCGAGTTTGGTTTATAGTTTGAACCATTATCACAAATCAATAAATAAAATTATACCAAGTTAGTTAGAAAATTTGCTTCTTTTCCAATTTCAAGCTTTTTGTTTTAAAATACTATAGACTAAAAATATATTCATTGAAGGAGCTAAAATGCAATCAATACATTATAATATACACATACATAGAATATACATCATCTAAACTCTTTTATATGTACCTATATAGTATGGGACGCACATGATGGTGATCAATTATTCTCTTCTTTGCCTTATTTTATTTCCAGAGTTTGTATATAGTCACTTGTATCAATATAAGCATTGCTTGAAAATTAACAAGTTTAAACAATAAATATGGGTAATGTAAAGATCAACATGAATCAAATCAAATTCTAGAATTTCTAAATTTTTTGCTTAGCAATTTCTTAGATTTTTTTTTTTCATTTTTCTTCTTTACTCTACAAATATGTATTTGAAATTCTCTATTTTGTATTTCATAATGGTGAAAGTAATGTAAATTTTCATAAAATGACATAGCATTGGTGGTATTAGTTTTTAAAAAATATTAGTTCGGTCTGATTAAACAAGAACATTTTGGTTTGGAATGAATTAAATCACAAACCAAATAGTTTAGTTCAGTCTAGTTTCGTGGTTCTATTAGTTTTTTTGTTTAGTCTTAGTTATGAGAGAGAGAGAGAGAGAGAGAGAGAGAGAGAGAGAGAGAGAGAGAGAGAGAGAGAGAGAGAGAGAGAGAGAGCAAGTAGTTTTGAGATAGTAGAAAAATAAAATAAAAGCATAAGGGAAAAAAGTTATATAGATAGAAGCAAGAGAGAAGAAATAGATGGAGGAAGGAACTCTAGAGAGTTGCCAAATTTTAGGCTATAATGTTTCAGAGGTAACCACTTGATTATCAAGTAGTGTTGTCAAACCCAGGTTGACCTGCTTAATTGAATTCGATTGAACCTAGTTCTACCTTGGCAAGCAGCCAATTCAGCCATGGTTTAAATGTCGATTAAACATGGTTTCATGCATTAACTGTTGATCCCCTAATATGTCTGAGTTAAGCCTTTGGACTAAGTTTGACAACATAGCTATAAAGTAAATATTTAGAGTTGAATAGATGGCATTGACTTAAAATATTGTAATAGATATAAAAGGCTTAATACTTTAGGCTTATTCATCAGCATGCTAAACCAATTGCTCAAATGAGTTGATGCAATGTAATGACAATATTTATCTTCGCTTTTTCTTCTTCTTCTTTTATTTTTTTTCTATTTTTGTTGTAAACCTACATAGCCATGAAAATGTTATCAGCTTTGTGTCTCACTATATTTACATATGAGCTAGATCCATTGCAACACTTCTTTCAAATGCCTACTAATGAAAGAAAATTAGCCATCTTAGCAATGCTGTTTCATTCCTTATGGCGAATATACACTTGTCATGTGTCATGAAGTGATAATGATTACTTATTTTATTATAGGAATTTTTGTTTTACTTTTAATTTATTTGGCATACAACTCATGTTTATTCGTGGAAACAATAATTGATAACACTTTCGGAACAACAACAGTCTGTTCACTTGACATGAATAGCTATTCATTCCTTTCTCGTTCGATGTAAAGCTTATATTATTTTGTTCACTTGAAAGGAATGACAATTCATAATGAATTGCTATTGCATAAAATTATGAATAACAATTCATATCTCTAACTCATGAATTGCCATTTAATGGTCTGTTTTTCAATTTTATCATAAATTCCCCTATCTTGAAAATAACACCTATACAATTATCCTCTTTCTATAATAAATACAAGAGGCATTATAGATATTTTACCTTTCACTCTAATAATTACTTGTTTTACTTTTTTACACCAAGTGAATATTGTAATGGCCATTACAACTCTATTACATTTTCTTTGAATTGGAATTTCATTTCACCCTTATTATATTCAATGAAGTGAACGAGCTGTAAATTCTCATCCACCTAACAATATATTGGGAAAAAAAGGTAGTTTGGACTCACGTTCCATTAAATTAGTAAACCATTATCAAGTTCCATTTGATCGATTTGAATATAATTGTTATTCAAGTTTCATTATTATAGAATAGCTATTTACTTGTTTAGTTTGTGAAAAAAAAAAAGAAATTAGATAGAATATTTATTATATGTAACATGGAACCTATAGGAAATTTTTTTTTTTTTTTCCTTCATAAAAAAAATATTATTTCTCATAAAAAGTAAATTTTCCCCTTAAAATACCTCTAATCATAGAAAAAATAAAAATAAAAATTGCTATTCCATTATGATTTTATTCCATAAAGTGGCTAGTAGCCACATAAATCACTTAATCTCCATATAGTAGTGGGTAATTGGCCATAGCCAAGTAAGGGCAAGAAACCTGCCTACCATAATGGGTTATAAGTACGAGAATTTTGTAACTGTTTTCTAGCAACATCCTCTAATCATGGGGTGGTTGGCAGTCATCATGGGAAACCATATAACTAAGCATGGTAAATGGGTCGTGTCATGGCTTCGCACGCCAAATTTTTTGTGCTTTATGTGTTGCATGTTTTTGTGTGCCCGGTTCATTCGTGTTGCATGCCTCATGTGTTGTGCTTCGTGTGCTTTTATTTTTATGTCGTACCATGCCAGCCCACTTATTTACATATTGTGTCACGTGCTGGTTTGTATGCCTTTAATCATGTCCAGTTTCACATGGTTTGTTTGGTTTTTTTATTATTTCCAACCCACAATTTATTTTACGATGGTGTTTTTACAATTTTAAATAAAATAATTATTCAAATTAGTTTTAAATAATTGTAAAAAATAAATTATACATTTAAGATAAAAAATTTAGATGATTAATGAAGTAATATTTTTACTCCATAAACATTTAACAATAATATGCATTACAATATTATTTACATTATTACTAATAAAAAAATAATTATTTTCAATTTAGAAAAAATAGTGCAAATATGATGATTGACTACCTTGATCATCTGCGTAGCTCGGGATTGATACAATGGTTGTGGTGGAGGACGCACTGGTCAATTACTTGTCCATTCAAAGAACTAGTTCATCTGGGTATTCATGTTTCTAAGCATATCCCCATGTTCTAATTGGTTCTTTGTTATCTGTCATAGGCTCTCCATTATATCATTACGTTAAATATATCAGGTTATTGTTGTATTTGAGCTTGATCCTGCTATTGTCCCTCTCCCATTCCTTCATTGTGCCAGGGGAGGGACAGATCATCCAATTTAGGATTGAAGTTCTATTTATTTGATTCATTTCTATCTCCCGGTGCGCTACCTTGATCTCTATAATATTAGTTGGTTTTAGGATCACACCTGAAACCTAACCTTCTTGCTATGTTACCCTTCATGAATTCGGATCTTGCTTATGCTTTCATGTAATTTGAAAGGTCAAATCCCCATGATTGCAGAATGATGGTGATGAGGTGACCATATGTGAGATGGGCATCCTTTCTCTCGAGCACCTGACGCTTGAACTGGATCATTAAATAGCCAACTTCTAATGGTTAGCAATCGATTATTATGTCCACTAGGAAGACATCTTCAACGGAGATGATATTTGAATTAGTCCGCGAACATATTATAGCCAATTATATGATAGATTAGTCTACAAATTTGTAAGAAATCCTTTTGCTTTAGGTACTTTAGGTAGTCAATTTGATGCTCACCAGCACATATTGGACTGCTAGCCGTGTTAAATGCATCGTGGAACACGTTGGTCATATCCTAATTTTTACTCAATTTATTGCCCCCATTGGTTTGATAGAATGTACTACTGATGTAACCCGGGGTAGTGTGTATATACAACTAAACATGTAAGTAATGATAGAGATCAGAGTTTAGCATCCACTATCTACCCAAAGAACTACATTAGGATCTTCTGTGACATCATTTACAATATCATTTGAGTAAAACATACAAATGAGATCGATGTATATCTCATTCGAAAGTTCCATGAGTGCAATCAAACCACGACACTTAAGGCGCTAGTAAAGTTGTGCAACTAAATTATTCCATCCATGTCATAATCTTTACCGACAAGGATAGACTAAGAGTAGATATCACTTTCATTCCATTCTCCCATAGCTAAGGTAGACAAATGCATATCAGCATCACTATACGGCTAAGGACTGGGTAGAGAAGGAGGGGAAGGGGTAGGTGTTCTTTCCCATTAGCGACATTGTGCATGTGTTTGCTACAATAGTGTAAAGTTTTCAACTTCTTCATTATTTATAAAAAAAAAAAAAAAACAAGTTTTAAAGTAATAGCAAGTGTAAGTGTAAAAGACTAGTTGGCTCAGCGAATGGTCTAGTAGCAACGTGCTCATGTCCTTGAAGGTATTTATAGGACATGACATGAGCATGTTTCTTAAAAAAAAAAATTGGCTGACATAGGCACGTTGGCCTATGACATGCCTACGATGGCCTAGTTAGAAAAAAAAGAAAAGAAAAAAGAAGTATGAGTAGGCACGTCTTCGACCAACCTGCCCACATCGATTGCTGATTATATATGATGAAATCGGACACATAGTTGTAAGGCCACCTATCTTGATGCATTTTATCCCATGCGTATTTTCGATTAAGCTTTATTACTCATTTCTTATTCCGACATATTTGATACGTTCTGATTTTTTGATTAAAAATCGATATGGCTAGAAACAACATTAATCTAAGCAATCTTCTTAACTTCAATGAGTTTGATGACTCGTGGATTTTTGGTAATGAATATAAAAACACTACATAAGGATTCACCATCTTCATGAATCAGATGGGGAACCTTGAATATTCAGTACCTATGTCTTTGACACTGATGCCGATATATATTCCCAGACAAGAAGTAGCTGGAGCGAGGTATACACAATCTCCCTTAGTAGTTACATGACTGCCTTCCATGGCAAGTGGGAATGATGGAGAAATAACTTTTCTTTGTGTTTATTTATTTATTTAATTGTTTTGTTATCATCACTATACAATTAACCGTAATTATTTTCTATTTGTAGGTGATAGTTTTCATCCCATCTAAACAATTATTCCCAATGCATAGTAGTACTAACTTTGCCATGACCATTTGTTCTTTGAGACGACTTAGGAAGAAGACAACAATCATCTGGAAGTATTTCACAAAAACCAAAGAGTCCACTTCCAGTGGAGAACCCACTAAATATGTCGTCTATTGAACTTGAGGCAATAAGTTGTCGTGTATGTTCTATAATGGTATGAGACAGTGAAGCGATACTTAGAATGACACATGTCCAAAGGGCATGTTTTGATGGAGGACCCCTTCGTTGAAAACTACTCCCATATCAAGTGTGTTGATACTACAACATATCAATTTGATCAATAAGATGCATAAGACCAATTGGTGGAATGATGGCAGTTACAAATATATCATTTCATGCAGCCGATCATGAAAAATTTGAAAGTTGGAGTAGGGGAACAAATGTTGTCGTTTTTTAGATCATATATTAATTTACGATATTATTTTTTTAAAATAATGCATTCAATTTTGCTTGTGTAGTATCTCCTTTACCTCATAAGCATGGAAATCTTCAATCGATAATGTAGAGTTTAGCTTTATATGTGCAACCGCTTGTTGGATAGATGAATAGTGGTTAATCCAAAAGAGGAATATTGCTTTTAAGCCGTTCTGGGAGAGACACATCGATAAGGCAATAGCAAATAACATCCTAAAAAGCCTTCAGTCATACGGTATACAAACCTTATCTAGTATATCATTCGACAATGTATCAAATAACATTGCTTCCATTTGATATCTAAAGTAGTTGTTAAATCCAATGTGTGATAGGAAGTTCTTTCACATCTAATATGTTTGCCATATTATGAATTTAGCAATGCAAGTGATAAGTGTCGAAAGACCCTTATTATTAATATTTTTTTGATATTATATTATGTAGATTTTATGTGAATTATTAAAGAAAAGGATGCTTATTTCATTAAAAGGTCTATTTTAGGAATTAAGGAAGATATTGAGCCTAATCAAGATATTTGGATGAGTTAAGAGAGATTTAAATGAATAAATAGACAAAGTGAAGATTTATAACATACATGACCTTTTTGCACAAGTTGTGCATAATACTAGTGTAGAAGGTGAAAAGTAACCAGCAAACAATTTCAAAGTACACAAGAAAGCTGCACATATTATGCAACATGCTTACGTAGAAGCTGGGAAGAGATTAAAAGCAATTTTCATTATACACGACCACCCTACATAGGTTATGCTTAGGGGTCGTGTAGACCTTAAATTCTCACTATTTTACCAATTTGCATCCTGCACGACTATGCAAGATGCTTATGTAGAAAATATTTTTCTATTTTCTATAAATAGTGGCCATTACTTGTCTTTTTAGAGATCCATCCTTATTCCTCCAAACCCTAGAGAGAAAAATAAGTGTTTTAGAGTGAAGAAACTCAAGAGCTCATTGAAGATCACAAGACTTCAATCAAAGGGGTTGTAATCATGATTTCATTCTATTTTTCTTTATTATATCATTGTAATCATCTTCATATGGAAAAATAGATCTTTATACCTGAGGTCTTGATGAACCCTAACCCCAATGTAGAGATTGGGTTATATAATTGATGGAAATTTATGTTTCTTGAGTCTATTCATATTTTCTTTATTATTCTTGTGACTAATTTGTGGCTAGAATTGATTGCATGTTTGATTTCTTTTAGATAGAAAGAGATTTAATCTAATAAAATAGATCTATATGAATAGAAAAGTTTGAATATGGATCTAGACATAGACTACATGAATTTTCTACATAAAGATTTATTCTTTCTAAGGAATCATGAACTCTAATGCAATTTTGTGTTCATCTAATGACAAAAGCCATTTACATATGACATATAGGGTTAGAATTCAATTATCTCGAGAGAGAGATTGATGAAATGAGGGATTCCTAAAGTTCAAGAACTTAAACAATTCATTAATGATTGTTTTATAAGGAATTGAAAATAGGGTTAGTAGTGAATCAAGATTAGGGGTATGTTTTGTTATTGATATATATTTTCAAAAGCATGATATCACTTGTTCTATTAGTTAATTAAGAAGTTTTAAAATCCTCTTACTATAATTTAAATTAGATCATCTGAATAGTAGAATTAGGGTGAGTACTAGTAGCTATAAGTATGGTGGAACGATCATTATGCTTACACCGATACTACAATTGATAGGTAGGCTCTGTCAAACCCCACTACAAGAATTTTGACATTTGGCGACGTCTATAGATTTTGTAAACGTCGCCTTTCATTTATACTCTAGTCATTCTTATTAAACATAAGTAAATATATACTATTAGTCACGTTTGTAAACAAAATTTAGATTACATTGAATTATTATTAAATTTGTAACACTTTTATAAAAAACAAACGTTACCTATTCTCACTATGAAATAAAATAAAATAAATTTTATTTTTTATAAAATCCATTCCACGTAGGAAAAAAATAACTAAATTTGAAAAAAAAAAAACTTATTCCTTGAAAAAAAATTACAAATTAAAACTTATAACTTGATATAAATTATATAATAAAAGATAATATTGATAGGATTGCTTTTCCCCCACCGAAAGATCATTACTCGTACATAACGAGATGGTCATAAAACATTTATTGCATACCCACTCCAGAGCCCTAGCCCATTCACAGTTCATTCTACCACAACGCCGCAGCCGTCTCCCAAGCTCTTCCTTTGGTCAGAGCAAACCCTTCCCCATTTGTCCTGCCAGACCTCACAAGAAAGTATGCTTTTTCACTTTCCTTAGCCAAAAACTCAACTTTTTTTTATATTTTAGCTTGTTTTGTATTTGATATTTGAATTTCAATCAAATGGGAGATCTTTTTTTCTCGTGAATTACTTTCTTTTAGTGGGTTTCTTGTTTTTCTTTGTTCAATCGAATATGGGTTTGCGAATGGGAGTATTGGCTTGATATCTGATGTATCGATTGTACAACACTAACACTACTACCACTATATGTGTGTGTACCTAGTGTGTAACAGAATCTTAAACTAGTTTGGTTATCTTGATCTAATCTTGAAATTGTGTTATCTCTTCATCTCCTTAAAGTTCAGATCTTTTTTTACTTTTAAAAAAGAGATCCTTTTGTAAAGTTGTTATCTTTTTTCATGGTTAGGGTTCAACATGTTCTATAAATTTATTTTTTTTTTTTTTCCGATTCATAGTGTTTTAATTTTGAATTCACTTGTTTTAATCTTAAATGTTTAAATTGAAATTTCAAGTATCAGATTGTGTAATTTTTTCACATGTAAGCCGGTTGCTCTTTGTTTTAAATAAATATGAATAACTTGTTAGTTCGCACTCTTTTTTTTTTTTAAATTGAAATTGAAATTTCAAGTTAAATATACTAGGTATATTGATTATTCAAAATATAGTTGTTGGTAACATGTATTTTCCTTAAGTTTATGACCAATTTATTTTTTGGTGGTTTGAAAGTGGAGAAGACTCATTTGAAAAATGGTTGCTGTAGGTTATTTCACATTTTGAATTGTTAAGGACTTGGTTCAATTAAATGAAATCTGAATCAAGTGACTAAATTATATATATATATATATATATATTGACAACAGTACAAGGTTCTCAATGGTCAGATTGACACCAGGAAGAAAAAGGTAAGCAAGTTACAATCAATTCATCTAACAATGCCTATCCTTTTTGTTATGCTATAATTCAAGTTAAATTCCCTATTGCTTTCTGGATTGTCAATTGTTAATGCAGGTTAGAAATGCTGAAGAGATAAACAGAAATCTCATACACAGTCTTGTAAGCACTTACGTGTATAATTGCTGCATTTAATTATTTACTATTAGTTTAATTTGCTTAAAAAATAAGTTATGTGAATATATATATATATAGAAATTATAATTTTAATATATTTTATTTTTTTCTTGTCTCTATGTAATGACTCAACCGAAGAGCATAAGAGAAGACCATTCTATGCTCCCATGATGCTAATTTTAATCTTTCTTTTCTTTTTCATGCTGATATCTTGAAAAAAAGAATATCCATTGAAAAAGGTAATGCCTTAATGAATCTCATCATTGACATTTTTTATTTTAATACTGCAGAGCTTCATTGGAAATGTGCCTAAAGATTAAACCATAGCCTGATGTTGACTTCTCCTGTTAGGCATGGCTATGATTCTTTCGATAGGATTGATGGTTCAAATGCCCCTTTGTTGCGCTCAAAAGATCTTAGGTAATGGTTTTAGTGAAATTAATAGTTGCATAGCTCAAATATGGAATTTCACTTCATCAAAATTTTGGCTTACATTTGAATTCTTATTCATGGTCTTCTTACATTTGAATTCTTATTCATGCAATTGTTGTTCTAAATTCTGTTTTCGACGAAAGGCCTGTACCGGGACGTTTTTATTTTTTCCCCTCTTTTCGTTTAGAACAAGGGAACAAATCTAAATGTTATTCTACTTTTTTTAAAGTTTATTTTACTTCTTTGAATCTTTTGGAAAAAGGGGGACTGCTCTTTTTATAATCTGTCACTGAATCAGCATATTCCCTCATCTATGTGGAAAAATAATAATAAAGTATGAGATTCTCAAAATTCTTGAGATTATGAAATTGCATAGTTAAGACAGAATTTCCCAGCCCCACACTTTATTTGTTTGTTTCGCAACAGGAACATTAATGCTAATAAAGATGCGGGTTTTAATTTTTATTATAGGGGTGGAATCAGCAGAGCCAGATCTGAAGAGCTCGGAGGTGACGGTAAAAGGGAAAGCAATATTTTCTCATTTCCTACAACAGCAATCTCCATCTAATCTCATCCTCAGCTAAATCGGATCGAACCTCCCATTTCTTCTTCGTTCCTAGGTACGTAATCACCGATCTGTGCCTGCAATGTTTGCGTTGCTCGATTTGGTCTGGATAGGATTTTCGTTTGATTTAATTATGTTGCTGTTGTTGCTTTTTTTTTTTTTTGTTAGGTTTTGGTGATGGCATCGAAGAGGATCTTGAAGGAACTCAAGGATTTACAGAAGGATCCGCCTACATCTTGCAGTGCCGGTACCTGTTTACCTATTTATTCATTTTTATGATGTTTTATTATGATTTATGTTTTGTTCTTGTGGTTTGAATGCATGTGGATGTTCATGTTATATTGATTCTTATGGATCTGTCGACTATTATTGTTTTTATGCATTAAAGTTTATTAAAATCTGATGGAGTTGTTTAATTTTGGATAAACTGCATTATGATTTATGTTTAGTTTTGTTTTGTCACTGTACATGTAAGAAAACTTTTTTGTTAGGATCTAGTTAATCTCTTCGGTCTAATGGAAGTATTATGATTAAAAAATTTGATAGTCTTCATTAGAAGGAATGAGGAGTAAAGATTGATTAAAAAGATAGAAAGTGAAGAGAGGGGGAAAAGAGGAGCTCCCTCTATTTCTTTTAATTTTTAGTTTTATACTGTGATAATTAAGAGGGAGGGGACATTAGTATTTTTTTGCCGTCATCGTTGGGAAGAGAATATCAAATTCATGTTGATTAGTTTGTGTCTATGAAGTTTAGACTCTATTTCATAGGGGGTCAAATTAGGATAATTCATTAACTAATAGAAAGTTGTGGTATGTAGGAACACAATTGGTACTATATAAGATATCCATGGTGCAATTTACTTTTGTTTAATCACAAAATTAATGTAAATTGTAATAATGATCTTTTTTATATCATTATTTGATGTTTGGAATAATTAAATTATTTGAAATAAAATGATTGAAATTTAAGGAATGCAATGGAATGGGCGAAGGAATAAAAAAATCCATTCCTATTATATTTAAAGAATTTAACAAAATAATTGCTTAATTTTGCGGTTAAGGTCATGTCATGGGGAACTGTTACAAAATGTTAGTTCTTGATATCTTTCGTATTCTATTTCTTAATTAATTGCCCATAATAAACAAAGTTTGTTAAGGTTTTGGGTTTTTGGTGTATCTTGATATCTTCCATATTCTATTTCTTATATGTTAGTTCTATACAAAATGTTAACTTGTCACCATGATGTATAGACCGAAAGTGATCATAAGCATAAGATATTGAAGTTACTTTGAGAGAATAAAAGTACTGCCAAAGGTATTTAATTTATAGGCAATATAGAGGAGACTTAATAGAGAATATAGCAATCAAAATAAGTGTAATTTACCATATAATGGCTACTGCTAGAATCAATCTTACAAGATCAATTGTGATTTTTCTTTTTTTTTTTTTTTGTTGGTATAGACTATATAGCTAAACCATTTTTATCGACATGAGGCTTGAGAGTTGTTGCTATACATAATACCACTAATCATGATTTTGTCTTTAGCATGTAGGGTAATAATGGTTAAAATGTAATTAAGCTTTTGGTTAACTTGCATTAACTTGGTTTTTTATCAAGACGTGCCTCTCATAAAATGTATTTATTCTTTCATTTAATGTTGTAGTTAGCTTTTCCTTATTGCTTTTGAACTCCTCCCGAATGCAAAGAAGCCTATTAAACTAGTTTGCATCCAAGTGAAATTATTAGTGGCTACTCTAAAGGTATCAATAAGGTAAAGTGTTTTACATTTATTATAATCGAGATGTGTTTACGAATTATTAAATGGGGGAAATTTTGACTATTTGCTTTCTTGAAAATTGTAGACAATTGAGATATTGAAAGAATTGTTTTGAAACAATAGATGTGAGAAATAAAGAGCAAAGTGGTATGTAGTATGAAAGCTATTGTTGCTAGGAAACAATTTAGACAATAAGACTTGTTGTGTTCTCTTGTCACCGATATATGTATCACCAGTCAAGTTTGCCTTAATGGTAGTTTATATAACATGTTTTAATGTTACAATTGAATTCTTTATCTCTTTTCAAAAGGCTTGCATTCAAGTTTTCTCAAAGAATCCTATAAATTTTAATATGGATAATCTAAGAGTTGCCAAGCTTCTTGGAGGTAGTTTGCATAACTCTAGCGTGGTTAGAGGTATGGTATTGAAAAATGATGTTAATGGAAGTGTAAAGAGAATGGAGAAAGCTAAGGTTAGTATCTATCTTTCTTTGATTAATTAGCTATCTTCCACATATGATTTATTTGAATGGGCATGTATCAAAGAGAAGTCTACAAAGGAGTCAAAACTTTTGGTTGTGGGTCAAAATGGGGGCACTGAATGTAGGTAGGGTGCATAGCTTTGGTTGATAGTCTCTCATGACCATACTTTTCCGACAATGTTGATTATAATGATTTCAGTCACGAGCAACTCTATTTACCCTCTATGTTATCTAATAATCTGTTTCTATATTATTAGTTTATGCTTAATTGGCTCTTGTTTTTCATTTTTTACAATTGTACTTTATCTGTGGGAAATTTATGGACTATTGATCATGCTATACTCTGTTAATATCTGGAATATTTTTGAGGGAACTATGAAGTTGAATGATTATATTTTGATTTGATAAAGTAGCTCATATATGTAGCTTTGGTTGAAAATACTTGTTAGTTGTTGTATTTGCTAGTAGGGTCAATATGTTTGCCACTAAGATGAAGAGAACTGCTCTCTTTCATAGTGCTAAGTAGTTACCTCTCATAAAATGTATTTATTCTTTTGTTCAACTTGCAATAATCCTTTTCCTTTGTAAGTTCAATTTTTAATGTATTGGTGTCATTAAGTTTTTAGTACATTTTCATTTTAATTAGAATTGAGTGTAGACAACATACAACTGAATACACATATGATGGGACTATGAAATAGGCTGCCCTGGTTTTTATTTGCCACTGCACAATGAAATGTCTGTACAAGGTGTTATTATGCTTGAAATGTCTGCACTTATGCTAAAAATCCTCCATGGTGGAAGAGATTTAATTCCTTAAAAGTCGCATGAAAATGAGTGAGCATTAAATAATCTCTATTGTCCAATCAAGTTGCTAGTTACTAATAATTCTGGTTAATATTATTGGCGTGTGTGTACATTTCCTATTTGGTTTTAATGCATTATTCCTTAATTTATTAGCTTTAAAAAAAAAAAAACTTAGTATTATCCATTATATTCATCACAGGTACATCTTTAAAGCATGCAACTATGCAAGGCAAGAGTTCAGGTTAGTTTTGCGTTTTTTCCCATAGACTTATTAACGATTTTCAATCTTGCAATAATTGTATCTATATATTGCATGGTAGCAAATCCAAATGAAAGAGATCCTTCTCCAAGTCTGTTGCATGGTGACGATAGTGAGGAAAAAAATTAAAGACTAAGTTTTTTTATTCTTACTTTTTTTTTTTACCGAACAAATTGACACGAATGGAAATACTTCTGCAAGTGCAAGCACACTACTTCATCAAATCCATCGCTTGGAGATGATGATGTCAATAGTGAGGAAGAAAATTAAGTACTCAGTTTTTTGTTTTTTGTTTTTTGGCTGAAGCAACTGACATGAATGGGGTCAAATCAATGCGATAAAGTGTGTACATATGCCCATTTTGATGTAATTTGGATTTTACGCTAACGTTTCTTGTAAGGACACTAAAGCATATTATTTTTTGTTTTTTTCCCTTTAATGCAACGATGGTCATGGTGATCTTTAAGTAATTTTTATATTATTAGTTTTTATTACATATCGAGCACATTGTATGCTCCAAAATGTATTAGTGACATTTTTTCATATATAAATTTCATGTGCTGAAGTAGTAGCAGGTATCAATTATATTGTGAGCAAACAGGTTTATATTGTTAATTGTGCATATGTTACACTAAACAAATATATATTGCCAAATAAACCAATTTGAGTATTAACATCTTCTTAACAAGAATAGCCACGTTTAAACGTCGCTAAATAAAATAACAACCACACAAGTAGACGTCGCCAATGCATTAGAATAGCCACGTGTAAACGTCGCTAAATCAAAATAACAATCAGACGTCGCCAATGTATTAGCATAGTCACGTGTAAACGTCGCTAAATAAATCATATTGTGGTCCAACAAACATATACGAAGCTTATTCAACCTGTGTATGGCCACGGTTAAACATCGCCAATTATGTAATTTACTTACGTTTACACGTTACTAATAAAAATGTTTACCCACGTTTAAACGTCGCCGATCACAAGTTTCCCTCCTTTTATATTTGGTGGGATGGATATTAGTCATATTTAGCCACACATAAGTGTGACCAAAACATGATAATAAGCCATGTTTAAACGTGGCCTAACAAAGTGTATTTGGCTGTCAAACTACCATTGGCGACGTTTCAATTTTTAACGTTACTTATCAAATCTGCGACGGACCTTTGGCGACGTCTATAGGCCACGTGTAAAAAAACGTGACAAAAAATCTTTGGTCACGTTTAATTGATGTTTAGCCACGTTTATTAGACGTAGCCAAAGGCCCATTTTGTTGTAGTGCCCCGAAGGGTACCCTAAACGTGGCAGTCCGCCACATATAATATCAAGACTTAAGAATGACTACCTTAGTCATGCGAAAGCCTTAGTATTACATGTAAGGCGTCTAACACGGTAATAGGAGACGCTTTTGGGAAGCATAGTTTAAGCAAGTAAAAACGAACATACAAGAATCCAGAAATAAAATATATTATAGCATTAATAATCAAAGGTCTATTACATGATTTCTTAGGGGCATACCCCTACTAAACCCAAGGATCGTAATAGTCTTTACAACATCCTAAGACTACATTAAAGATTTCAAAGGAATTATAATCTAAGTTTTCAAGTAGATTTCCTCCAAAAGCTTCAATGGAAAACTTACACGGATATGGGGAGGCCCCGGGCACAAAAATAGGTGTTCTTGAGAATACAAATACCTATAGGGGTAAGCTTATAAGCTTAGTGAGTAAATCCCAAAATTCATACTCAAAGTAAATTATCAACCAAGTTTATTATTCAAACATATGGAATGCAACAAACCACGTGAGCATACAAGACATATGACTTTCCGGGAATCATATGTTGAATGAATTACGCCATTCATTCGGGGTTGGGTATTCAGGCCAATTACAACCACCACTTTTAAAACACTTTATAGATCTTACCGGCTCCTATACGCCATCAAAAACTTGTAATTATTACAGGCTCCTACTAGCCACCAATTTACGTAGCTCTTACTGGCTCCTACTCGCCACTTACATGATATACCAGTTATGTCTACGACCACTATTATACACTTGTCCCATCAATTGTATAGTAGTGAATGAAATGTGACTCAACATATGAAGTGCATGCATAATTTCTTAATTAAAGTCTAGTAGTTATATTTATCTTCTTTCAAGTGAGCAACCAATTTCAAACACTTCAAGATAGTAATGTACATACAACTTTATTACAAACAAATCAAGTTTCAATATACTTAATATTCTTTCAACACATTATCATACAACTTCCATTTGATTTTTGCCTTAATTCTAGTGCAACTAATTTTACAAGCACAATCATGAGTATGAAAGATAACGGGGAATAACTCACTTAGCCATGATGACACCTTTCTTGAAATGGATGAGTCGTTCGGGATTTCCACTAATCGTAGTAATCTTCGGGATATGAACAATCCTCCTCGAGATTATCTAATCAAGAAGAATACCCAAAATGAGTATTTCATGAAATTTCTCTTTTTGAAGATTCTAAAGTTTTCTTAAAATCGCGGTAAAATCGTATAAGAGGAAATTCCAACTTAAAATGGTCATAACTTGCTCATTTTAACTCGGAATTTCGCATATAATATATCATTTTCTACCTACTAGAAAAGATCTACACATTTCTAAACTTATTTTCATAAAACTAAGTCATTTGAGTCCCGAAAAGGCAGCGACCAGATTTACCACGAATTTACAAAAATTTAAATTCCTTCTTTTATCAAAAGCTCGCTTGAAGATATAGATATTCCAAATATTTTATAAACTTTTTGAAAAGTATATACATATATGTATTGACTCTTAACAAATGTATGAAGTTAATGAAGTTATCTCAATTTATGAAAAAGTGATATCTTGAAAGATTTGAACTTGAGAATTTTTGAAATATTCATTTTGCTTTTGAAAAGATCTTAAGTTGTTTGAAATAAGTATTTCTTTTTCCTAAATTTAATTTCTTGCAATTGTTTTAAATTCCTAAGGAATGATTTTTATTTTCTAAGCTTGGATTCCAACAACTTTTAAAAGTAATAACAATTTCATAAAAGAATATTTTTGTTTCTTGTGATTATTTCCAAAAGAATTTCTAATACTTGATGAAAAGTGAATTTTTATAAAACCTTTTGTTTATTCAAGAAAAATCATTTCTAGGCATGTTTATGAGCTTTTAAGAAACTTATTCTCTACACTTATTTCTTAGAAAAGAATCTTTAAGAAAACATTTCCTTATTTATTTATTTATTTATTGTTGAGACAAAATCATTATGTTCATGCATGAATATGAATCATAGAGTTATGGAAATATAAAGGAACGTAATAACTTGAAAGAGTAAGCTAATTAAAAAAATAAATCAAGTATTGAAACCTTAGCTTCATCAATGTATCCCAGGACTAAGAAAGGACTAGTCCCAAAAGGAAAAGAAAATGTTTTGACTTGATGAGGATAAGTCTAAGACTAAAAAGACTAGTCTTAAAGATAACATGAAAATAAATAAATTGCAAGGTAGTAAGTAAATTGCAAGGAAAGTAAATAAATTGCAAAACAGTGAGCTTATATGCTCTAAAAGATATATATAGCTACATAGATATATTAGATAGTTATAAACACAAAAATAACATAAGGAATATGAGATTATGAATAAAAAAACAAAGTATGAACCTATTGTTGCTTTCCTTAACCTTTATGGTTTAGAAACATACACTAAGCTCATACTAAGTAAATGAACATATAGAATTCTTGAAGAAGATTTACCTAAAAGACTAAACTTGAGAGAGCTTTCTTGAGAGGATTTTCTTGGAGAGATTTTAGTATAGTAACTTTAGTAAAAGAGAGGTGAAAGAAGTAGAAGTATGAGAGGGTATTTATAGGAAAATGTGGGAGATAATTTGTGTTAATTAAATAAATGAAAAATAAAAAAAATTGAGAGAAATAAAGAGGTGGCCAACGCAATTATAGTGTAATGGGGAAGAGAAAAATTATTATTTTTTGTCTTTTGGTTAATTAAAAGTAAGAAATGAGAGATGTGAAGTTGTATTGGAAAAGAAAATGTGTAAGAAATAGAGGTATGGGTTGTAAGAATAGGTTGTAAGAAAAAGTAGAGATAGATAAATAGTATAGAATAGTAGTAAATAGTGTAATGTAAAGTAGACATGACAAATTAAATATCGATAGTAAGAAAATACGCGTATAAATGCGATATCTGATATTTTTAGCTATCGAAAAATTATGAAATTGATATTTTTGAAAATCTCATATTTTTACGAGTCTAACGGTATATACGGAATATTTTTATTTTTCCGAGCCTTGGGACACGTTTTTCAAGAACTGTGTCCGATTGGGTTCAAAGGACACTTGAATTTCGCAAATCTGGTATTTTTATATAACCTATAGCTATTATGAACTATAATAGCTAGTTATTCCAACTTCGTTTTCTAGGGCTAAGGAAAACGGGAATGCCAGATCTAAAATTTGGGGTTTGTACTAGTCTTTTGTTGACCTTTAAGATTTCGGTTGACTTTTAATTCTAAGATCAAACTTAAAATTAACAAAAAATTTTAGGGGTTTACAACCTACCCCCCTTAAAGAAAATTTTTTCCTCAAAACTTGGAATTCATACCTGAATCTTCAAAGAGATTTGGATATTTCTTTCGGATCTCATCTTCGACTTCCCAAGTAGCCTCTTCTTGCGAATGATTCCTCCATAACACCTTGACATATTGGATTTCCATGTTTCTCAGCTTTTGAACCTTTTGATCCAGAATTTGAACTGCGTGCTCCTCATAAGTCAAGTTCTCTTTCAGCTTGACTGGTTCAAGTTCTACAATCCGGTCAGGGTCGGGGATATGCTTTCTTAGTACTGAGACATGGAAGACATTATATACTCCTGACAGGTTTGGTGGTAACACCAAGCGATAAGCCAAATCTCTACTCGTTCGAGGATTTCGAAAGGTCCGATATACCTTGGGCTTAGCTTTCCTCGAGCCATACACGATGAATACTCTTTATCGGATTCACTTTTAGGTACACATGATCACCAACATCAAATTCAAGGATTCGACGTTTTTTATCTGCCCAACTTTTCTGTCTATCTTGGGCCTCTTTCATCCTTTGCTGAATAATCCTGACTTTATCTGAGGCGTCTTGGATGAGATCTGGTTCAATTGTTAACTTTTCCACATCATCCCAAAATAGAGGTGATCTACACCTTCTTCCATACAAAGCTTCGTACGGCGGTATCATAATTGTTGAATGATAGCTGTTGTTGTAAGAAAACTCTACCAAAGGTAGATGTGCTTCCCAGCTCCCTTTGAATTCCATAACACAAGCTCTTAACATGTCTTCCAAGGTCTGGATAGTTCGCTCTGATTGTCCATCAGTTTGTGGATGGTAAGTTGTACTGAAAAGTAACTTAGTTCCCATACACTTCTGAAGACTCATCCAGAATTTTGATACGAATCGGGGATCTCAATCCGATACAATTCCTGCTGGAACTCCATGTAGTCTCACAATCTCCCTTACATATAGCCGGGCCAACTTCTCCATCGAGTAGGTCATGTTGATGGGGATGAAGTGTGCTGACTTGGTGAGTCGATCCACAATTACCCATATGGCATCATATCCAGTTGATGTTCGGGGTAATCCACATATAAAGGCCTAGGATTTTATGAGCAGTCGTGTGGCTTCCTAGGAAATCTTTAGAGACATGTTATTGTATGGGATGCAGCCACTTGTGGTGGAGGAACTGGAAGAGGGAGGTAGGAACATGGGAGATGATTTTAATATCCTTGGCTAATGGAAGAAGAGGATACATATGATTTCAATGCTTTCCATAGTGGCACATAATGTTTTGGCTTCTCTAACTTCAATGGTTTAATTAGAGTCAGATTTCAGTTCAGGTAGATGGGTCCTCGAACTGCATTGCCATAGGCTAAATGATGACACTGTTGAAGCATGTGTGTGCTTAAAAGATTAGTTCGATGCCAATAGTAGAAAGCAGATGGACCCACGCTTTTGGACAGTGACTCGAGATCAGGGGGTCATTGTTACCATCGAATTTGCAATCGCAGACATAGACAAAATAGTGGAGTGTGGCCAGAGGAGATTTGTAGGAGGGTGCATGGTTGCTTAACTTTTTATTTTTCAATCTTCTTATAAATTTTTTGTAGTTAAAAAATGTTATTAATAAAATTTAATTTTCTTTCGATCTCAATGCATTTATTAATTTCATTTATTTTATAATTTACAATTATTCTAAATAAATTAATTAAGTAAGTTCAACATTTAATATAAATTAATTACTATTATAATATTATTCGAATTTTTCATTTTTTTAAATTCCTAAAAAAATTGAAGCTAATATGTTAATAGTAATACAATTGAAATCATTTAAAAAATGAAATATATTAAATATATATTTTAAGAAGACAAATATGTTTAATTAAAATAATAAAACAAAACAATTTATTTATTTAAATTCAATTTACAGTAAATTTAAAAAATAAATCACTATTTTTATATTATTATTTAAAAAATAGCCTGCGTACTAGTTCGTGTGCCTTGAGTGTCGTGCCATACCATACAAACTCACTTATGACGCATGCTTTGCATGTTGTGCCAAGTCTGTGGCTCACGTGCTGCGACCTATTTACTATGCCTATATACAATTGTTCACAACAGTCATTGGCCACCACTCGACCTTTTGTGGCTGGGAAATGTCCATAGTTGCCACTACCTTTTTTTCATAATTTTTTAACCTAACATTAGAATTTTATATATTTTAAATTTATTAAGTATTTTTTAATTAAATTAATTTTATTATAACCAATTGGGTGCATATAATATGAATCAACATTTACTTATTTTAGTGTTAACTCTTTGTATAAATAAAATTAAAATAATATAGATCACTTGTTTCCACATAGACTAAAATACAAATATAGTTTTTATAAATTATAGTGTCAAGCTCAAACTCAACTCAATAAAAAACTTAAAGCTTGAAGTCGAACTCGAACTCGAACTCGAACTTGAACTTGATCAAGTATTATTTTTTAGGCACAAACTTGACTCGAATTAGTACTCAATAAGCTTGAATTTGACTCCGTTAGACTCGACTATTCTTATAAAAATCAATTAAACTTAAAAAAGATAGAATTTAGGAATGGAATATGATTTTTAGTTGACTTCGTCTTGTGGACAATTGAATATAAAGAGGAAAAAAAATGAAAATAGGCTTCAAAAATTGGAAAAACACCAAGTTTATAATTTTTTTATAAAAAAAAAATATAAGAAGCTTGAATAGACTTACGGGCTACTTGAATCGAGTATTTTGAAACTCGAACTCAATTGATATTGGAGTAATTCAAATTCGAGCTTGACTCAAGTGGTTCGCGAGTTGTCTCGATTCATTTATAGCCCTAGTCCAAAAGCATGCTCACAAACCTCCAAATGATTTGGTAAGTATTACATAACTCACATAATGT
Organism: Combretum micranthum; assembly: GCA_024138025.1. Classification (NCBI taxonomy): domain Eukaryota; kingdom Viridiplantae; phylum Streptophyta; class Magnoliopsida; order Myrtales; family Combretaceae; genus Combretum; species Combretum micranthum. Next base: position 317,616 of record JAMXBD010001188.1, on the reverse strand, counting down.
ACACATAATGTGTAAAGGCTAGTGAAATTTTAACATGTGAGTATATGTGTAGTAATTACTTTGAAAACTATCTACTATCTTGTTTATATGTTAATATATAGTTAGTAGTTATATGCCATATGTATTGATAAGTACAAATCCTCAAGCCAATATGCTGCCTTGCACTCATATTTTAATGAAGAACCTAATTGCCAATAACGAATCTAGATGTCGACATGATAGAATGCAAAAGCCGGACCAGGTAATGTGTTGATGCATAATTAAATGCATTGATTAGTGTACCCATCGCCAATTTTATTTTATTTCCACTGTATATTAAGACAATTTGTTAAATCTTGTAAAACCAATATAAACATGGTTAACTCTTAATACCAACTATTATGCTGTGCTGAAAATCTTGATTTCATGTCAACAAGAAATCATTAAAGGTTTCGTACACTCAGAAGATCATCAAATAAGTGGAAATCACACCTTAATGGTGGAATATTAAGGAAATACCAAGTTATTGTATTACTGAAATCCACAATAAAAAATTCTGTATTACATCTCACAAACCAATTTCTCTCTCTCCATGAATCCAAGTATAAATACACTAAAAAAGAGCAGAACAGGAATCCGTGGGAATTCAAATCCAAATTGCTACAGCAAGAGACAAGATCGCGGTTGAAAGGCCAGCAAGATAGAGTTGGCAGAGCTATTTTCGGGAGATGGTGCGGCAGGGGTGATGGTTGTTGATGGAGGAGTGGCGGTGGATGAAGTTGGGGTACCGGTGGATGATGGTGGAGTGGCGGTGGAGGGTGTGGGTGCATATGCTGGCGTGGTCGGAGTGGCAGGAGTTGGAGAAGGAGCAGGGGATGATGAAGATGCAGGACATTGATAGCCAACTTCTGGCCTAAGGAACACTGTCGGTTGAATGTACAAATGAAGTAATGTTCACCAGCAGCATCCAGGGTGATGTTAACAGGTCCTGTTGTGTTGATTGAAAGAGGGTTTGCGCCATTACAGTTATCATAAGCATCCTTTGTTACCTTGGCTACATCAGGATGACCAGTCGTAAAATGGAACTCTGCATAAAATTGAATAAACCAAACTTCAGAAATTGATGTAAAATCTGACTTATCACACTTGACAAAGATACTAAATGAAGAAACCTTTCATTCTAACCATTCATCTTATTGTAAAATATGTAATCAATTTGGAAATTAGAAAAAGTTAACAAGTGTACGGGCAAAACAAGTTGAAGAGTACCTAACGGTTAAAAAGAACATACCTAGAATATCACCAACATTGAAAGTCTTATTGGCAGCACAGGTTGTGTGAGCCACTGAGCTGGCAAGTGAAATTGTAGACCCCTAACTTTTTTTGATGCTCTTAGAAAATAATCTTAGAGTTACATATCGAAACTGAAACCTTAAAAATCGACCAAAGTTAAAACCAGATTCTAAACAAGATCAAATATGAAATTTCTTAACCTTAAGAAAGAGAGGAGCTGTAAAAACACAATGAAAAATTCAATAATCATTCGATTCAAAATCCATGCATAAAACAATTCTTCTATTTGATCATTAATATGTAAATCGAGACTATATATCCAAATAATATTTAATGACAAAATACTAAAACTTTAAACCTTTCGGTGAATTTTAGAATAAAAAAAAATCAATTACCAACAAAAGTTAAACAAAGTCAACCCATAATCCTAGACTCGATTAAACAATCCCGAAAATTGTTAAATACTAAATAAATCATAAAAATAAAGTAAAACCCTATATTTTGAACCAAAAATATAAAACAGTCATAAATCCCAAAATTTTGTAATCTTGCAAATAAATCTTAAACCTGAATCCCTAAAAGTCAACTAGGCCAACAACAAGCTCTAGTGAGACTAGATCCAGTAATCCTGTGCTCTTAGCCCCAGAGCAATAAAATTAAATTAATCGTAGATTATAGTTCATAACAATATATTGAAGCTTAAAAATATCATAGTCCTCAAAATTTAGTCTGTTTCGGACTTGAATTGGATCATATTTCGAAAACTGTGCCCTAGTACACCAAACATTAAAAATATTCCTATAACATTGTTAAACTCGTAATAATATAAGGATTAAAAAATATTAGTTTTAGAATTTTTTTTATAACTAAAAATATTATATATAGAATATTTACACATATTTTTCTTACTACCGGTAATTTATTTGTCTTGTTTACTATTTATTATATTATTTCTACGATTCATTACTATTCACCTATCTCTACTTTATCTTATTACCTACTTCTTACAACCTGTAAACTTATTTCTTACATTTATTTTTTTAATATTACTTTTTACTTAATTTCTCTTACACTTTACTTACTTTTCTTTACTAAAATTAATTTTTTATCACATCTTCTCCCTCTCTCCCCTCACTTTGTTGTCCACATTTTCTCTCCCTTCCCTCAATTTCTTTTTCTTTTTCATTTATTTAATTAACTCATTATTTCCTCCACATTTATCTATAAATACCCATTCCCTCCTTCACTTCTTACACAATTTTCTTTTACCATAATAAAACTTTTCCAAAATCATTTCTCAACTTCTCTCTATAATTTTTCTCTCCTAAAATTCTCTTCCCAACTCTCTCTTCTTTCATAAAAATACCATCCACATATATTATCAAAACTTCATTTCTTCTTTAACCAACAAATAATTTTAGGTAAAGATTCCTACATTTATCTTTATATTATATAACTTAACATTACCATAGTATATGTTTCCTAAACCCATGGGTGTTATGAAAACAACAATATGTCAATGTTTTGTTCTTGTTCATGCAAAAATTTTATTGTTATGTTGATATTATATTATGCTCTATTTCTTGCTTCTAATTTAACTTCTATATATTACTAAATATAATTATGTATATGTATATATTCTTAAAGCTTATAAGCTCACTAACACAACTTTTATTTAATTATGCTCTTATATATTTCTCACAATTTATTTATTTGTTTCCTGTAATTTTATTAAAATTAGTCTTTCTAGTTTTTAGACTTATCTTCATGAAGTCAAAACAAATTTTCTTCTTTCTTTTGGACTTGTCCATAATCTAAGTCCAGAGAGCCTTAAAATAAAAATAAGACTCCCATGATTTTCTTACTTGTTTTCTTATTTTCTTAAAGGACTTGTGTAAACCCCTGAAATTTTCATAATTTTTAAAAAATAATCATAGAAGTCAGAAACTAAAAACCGAAAAGGTGAAAATCAACCCAAGTTAAAACCCAAAATTCTAAATAATATCAAACACGAGAATTCTTAATCTTAAGAAAAAAAAGAACCCTCAAAACAAAATAGAAAATCCAACTATCGATTGATTCAACATCTGTACATCAATCAAATCATTTATCTGATTCATAATACGCAAATCAAAACGATATATCCAAATAACGCTCGACAACGAAATACTAAGACCTTAAATCTTTCCGTGGATTTTAGAATCAAAAGTTTCAATTTTCACCAAAAGTCAAACTAAGTTAACCCATAACCCTAGACTCGGTTAAACGATCCCGAGAATTGAAAAATATTAAATAATCACAAATAAAATGAAATAAACCATAGACGTTGAACTAAAAATATAATGCAGACAAAACCCTAAAATTTTATAATCATACGAATAAAATCAACAAGCCGTAAATCAAATCGGAACCCTAAAAGTCAACAAAGCTTACAAATAACCCTAGTGTTTAAGATAAGGCAATCCCGTGCACTTAAATCCTAAACAATGAAATGGAAATAATTATTGATAATAGTTCGTAATAATATAAGGAAGCTTAAAAATATCATATCGCAAATTTCTACTGTTCTTTGGATCCGAACAGGATCAATTTTCAATAACCGTGCCATGGTATACTAGATGGCGAAAATATTTCGTTAATACCAATAGACTTGTAAAAATATAAGGAATCCAAAAATATCAGTTTTAGAATTTTTCGGTAGCTAAACATTATAGATATCACATTTATATGCATATTTTTATTACTACCAGTATTTTATTTGTCTAGTCTACTATTCATAGTACTTTTCTACTATTCATTACTAATCATCTATCTCTACTTTTTCTTACTACCTATTCTTATAACCTATATACCTATTTCTTACAATTTCCTTTTCCTATAAAAATTCTACACCACATATTACTAAACTTCTCTTATACTTTTATTCTAAAATTTAATTTTTAATCACTTCTCTCTCTCTCTCTTCTTCAAGTTGCCGTCCTCCCTCTCTCTCTTCACTCTCCAATTAATTTCTTTTTCAATAATTTAATTATATCTAATTTCCACTCCAAAACTCTATAAATACCCATTCCTCCTTCATTATTTCATACAACTCATTTTACTACCAAACTCTCCCAAAATCTCTCCACAAATCCTTTCTCCAATTTCTCTACCAAAACTCTCTTAAACCAATTCTTGAGAAAAATCCTTCTTTATATACAAACTATCTACCATATATCACTACCCACATAATACCCCATTTATCTACCATCTTCATACCACATAAACACTTTAGGTAAACTTTTCCAACTTTTAGTTTATCCATGTCATATAACTTAACATGACTATGGTGTTGTTTGAAACTCACATGAGTAGTAAAAGTAACAATATGTTTATTTGTTCTTGCACATGAAATTCCTATTTGATTATCTTGTTATTATGTTTTATACATGTTGTTATTAATGTTATTATTCGTTATTATTATACTAACTTCTTATTCATATCTAACTAAATATATTTATATATTATATATAATCTTTAGAGCATATAAGCTCACTTGTTATTTATTTAATTTTATGCTTTGTAATTTATTTATTTCATGCTATTTTAACGACTAGTCTTTCTAGTCTTAGACTTGTTCATATCAAGTCAAAACAACATTTTCTTTCTTTTCTTTATTATTTTTGAGACTAGTCTATTTTTAGTCTGGGATGCCTTGATGAAGCTAAGTCTCCCAATACTTGACCTGGATGCCTTGATGAAGCTAAGGTTCCCAATATTGATATTTTTATTATATTGTTATTATTATTTGCTTCTAGTATTTTTCTCATATTCTTATTATTTTACATGCTCATACTACATGCATCTACATAATGATATTGTCTCATCTAAATTTAAAAGTAGAATTTTATTTTATTAAAGAAACTTGAAACTAAATTTTCTATTATGTGATTGTCATTAAATAATGGAGTTATTATCAACAACATGGAAATGAAGTAATACAAGTTTTCTTAAAGTTTTCTCAACTAACAAAGATAGCTTTATAAAGGAAATATAAGAAATAAACACTTTCTTTTTATAATATGGTAACCTGAGTTTTTGTAAAATAATTTGTTAGTATTCAATGTTTTCACAAAAAGCTTAAGATTAAACTCTTTTTAACTCCATAACAAAACTAAGAAGTAAACTAGTTTTCAAAGTTGAGAAAAAAATCAACTCATAAAGTTATAAACCCACTTAGGAAAATAATGATTTTCAAATTTCTAAAAAAGGAACTTATTTTCAAAGAATATAAATATGATAAGATAAAAAACAAAGGATTTTATCAATAAAGAGGATTCTTTTCAAATAAAATTCGTAGAGGAAATAAAAGACCAAGTTTTAGAAAACAAGAACTTATATTTTAAATAAGAAATATAAGAAGAAAAGACTCATTTTCTAAAACTATTCAAAATGCAAATTTATAAATAGGTTATCAACAAATCTTTTATCACTAGAAGTAAAAATTATAAAAGACCCAAGTTAAAGGAAAATTTACTTGTTTTGGAAAAATGAATGAGTAAAATAAAAATAAGAATATACTTATTTATAATAACCTAGGAAAATATAAAGTTTCTTCAAAATACTTGAAAAGAAATTTGTCAAGTTAAGTTTTAACACTTCAAAATGAATTGTTTTATGAAATAATTATCGAGACACTACCATTAGAATTTTTGCATATAAAGTGAGCTTATTATATACTCAAAGGATTTATCAATCATATATTATATATTATATGTATATATATCTATATTTTTACTAAAGGATTTTTGAATGAAGTTGAGTCGAAAAATTGTTTCGCAAAACCTAGAAATATTGTTTTGAATCTATACCCTATGGTTTTGGAACCCAGACGACCTTATATGACAAAATAACCTTAGAAATGGATAGATCTTTTTCGAATAGATAGAAAACTATATATTATATACGAAATTCCGAGTTCAAACGAACAAGTTATGTCCATTTTAAATTGAAATTTCATTCTATGCGAATTTTACGGACATAGTCAAATAGAATTAGAAAGTTTAAGTAAAATTTCTACGAAATACCCATCCCAGGTATTTCTTTTATCTAGATGACGAAGGATACGAGATTACCCTTCCTAAGAATTGCTATAACTAAGAAGATTACGAAATGGACGAGTGAGTTATTTCTCTTAATTTCGTTACCTTGCTTGTGCTTGTAAAGTAGTAGCATTAGTATACTAAGCAAGATAAAAATGGATATGTGATTCTATACTTATGTGTGAAATGAGAATTAAGAATATCGCAACTTCAAACTACTTGTTTAAGTGTTTTGTTTATTTACTTGTATGGCTGTTCATTATTTGCTAAATTGATTGATTGCCCTCCTTAGTAAACCTTAATAAGGTTTGGCTTAAGAAACATAAAACGCTCACGGATAGCATCCATCGAGTCACATTTCTTTCGGAAGGCTATTACTCCTACGCATAGAGTTGGATTGACTGTTATCGTGCTGGAACACGGGCCATGTTCCTTCCTAGAGAATCCAAATCGCTCGAGGAATGCAACCCTAGGTTTGAAGCCAAGCCAACCGAACGCTTTGGGTGGGGATATGGGGACTAGCGGTAGAAGGTTGAGGATCTTCATCAATAATTCTCTAACCTTTGATACGGAGGGGTAAATCCGTTCTATATATGGTTTCCGAATAAATATATATATTTGTGAGATCACGTGATTGTTGCATTGTATGCATAGCATATGTGTGAAAATTTAAATGAACTTGTTTGAAACCATGGGCAAATGAAAAGGAATACCTTACTAAGCTAGTTGTAAGCTTATACCCTTATATATTTTGTTGAAACGGGTATACTTGTGGCTTAAATCGAAGATCATGACATTAAGAAAGTCATGGATCGGAAGAATATTAAACTTTTATGAAGGCCATGGGAACATAGGATGAAGTTACCTTGTAAGGTTCCTTATATGAAATGTATGATAAGTTAGTGTTTTGGAAATTTCTAAGAAGTGTATTTATTTTGACTTGAAGACAATAGAGGAATATGCCCCAAAGAATTGTAATTTACCATGTTTATATTTTATGATAAGTATTCTCCTTGCCTTGTTACTTAATCATTATTAATGTAAATTGTGCTACTCCGATGCGTTCCCTTGGTTGTGATGTACACCTTGTACATGATATGGAAGTTTTTGTGTGATTGAGGTAGTCATTCTTATGCTTTAGTATTGTGCACGATGAATTGCCACGTTTAGGGTACTCCTTGGGGCGTGACAACTTGCCCATGTCTAAGTCTGAGAAGTCTTGATACATGCTAAGACTTCCTAATACTTGACTTTTATTATGTGCTTATTTAATTTCCATGTCTTTTATCTTTTATATGAATTATTTTTGTTTATGGTACTTAACTACAAGTTCATATTCATACATGATCATATTGTTGTTATCTCAATAAAAATAAATATGAGTTCTTTCTTTGATAAAGAAAAGAAGACTAAACTCTCTTTGAAAATAAATTTTTATCACTTAGAAAAGATTTCCCATCAAAGACTTAGAATTTTGTTTCACTAAATACTTTTTAAAAGTTAAATAAGTCCATCATAAAATTTTAGTGATATTATTATGCTAGATTTCTTCAAAGATTTAACTAAGTAGTCTTATTACACACTTTCTTTTCAAACCAATAAAATAAAAATTATTGTTTAAAATCTAATGTTGATGATTCTTTACTATTCAAATTTTTCTTAAAAACTTATTTATAAGATTATCACCGATACGCTAATAAAAACTAAGAACTAGACAAGTATTCCATGTTGAGCTAAAATCAATTCGCTAGTTAAAATCCACTTAGAAATAAAGTTGATATACGACTTAAGGAACTAAGTTTTAAGAAGTAAAATCCGTTTCTTTTAAGAAATTAAGAAAATACAAATAATAGTTATAACAATTAGACACTCACTTGTAACAGACTAAAGAATTTTCCAAATATATGTATATTTATGTGTTTGCCATGAAATTTTTTGATGAAATAGAATTGAGAAAAATTGCAAATTGATGCTGAAATTTTCGTGCTAGAACTATACGGACCTGTTTTCGAACCCAAATGACTTTAAATGATTAAAATAACCTTAGAAATATATAGATCTTTTCAAGTAAATAAAAAAAAAAAAAAAAGACATCTTATAAGAGAAATTCTGAGTTAAAATGAGCAAATTATGGATATTTTAAGTTGGGATTTCACATAATCCGAATTTTAATGAAAATAACAAGATGGAATTATATAGTTTAAGTAAAACTCCTATGAAATACTCATCCTAGGTATTCTTTTTATCTAGGTGGCGAAAAATACGTGATTTCTCTTCTTGAGGATTACTATGACTAAGAAGATTGCAATATGGATGAGTGAGTTTTCCCTCTTAATTTCGTTACCTTGATTAAAATATATAGATACAAGATAAAATAAACATGTATGGTGTATGGGTTTATATGTATATGCTCTTATGTTTGTATAACAATGAATGTTAAGCATATTAGAACCCATAAATGATTGTTTAAGTATATCATGAATATTACATGTTGCTTATGTGTGTATGATGTTTATTTGATCGCCCTTAAGTATACCTTAATCATACTTGGCTTCGATATAAATTAAATGGACACATTATATCCGTTGAGTCACATGTCAAAAGCTGCTACTCCTACGTGAAGAATCGGAAGGTCCAAGGCAAAGATAGCCCACGACCATGCTCATTCTTACGAAACTAAGGTGTACCGGGGATATATTCCAAGGAAAAGCCGTGCCGGTTGATTATTGAGAGTAAGGTGTGCCGAAAGACTAGCAGCAAAAGATCACGAAGACCTTCAATTACCATTCACTAACTGTTAATACGGAGGGGTAAATCCGTTCTATGTATGGTCTTCGAATAACCATATATATTTGTGTAATCATGTGATTGTTACATAGCATGCATAAGATATACGTGAAAATAAATAAACTTGTTTGAATTCACGGTGCGAATAAAAGAGAATATCTCACTAAGCTTGTTGTAAGCTTACACCCTCATAGGCTTTTGTTGAAACAGGTATGTTTGTAGTTACGTTCGAGGTTCGGAATATTAAGAAAATCGTTGATGAATCTTTGAGCTCTTATGGAAGGAGTGGAAACATAGGATAGATTTACTTTCATGAAATTTCTTTTTGAGTTATGTAAGATATGTTAATGTTTTGAAGATTACTAAGAAGTGTATTTGTGTAATCCTGAAGACATTAGCAGGGGTATATCCCTAAGAATTGTAATTGACCTTATTTATGTTAATATTAAGTAATCCTCTTGTCTTGTTATTCAATTGTTATCAAAGTAAATTGCATTACTTCGATATATTTCCTCTGATGTGTTGTATGCCTTGTACATGATATGAAAATCTTTATATGACTAAGGAAGTCATTCCTAGGCTTTAATATTGTGTACAGCGGACTGCCACGTTTAGGGTACCCCTTGGGACATGACAGGAATGGTCTAACCTAATGAATCAAGCACAACATAAAACTTCTATGCACTAGAGACATGAACTAATGCTACATGAGCAACCGCCAAAAACACAAAACTAGGCTTCATTTCCATTTTTCCTTTTGTGTTCTTGAGTAGAATTCTCCGGTAGCCCCTGTAAACAAAATTTACTATTGCCCTCTCACTTCTCAAATTATGTTTGAGATATTGTTCAATAGATTAACTTTGATTTTCAACAGTGTTCGGGGCTTAGGTTTGTATTTATAGTATTATGGTATGGTACATTAATGAGACATTATTCTAAGATCATAATATTAATAAAAGACGTCTAATGTTTGTAGCATGGATGGTGGGTGTTGTTCTTGGTCAGCAACACTTTTGGAACCGATAAATATTTTAGGTGTGGAGACTTGTGATGTTGAAATAAACGAATGGAATGATTCGCATCAGACTGCTAACAAAGTGATACGAGATTTTTATTGATCTGTTCTACTTCCTCCTTCCATTCTAATTTTAATTTAGATACCTGTCTTTGTTTGATAAATCTATATATGAATAGAATAGTTCATTAAAACTGACCCAAAATGAGATATTGATACATAATTTATAGTATTTAATTATTTGTCTGCTGTTTGTCTTCTACGAGTTGGGAGTGTAGCAAAAATCTGTATGTACTAGAAGGTGCATGGGACAAAACTAAAAATTTGGGATGATACTGGTAGTAGGAATGGTGAATAGGCTGTGTCGTGCCTTCCACGTGTCAAATTTACATGCTTTTATGTGCCCAACTATTCGTGCTCACATGCCTCACATGCCATATCGTGCCAATCCATTTATTCATGTGTCGTGTCACATGCCTCCTCATGCCGGTTCATGTGCCTTCAATGGGGTCTGGTTTCACATGGTTTATCTGGTTTCTTTTTATTATTTTGAGTCTTAGTTTTTTTTTTTTTTATAGTTTTCAGAATTTTAATTAAACTAATTATTCAAATTTGCTATAAATAAATTATACATTTAACATAAATAAAATTCAAACAATTAATGAAGCAATATTTTTAACTTAACAATAATATGCATTAATTATTATTTATATTAATACTAAAAAACTAATTAATTTCATTTTAGGAAAAATAGTGCGAATGTGATGATTGGTCACCTTGCTGACTACATCAACTATCAGCATTGCTCGGGGGCTAATATGATGGTAGTGGAGGTGGTGGTGGAGGTAGAGGATGCTCTAGTCAATAACCTGCCAATTAAAACTAGTTCATCTAGGTACTCGTGGTTTTGATCATTTATCCATGTTCTAATTGGACTTTAGTTATCTGTCTTAGACTATCCATTATGTCATCAATGTTATATGTACCGAAGTTGTTGGTATGTTTGAGCTTGAGCCACCACTATCTGTATCTATCTCCCATTTCTTCATCGTGTCATAAGAAGGGGAGGAACAGATTATCTAAGTTGAGGTCAAAGCTTTGTTCATCTGAGTCATTTTCGTCTCCTAATTGTGTTGCGCTACCTCGATCTCTACAATATTGGTTAACTCTAGGATCATACCTGAAACCCAACCTTCTTATTATGTCACCCTTCATGAATTTTGACTTTGTTTCTGTTTTCATGTAATTTGAAAGGTTAAATCCCCATGATTTTAGAATGACGGTTATGAGGCGGCTATATGCAAGATGGGTATCCTTTTTCACAAGCACCGGATGCATGCATTGTATCACAAAATGGTTGGCATCTAATGCTCGATGACCAATCATTGTGTACATCAAGAAGACATCTTCAACAAAGACATTATTTGAATATGTCCGTGGATATATATTGTAGCCAATCATATGATAGATTAGTCTACAAATTGGTAAGATATCTTTTTCTTTAGGTATTTTAGGTGCTTCAAGTGGTCAATTTGATACTCACCAACACATATTAGAGCACTAGCTTGATTATGAAAAATTCGACAGTTGGAGTACGGGAGCATGCAACCCTTACATGACATGCAGGCCGATAAACATTAAAAAATGACACAATGAGCCTTTTTGAGAAAAGGCATAAAGCTTTAAAGGAGGTTTTGTCAAACCTTCCTTCTAGGTATAATCTTCTAAAATAATTTTTCATTCATGTAATTTTTTAGATCATATACCAATTTATGATGTTTGCTTTTGGTTTTAATAATGCATTCCGTTTTGCTTCTGTAGTGTCTCCCTTACCTCAGACATGTGGAAATCTTCCATAAATGATATATAGTCTAACTATTAATATGTAACCGCTAACTAGATAGATAAACAATAGTTAATCCTAGAAGCAAATTATTGCTTTTAAGCCATTCTAGGGGAGACATAACGACCAGGCAATAGCAAATAATATCTTGGAAGCCATCTAGTCAAACTATATAAAGACCATATTTAGGATATTGTTCAATAATGCATAAAACAACACTGCTTCCATTCATTATCTGAAGCAATTGTTAAATCCGATGTGCGAAGGAAAGTCCTTTCACGTTTGATATGTCTGTCATATTATGAATTTGGCAGTGTAAGCATGTCTTATAGCTTGTGGCCTTGACATACATATTGAAAAGACAAAATATACAATCAATAGTCTTCGTGTTTTATGGAGATTTAAATAGATTTACAAGTAGTTTATCCAGGCATACTGTTTAGAGAAAAAGTTGCATGCACTTGATTGTATAACCTGGTAGAATTCCATGCTCAAAAAGCTTCATTGGGCATTGAAGTAGTAAAGGGATCTAACTCATTTGTGCATTACCCTATTCAGTCTCTCTAATCCTAATATTGGTTTGATGGAGGGTCGAGATTGACAAATAATGCATGCACTTAAAAAGGTGTTGAAGGAATTTTTTGGCCTAACACAACATTTATTAGGTTGCTACTACCCTACTAGCAACTGGATATTTCCCCACCTTATTGACATATCAGATGTGTTAAGCAACTACAGTTCCGATGGGCTCGTTTAATATATAATTTATTAATATAATATTATATAATTAAAAATACAATTATATACATAACGAGCTCAAGCCCAACCTCAAGCAAGACAATCCTTAATGGGCTCGGGCTTAAGACTGCAAATTTCAAGCTCGTTAAGAGCCAGCTCGGCTCGAGCTTGTTAAGGATTTAAATGAGCTAAGCCTATGCCAGCAAAAGCTCAGCTCAACTTAGCTCGTTTGCACCCCTATTTGAAACTCATCATCACATATATATTTTTAGGTTTTATATTTTTATTTCTAATATATTTATTTTATCATTTTCTTTATTATTATATATATTTTAATAAGTAGAGAATTGAAGAAAGGAAAAAAAAAAAGAATTTAGACTAACTTGGACCAAAGAGGACACACATGGTTTAAATAAGATTCAATTGATCGGGTCTGATTAAAGTGGTTGATGGCAGGGAGTAGAGCATTTTAATGGTGTTTAAGGACAAAAGATACGTTAAATAGAAAGATTTTAAGGTAGCAACTAGCCAACGAGGTATTAATGGACCACTATCGAAAAGTTAAGGAAATATAAGTGAATACTCATTGAAATGTTGATACCTTAAAGGAAGATTGTAAAATGTCGATCCTTCATTTGATATACTTTGCAAAATGTTGATTCTTCTTTTGACCACATAAAATGTTGATATTCTAAATAAACTTATCCTTAATTGTTAATACCTTCTAATGTAATTTATCTAATGAAAATATCATTCACATGAGTGTAAATACAGATAATAAAATGGAAAGAAATAAACAGGCAAAGGTACTCAAAAAGAAGAGGCAAAATTCTATCATCTTGTCATTAGTTTTAATGGATTGGTCTTGTTCACTATTTAATAGTTTATATTCAATTATTCATGCCCCAATTACTATATTTATAACATAAGGTAAAATAGGTATTTACACAAAAAGTTAGTAATTGGAATGATATCTACAAGAAGAGGGTAAAAATGTCTTTTCCCTTATTAAGTCACCATATAGGTGTTTACATACTTGCTAATTGAGATCAAATTGATATAGTTCTATTTATGAAAATTTAGCAAGTTAATTTCTTTTTATTATTTAGAACCCATTCATGATAAGCCTCTTTTTAGAGCTACCGAGGTTTGATAATTCATAAACCTACTTTGTTACTTCCAAAACCGATTTCAACAGGCAAATGCACCTATCGTTTCAGTAGTATAGAGTAGAATATAGGGTTGTCTCCACAGAGAACATTTTCAAGCATTAGTATTACTCTAATCTTCCTATTATCTAGCAAATCTATTAAAGAATTGATTGGATGAAAGCTTATTAATCTAAAATTAAGAATTACATTAAGTTATATTAATAACACAACACATAAAAACAAAACACAATAAGCACGATCAGATTTGCCCATTTCCTTAACATAAATTTTCAAATATGTCTCTCTAATGATTACTACCTGTAATAATCCATTAAGTAAGTGAATGTTCTTCTCAGAAGCATTCATATCTAACAACTAGTGTATCCATCGGAATCTTTTTTGATTAATAGCCTCTTGAATGTTACATTAAGATTAATTTATTTTTGAATCCTCTAAATTAATGCAAAAAGGCTCATTGTGATATCTCTATCACTATGAGCAACTCGATTAGTAAACAAGATCTATTCAATAGAATCATCTCTCGATGTCTTCCACTAAAATATGGTTAATAAGGTGTTGCGCCTTCACTACTTCTTGAGATTATTAATTATATTTACTAGAACTAGATAATTATTAGATGAATTAAACTTTAACGATTATATTCAAGTTAATTTCATGAATGAATCCTATTCTCAACTCATACACAATGATGGAACAATAGATAAAAAAATAATAGAAAAATAAACACAATAGAAGAGGAGAGAGTAGAGAAAAGATAAAACCCCTTTTGTTGGATTTGGATGAAGATCTAGAGTCTTGCACACAACACATGAATAACATGATTCCTTTGACTTTCTCAAGTTCTTCAGGAAAATTACAACTCACAAACTAATACAAGATTACCAACACATACGATGGATTGATACAATCACTATGAACTCACCCTCTTCCTCCTACAAGAAGGAAGAGGTTCTATAAGATGTTAGGATCCTAAGAAATTACAATGAAAAGATGAGAGGGTATGAAAATGTCTACATATCATGTTTGGAGAAATGGGTGTGTGTATTTTATACCTATAAAGTTTCTTGAAGAGGCATCTGGTGAAAATATACGACATAAAGTAGGAGCATATTCTTTGATGAAAGAAACATAAAAGTTGTATTTGTGCCTTTCCATTTATCATGCCGTGACATTTGTACTTGATGGAATTTTTGTTGCCCTAATTCCAAATCACAGCCATGAAGCATTCTTTAGTAGGCACTGTGCTTGTCAAAATCTGCTTTAGTCTCAAAATCACGGCCGTGCTTCTTTGGATTTACAGTCATCAACATATCATAGCTTTTCAAGAATCACAAGAGTAATTTTCTTTAGCTCTTCACATATTACAAGAGTAATTTTTGAGTTCCATTGCTCTAAGTTCCTTAAATCAATTATCACACTCGTGATTTTCAATACTACAAATCATTTATGTTGTACCTTTCCACGAATCACTCCCTAGTTCCCTCCCTTAGTAGACATTGGTCACTAATTTTCTTCAGTTCTCCACATATCACGGGCATGATTTTTTAGTTCCATTGCTCTCATTTATTCCTCAATTGTAGTTTTCACACCTGTGATCCAAGCCTTAGTAGATACTAGACTTGAATTCCTTTTTTCTCCATGAATCATGACCATAAAGTTCATTCTAGGCACTCTGACTTCCTCCTATGCAATTGTCATGCCCGTGAAGCTTCCATATGCTCTCCTTATCTTCACTCTCTTGAATAGCCCTTGGTTAAGTTCATCTCTAGTCTTCATTCATGTCCCTTAAATGCTTTGAAATGACTATATGACTCAATCAAGTGTCAATTCTTATATAAATACTACTAAAAACATATAAATTGAACTTAATATACATGGGAAAATCCTATAGAAATTAAGCCTATCATTTCACTTTAAGTTTCTTCTTTAATTTTATTATTATTTTTTGATAAAAGCCTATGGAAAGAATATTAATATTACTTTGATTTAGAAAATAGGGAATTTTTACGATCATTTTTTTAATATTTTCTTCTTTACATATATGTATATATCTTTTTTTTTTCTACTTAATACAAAACCAATAAGATTTATTTCCTAGTTTGAAACTCATCACCACATATGTATATTTTTAGGTTTCATATTATTATCTCCAATATATTTATTTCATCATTATCTTTATTATTATTTTTCATATATGTATTTTTGTAATAAGTATAGAATTGAAGAAAGAGAAAAAATAAAATGGTTCAGACTTACTTAAACCAAAGAGGATATGTAGGTTGGATGGAATTTACTTTGTGAAATGTTGATTCCTCTTTTTAACCTCTCGAAATGTTGAAATCTTAAATGAACTAGCCCTCAAACATTAATACCTTATGAAAATATCTTTCACATGAGTATAGACATACATAATAAAAAGGAAATAAATAAAAAGGAAATGGAACTCACAAAGAAGAGGTGAAATTCTACATGTTCTACAAGATACAGGTTTCAAGGTACCATGTGTCCATCCTATTAAATATTATATAATAAATAATGATATTTCATATTTTATTTTGCAACCACTTATATTCAAGATTATTATTTGTACACTACATTTCAAGAAGTTTTATCATAAAAAGATTTGTACTATTCTATTTTAAAATGACTTATTATTTTTATTTTAAAATAACTATGATTGTGTATACTTACTTGAAATCCCAAATTATATAGAGATATTATTTATATTATAATACTAAATAATATATAGAAGTAGTTCCAAAGTTTTTAATTTTGAAATTTTGTGCAAGTGTTATAATTTTGTTCAATATCATGTGAATATGTACCATAAGTACTTTTTATAGATTTCAATATTCACACATAAATAGATTTTATATATTATAGAATTAGTAATATTGATAAATTACTTTTTAAATTTTTTTTTGCATGTTGTTTATATTGAATATATGCAAATAAGATAGTGTTACATATTATATTAAAACATATAAAAAAAACTATATACTTGATATTTTAAAAAGAAAGAAAAAAATAGAGATTTTGTTTAAAAAAAAACATTTATAGGTTACCCTGTACCCTATAGATTTTATAGGATACATGATACATAGTGAGTACAAAAAGCCATAGATAAGTTTCAAGTATATAATTCAATACCTTATATCTTACAGGATATGGATAATACTTCCTACTCTCCCCGTGTCAGTTCTCCTATGTTCTACTTCCTCCTTCCTCCGGTCTAATTTTAATTAAGACACCTGCCTTTGTGTGACGAATCTATATATCGATAGAATAATCCCTAAAAAATTAATTAGTTTTCTGCTGCCTGTAGCGCTTTGTCTTCTGCAGATTGGAAGCGTGGCAAAAATTTGTATGTACTGCACGGTGCATGGGACAAAACCCAAAATTTTGGGATAATACTGGTAGATTTACCTGAACTTTTATTTTATTTTATATTATTTTTTCCTTTTTTTTTATATCTAAGCTTTAAACTTTTTGATTTTTTAGACCTCCAGCTCTTATAAATATACAAATTAGTACCCTTACATAGCTATCCTTATCATAAGATAAGATAATAATTGTATAAGTTCCTTATCTTTCACTTTGTTTCCTTTCTATTGTTTAAACTTCATAAAAGTTATGTGCGTGTATATATATATATATATACACATATATATAATGTGTTTTGTTTTGTTGCTTTAGCTTTGAAAATGAGAAAAATAGGTTATTTCTTTATAACAATTATTATAAAAATAAATCCATAAATAATAATAAGCACAATAATAGATTGAAAAAAAAATCAAATAACCAAAAAAAAAAAAAAAAAGCTTAGGTTCTGAATTTTAATTGCACACTGTTTCTCAATCAATATACAATTTTTTAAGCTTTATGTCACCACAAAAATAATATTGTCGGGCTTGGTTTTTAATTCTTGATTCAATTTCTTTTATTGCGATCCATATTAAACTCTAATCGATTTGACACAAACCATTGACTAGGAATTGAAAGAAATTAGATTTTTTTTTTTAAACAAAATAGGAGTTACCGCCGATTAAGGTAAGACAAAATGAATTAGGAACAATGAGTCAATTGATCCTAATTTAGCCACTAATATGCAAAAAAAGTTGGTGTTAAAAGAAACAGAGTTTTTTATGAGTTCGAAAGCTATCTTATTAAAACCATACTATTACTATCTTAAAACGTTTAAATTTAATTTATCCCTTTCAATCTCTAAAGATCATCGATATTTGAATTTATATTTTAGGTATAAGGTAAAAGAGGTATTTAAGAAAAAGGATGGTAACGGGAATGATATTTACAAGAAAAGGGTAAACATATTTTTTTCCTTTTTATGTCACTCGATAGGTGTTTACGTACTTACTAATAGAGATAAGACTGATATAGTTCTTTTAATAAAAATTTAGCAGGTTGGTTTCTTTTTATAGTTTTGAACTCCTTCACTTAAACTTTCTTTTAATTTTATTAAAAAGTAATTTTTTTTTTGTGATAAAATCCTATAGAAAGACTGCCAATTTTACTTTAATTTAGAAAGTAGGATTTTTCATGAAAATTTTTTAAATATTTTTTTCTTTACATATATGTATAAATCTATATTATTTTCTTACTTTATACAATACCAATAACATTGCATTTATTTGTTAGTTTGAAACTATGGCTACAAATGAGCCAAATACATGCTCAAACTCAAGTTCATTTAGCTACACGAGCCAAGTCTGAACTTGTATTCAAAATCATAAGCTGGGTTGCAAATAGGATCATTAAGGGCTCATTTAATACATATATATATAATATTAACATATTTTAATATAATATTATATATATATATTAATTTAATATTATAAATATAATTAAAAATACAATTATATATATAAATGAGCTCAAGCTAGGGATCAGGCTCAAGAATCCTTAATATGCTCGAGCTAAAGATTGCAAATTTTAGGCTCGTTAAAAGCCTAACTCAGCTTTAGCACGTTAAGGATTTAAACAAGCCAAGCTCGAGCCAGCAAAAGCTCGACACAACTTGGCTTGTTTGCACTCCAATTAGAAACTCATCATCACATACGTATATTTTTAGGTTTTATATTTTTATTTTCAATATATTTATTTTATCATTTTCTTTATTATTATATATATTTTAATAAGTAGAGAATTGAAGAAAGGAAAAAAATAGAAGAATTTAGACTTACTTAGACCAAGGAGGATACGTGCGGGTTGAATAGGATTCGATCCGTGGGGCGGATTGGAGTGGTCGATGGCAGGGAGTGGAGCGTTTTAGCAGGGTTTGAGGAAAAAGGATATGCTAAATAGAAGATTTTGAGGCAGCAAGTAGCCAACGAGGTATTAATCAATCACTACCGAAAAGTTAAGGAAATATAATTGAAAAGTGATCAAAACATTAATACCTTAAAGGAAGATAGTAAAATATTAATGTCTCATTTGATTTATTCTATCAATCGTTGATTCTTCTTTTTAACTACTTGAAATGTTGATATCTTAAATGAATTAATCTCTAAACATTAATACCTTTTAGTATAATTTATCCATGAAAATATCATTTACATGAGTGTAAATACAAAAAATAAAATGGAAATAAATAAAAAGGCAAAGGAACTCATAAAGAAGAGGTGAAATTCTATCGTCTTCATTAGTTTTAATGGATTGGTCTTGCCGACTATTTAATGGTTTATATTCAATTATTCATGCCCCAATTACTATATTTATAATATAAGGTAAAAGAGGTATTTACACAAAAGGTTAGTAATTGGAATGATATTTACAAGAAGAGGGTAAAATATTTTTGTCCCTTTTTAAGTCATAGTATAGGTGTTTATGTACTCACTAATTGAGATCAAACTGATATAATGCTTTACATGAAAATTTAGTAGGTTAGTTTCTTTTTATAATTTAGACCTCATTCACTTTAAGTTTCTCCCTTAATTTTATTATTCTTTTAGAAATAAGTTTTTTTGTTAAATAAAATCCTAATGAAAACTATCAATATTACTTTGTTTTAGAAAATAGGAAATTTTCATGGTCGTTTTTTTTATTTTCTTCTTTACATATTTGTATATATTTGTTTTTTTTTTTTACTTTTCACTTTATAAAAAACCAATAACATTGCATTTATTTGCTAGTTTGAAACCCATCATCACATACGTATATTTTTAGGTTTCATTTTTTTTTCAATATATTTATTTCATCATTATCTTTTATAGAAGGTCATTTCGGTAATTAGACTTTTGACCCAATTTAATGCGAAGGGCCAGTCTTTCAAGGCTAGTGACAAAGCTTAGAAGATCGAGTCTAATAAGAGATGTCATGAGGAGATTTTGCTTGGTAGGCTAGAAATAAGGGTCGATAGACTTATTCATTCCACTCTCGGCCTGATTCGGTTTTCTCATGTATGAAAAGTAAACTCCAAAAATGTCTTTCTAAGTTAATTTGGGCTTTTTTTAGCTAAATTAGGGCTTATGTGGACTAAAATATGCCTTTGTCCTTTTTAATATTGAAAATGATCTTTTTTATATATAATAAAAGCCATCAACTCATTTCTAGCCAACCCACTTCTACAAGAAAAGAAGGCTTCAATCTCAACCGTTGGATCCTTAAAAATGATCCAAAGGCTAGCATTAACTTCCAACTGCTATAAATAGGAGGCTGCTCTTCTCATTTTTCAGAATTCTCTGCATTGCTAAGATCGAAAACAACATGGAAACTCTACTGAAACATCTTTAAAAAAAGATCAAAACACCTATATTAGGAAGAACGAGTCAAGAAACTAGGCTTGCTTATTCCTCTTTCTATGTCTCTCATCAGTTTAGCACTTCTCTCAGGTTGACCGCTACACCTATCACACGTGCTCAACCAGCTGCAATAGCCCCACCATACAATATTTGGCAACTCCACTAGGGAAAGAGTAAGCTCTTCACAAGAATGGCACCTCCACGCAAGAAAGCTAGATAGGAAGCAATCCCCTAAGATCAGGAGCATCATCTTGATGTGGTAGAGTAGACTCATGTGGTTGAGGACAATGCCACTCCTATAGTTGTGCAAGCTCAAGTAGTTGATAGTGCGCTCATGATGCGTACTATGCAGGAGAACACTTAAGCTCTTAACCGATTCTTGAATGCCTTCCTACAGTTTTTTACCGGGTATAGCTAGAACTACTACTGCTACGTTGAGAGGTACACTTCCTAGAATATCTTTGCTTGCACTAGGTGTGTAAGCATCTGGTGTTGCTCTAGCTATGGTTGTCCTTGAGGGTAATCATCATGAGACCCTACATGATGCTTGACATGAGCAAACCAATGCTCCTGCTATTGAAAATGAAGGAGGGCATTGATAGGAGCCATTGCAGCCTTTACTGCCTCCAACTTCGAGAGATTGCACACTTGCTATCGAAGAAGGGGTAAGGGGTCCATCTCGGAGGTTCCTCTTCCTCTAGATGTAATGTCTAGCTACTTATAGCTGGCATAGTTTCATCTCACAGCATTACTCTTACTCTTCAAATAGGAGTTAATACATCATCTGCTTCTACGTCATATGTGACAAAGGAAGACCTCGAAATTATCTAAGATAGGTGCAAGCTGTATCTATTACCAATGTCATCAATCTGACACTTCCATATTCATAGAGGATTGCGGAGAAAACTTATCCCAAGGACTACACTAGTCTAAAGTTTATCGAATTCACTAGGAAACAAGGCAATGCTAAGTAGCACCTTCTCAAGTTCATTGATACTCTTGAAATCTATGGACTTGATGATGACCTGAAGCTCAAGGAACTTTCTAAATCCTTGAGGAAGAAGGTATACACTTGGTATATCAATCTCGCCCCCAGCTTTGTTGATTCATGGGAGACTATGTGAAGAATGTTTCTTGAGAAATTCTTTGAAACTTAAGAATGTGTGATGTTAGCCGACAAGGGGCGTATCCAACAACGCCTAAAGGGAGATCTTATGGAGTACATTGAGCATTTCAAGTAACGCTTCTTGGATATCCAGGATATGTGTGAGGAAAGTGAACTCATCAAAATTTGCATTCAGGTATGTTCATAGACTAAGTTGTGCACCTAGAGAATTTATCACTCAAATCCTTCTCGACGTTAGTAGAAAACACTTGAAGATAAATAATTCTATTATCTAACAAAGGGGTGACCCAAATAAAAAGAGGTACGCATCAGCGAACACTGCTCAAGGGGAAGCTTCGAAGGTAGCAAGAAATTCAAAAGATAGCACTCAGAAAGTTCCACCTTGCCCGTATGCTATGAATAAAATCCATGTTATCCTTGACCAATGGTTGAAGGATGGTTTCCTTTGACTACCAAGGGTTGAGCAAGAACCCACTACACAGAGAGGAGATGTAAAGTTTTGTAGGTTCCATGGGATGGTGGGATGCCCAACAAAAGATCGGACATTGAAGAGGATTTTAATGAGAAGGTCCACAATCGTGAGCTTGAACTTGAAGACAATAAACACCGATGAAGGATAAAGAAAGCACAAATAGTGAATATCATTTCTTATTTAAATGGTATTAGCTATATACTAAAAGTGGAAGCTGTCTATTACTTACTCTTATCTTGTAATAAAAAAGAGAAATAAGCAATGATAATGGAAAATGCAATTTCTTTTTCTTCTATCCATCTTCTTCTATACTCACTTGCATTAATGTTTATAGCACTTCTAATAACCATTACAAAGAAAGAAATTTGTAATGGTTGCGCGCGATTCCCTTTAAGTTATAGTTCAACTGACATTGCCACATGAATGAACACATGGACATAGCTAGCATCGCTGTCCAGTGTTCTTCACTTAGAATCGAAACGATCTCACTGTGATGAATTGAAGTAATTCCACAGTAGGCTTAGCAGTCGTAATGCCATTTTGCATATTCGAGATCAAAGCAACCTCATCCATAGTTGATTAAAGTGATCACTTCATGGTAGTTGCTATTGCTTAGTAAAAGCATCTACTCCAAAGCATGCGGTGGGTGCAATATCCATTTTCTATTACCTCATCTATGAGACCAAAGCGATCTCAACTGTGATGAGTTAAAGCAACTGTATAGTGGGCTTGGTAGCCATAACACCATTTCATAGAATCAAGGTCAAAGCGACCTAATCCATGGTTTATCGAAGCGATCACTCCATGGTAGTTGCTATTGCTTAGTAGAAGCATTTGCTCTTAAGCATGTAGTGGGTGTAATACCCATTTTCTACTACCTCATTTACGAGATCGAAGTGATCTCAACTATGACGAGTTGAAGCAACTCCATAGTAGGCTTGGCAATCATAACACCATTTCATAGAGACAAGGTTAAAGCAACAAGATCCATGGTTGACTCAAGCAATCACTCCATGGTAGTCACTACCGATTGGTAGAAGCACTACTCTGAAGCATGTGGAGGGTGCAATACCCAGTTTTTTCTACCTCATTTATAAGATCGAAGTGATCTTAGCTGTAATAAATTGAAGCAACTCCACAGTAGGTCTAGCAGCCATAACACCATCTCGTAGAAATGAGGTCGAAATGACCTCATCCATGATTGATCAAAGTGATCATTTCATGGTAGTTGTAATCATCCAATAGAAGTGTCTGCTCTTGAGTGCACGATAGATGTAATATCCATTATGCTACATTGTTCATGAGCTTAAAGTGATCTTAGCTGTAACGAGTCGAGGCGACCCCATAGTAGGATTAGTAGCTATAATGCCATTTCACAAAATCGAGGCTAAAGTGACCTCATCCATGGATGATGGAAGTGATCACCCCATGGTAGCCATAACTTCATTTCACAGTATCAAAGTCAAAGCAACCTCCCCCATGATGATTGAAGTGACTACTTCATGGTAGCTGCAACTACTTGATAGAAGCATCTATGCCTAAGCTTGCCACAAGTGCAATGCTTATTTCTATAACATTGTCCATGAGATTGAAGTGATTTTAGCCGTGAAGGATTGAAGCAATCCCATAGCAAGCTTGGCATTCGTAACGCGTTTTTCTGCAGAGTGAAGGTTAAAGTGACCTTAACCATAAATGATGGAAGACCTCATCTAACTTTGAACAAGAGGTCAGAGCAATACCTCTTTCCTTTTGCAATTTCATCCAGTTGCAAGGTCAAAGCAACACCAGCCTGTAGGATGGAAGCATACTCGTGATAGCCAAAGTACCTTAAGCATTTTATCTTGTCAACTAGGGGAGGAAGAAGTTAATATATGAGCATTCTGAGGTTTTCTTGAACGTGATTATTACAGGAAGCATGTATCTATATTTGAGAACAACTGCCTGATATAGACACTTGAGTATGAAGCATGCTCAAGCGATGTACCTATGTTGGTATTCATAGATGGTGTACTTATCTTCGTACTCATAGGCAATGTATCTCTGACGCGAAGAGAACAAGTACTATGATGAGGAATTGATACATGCATGCTAATGCGATGTTTAGTTGAAGATGACAAACATGAGTTCTACTTAACTTCAAAGGTACTGTGTCACCTAGTGTCATCGAGAATACTTAAAGTATACATGACGATCGAGTGAAGCATGTTTGCTGTAGCGTTCCACTATAATGATGGTAGAGTGAATCCTTATAGACGTGGTAATACGCTTTACTAGTAGAGTCGATCCTTGATAGTAGAATGATAATGTGAAGCAGACATCCATTAGTGGAGGAAGCACCCACTAAGATGGTAGAATGACAATGTGAAGTGAACACTAGTAAACACTTACTACCAAAGTAGTGATACTTTGTTGATGGAGTAAAACACAAGCTCTTTTATGAGGGAATTCCAATTAGATGTGGAGATGTAGAATTACTCGTAAGGGTCGTGTCAAGTGTAGAGGAGATCGAGATGGCAGCAACAACTTATATCAATGCTAAAAGAGTAAGAGTGCTAAAATAACACAAGTCTACTCGTGGGCCGCACTAAAAGGTTAGTGCCAGAGTGATACAAGTTTATTCATGGGCTCGTGCCAAGTCCAACAAAGATTGAGAGAGGTAGAATAACAGATAAGCCTACTATGAGGCCTAGTATGAATGGGCTTAAAGATCCATAGGCCCGTATCAAGGCTAGAAGAGGTCATGTACCAAAGTAACACAAGTCCACTCGTAGCCTTACCAAAAGGTCGATGCTAGAGTAACATAAGATTACCTGTAGGCCAATGCTAAGTCTAGCAGAGAACAGAGAAGGCTAGAGACATACTTAAGCCCATTATGAAGCCTATAAACAATAAAATGTGATTTTGTTAACCTACAAAAAAGATAAAAATAGATTAGAAAAAAATCAACGATAAAAAGAATTCACAAAAAAAAATTCGTAAAGAAAAAGTTAGGAAAAAAAAAAGGTATGTAGGTTTATCAACCTGTAAAGAAAATCACACCTAAAACTGAAACCACGTCAATCGAATAGCAAGTAACAAGATAACCTATCGGCTCCTAGCTTTGCAGCAACAACATGTCAACAGCTCTTGATATGAACTTGCAGCAGCCTATGAGTCCAAGTCGCAATAAGCATATGAGCATAGTAGGACTAGCAAACAGTAGAGCAGCAACTGGTACCCCAAACACACTCCAGGACACCTTAGTTTCAATAATCAATACCTAGACTGACCTAGACCAGCCATGCTCCATATTATCATCTTCATTTCCACCATCGATTAGTCAAGCTAATAGGATCTTCATGAAATCTAATCACTGCCGTCTAAATGAGGGTGCTGGATTTGATCAAGATTGGCCTGGAAATGGCATGTCGAGACCTAGAACAAACACAAATTAGCTATCACATTAAAAAAAAGGGGATGTTTAAAGCATATTAGAATAAACAAAAACAAAAAGAAGAATGAAAATAAGAGAAAAGAAAATAGATCGGAACAAACCTTGAATATTGAAATAGATGAGCAATTGATCGTTGAAGATTATCTTGACAACACCAAAGTCCACATATGGCACAATTGTGAGAGAACCTACTTTGAATGGTCTTACAATCTCTCTAGCCCCATTTTTATCTTCAGTGAGAATGAAGCAAAGGACTATAATTGTCATCGTTAAGATTCCGTACAAGTCTGATGAGAAGACCGAATTAGATCCTTATCTTAAGGTCTACGTCATATGAGATACATTATGAAATTAATGAAGTAGGATTTATGCTGTTTGATTTCCAAAAAAATTAAAAAGAAGGATTTAGGTTGGTTTAAAAAAAAAACAAAAGAGAAGAGAGCTAAAGATGGCTACAAATAGAAAGTGAAGATTTAAAAAAAAAAAGTGTATACAAATGAAGCAAGGAATATTTACAAGATTACCCTTCGTCCGTACCCTTACGCAACAACATCTTCCCCATTTACCGCTGTGCTTTGGACCTTATCTTAATGATTTCATGCAATGATCAAAAGCATTATAAAAAAAGAAAAAAAGAAGAAGACAAGATGATCATCATAAGATGTGATATGAAACAATGCAAGGAAATGAATCTCTCAGCAGTGGTTTAGAAAATAAGGTTATCTCATGTTACTTCAATCCATAAAAGGGAAAGCATAAGACATATTGGTACGCTCAATACCCTAAGTGCTTATGTGATAACAAACTTTCTACATCAGATATTCTACACTCAATTTGAAGAAGATTACTTCAACTTACATTAGATGGCAAATACAAGAAGTATTGGCTATATCAATACAATATACAAATTCACGTCAAGTGTAACTTCTTATCAGTGTTCTACAACAAATTTGAAGATGACCCTTACTCAATGAAATGCCCAAAACCCCATTTATAACTTTCCTAAAGAAGCTTTTAGCTAGGGAACAAAATTTAGAGGTCATTTCAGTAATTGGGCTTTTGGCCCAATTGAATGCCATGAGCCAATCTTATGGGCTAGTAACAAGGCTTAGAAGACCAAGTCCAATAATAGATGTTGTAAGGAGATTCGGCTTGGTAGGCTTGGAATAGAGATCGTCAGACCACTTCATTCCACTCTCAGCTTGATTTGATTTTCTCATGCGCAAAAAGTAGACTCCAAAAATGTCTATCTAGGTTAATTTGGGCTTCGTTTAGCTAAATTTGGGCTTATGTAGATTGAGATAAGCCTTTGTCCTTTTTTATATTAAAAATGGACATCTTTTATATAATAAAAACCATCAAACCCATTTCCAACCCAGCCCACTTCTACAAGAAAAGAAGGCTTCAATCTCAACCGTTAAATCATTAGGAACGATTCAAAGGCTAGCATCAGCTTCCAACTTCTATAAATAGGATGCTGCTGTTCTCATTTGTCAGAATTCTGCGCATTGCTAAGATTGAGATCAACGTGGAAATTCTACCGAAACATCTTTAGGAAAGATCAAAACACCTATTCTATGAAGAACAAGTCAAGAATGATCGAAACTATCTTATTTGATCTTCTATCACACTCGCACACTCGAGAAACCGGGTTTTCCTATGCCTCCTCCCACACCTCTCTTTGTGACATCTTATACGTGTCATCAGTTCAGGACTTCTCTGAGGTTGACCGCCATGCCTATCATACGTGATCAGCCAGCTGTGGTAATGCCACCATACATCTTTATTATTATTTTTCATATATGTGTTTTCTTAATAAGTATACAATTGAAGAAAGGGAAAAAAATAAAAGAATTCTAACTTACTTGGACCAAAGAGGATATGCGTAGGTTAGACGGAATTTACTTTATGAATGTTGATTCATTTTTTTAACCTTTTGAAATTTTGAAACCTTAAATGTTAATACCTTCTGAAATATATACATAATAAAAAGGAAAGAAATAAAAAGAAAGGTACTCACAAAGAAGAGGTGAAATTCTATCATTTCATCATTAGTTGTAAGGGGACCAATCTTGTCAAGTATTTAATAGCTCAAATTTTTATGCCAATAAAATAGTTAATATATCAAATACTATATTTATTTTAATGGTTAGATGATTGACTGGATAATCCATTGATGGGACCACAAAAATCCTCGAAAGGAGAGTCTTCAAAGTTATCAAATAGTCTTAAAAAATTGTTGAGCAATTATAATTGCTGGCATACCTAAGCAAGGTAAGACAACATCAAATAAAAGCAAAAAAAAAAAAAAAGAATGAAAGAAAAGTGAAGATATATTGTGACACGAGTACATAACAAAAAAATCAATCAATAATTAATCTTAGAAACTTCAACAGAATTGACGAAAATCTTCACTCAAAGAATTCTGTAATATTACTATGTGATAAAAGTCATTCTGTATCAAGAAAATAACGATTGTATATCATCTCTAAAAAAAAAACCTAAGCATCCAAAATATAAAAATTAGAACTAAAGCTTTGATGCTGTTTTTTTTTTTTTTTTTTTTTTTTGCCCTAACGAAGGTTTTAGACTTGAAAATTATTTTGTCATCACAAGATTTGTAGATCTTTAGAAGAGCTTTGCATGCACATATAACAATAAGAAAACATAGTAATATGCTAAAAGTTATGGCTTTTGGAAGATGGGCTACGCATTTATTTCTTCTTGGACTTTTTGGATTTGCCTATTTTATCTAGGAATCGGCTCGCAATCTACTCTGCATCATATTGATAAACATAAAAATAGACAAATTGTCATTATAATTAAAGTTGGGCACGATATAGTTCAATATGATACTTCTCTTGAACCAAAACAAACCATAATATATGGCATGGTTTTTCTTTTGAATTCAAACTTGACCATATGGCTTGGTTAGTAATTTTTTTCAAACCAAGAAAATGGTGCAATCTAGTTGGTTTATAATTTGAACCATTATCACAAATCAATAAATAAAATTATATTAAGTTAGTTGGAAAATTTCCTCTCTTTTTTTTTCAATTATAAGCTTTCTATTATAAAACACTATAGACTAAAAATATATTTATTGAAGGAGCCAAAATGCAATCAATGCATTATAATATCCACATACACAGAAAATGCATCATCTAAACTCTTTAATATGTACCTATATAGTATGAGATGCACATCATGGTGATAAATCATTTCTCTTCTTTTCCTTATTTTATTTCTAAGTTTGTACATAGTCACGTTGTATCAATATAAGCACGGCTTGAAAGTTAACAAGTTTAAACAATAAATATGTGTATTGTAAAGATACGCATGAATCAAAATGAATTCTAGAATTTGTAAATTTTTTTCATAGCAATTTCTTGGTTTTTTTTTTCATTTTTCTACGTTACTCTACAAATATGTATTTCAAATTCTCTATTTTATATTTCGTAATGGTGAGAGTAATGTAAATTTTGATAAAATGACATAGAATTGGCAATTTTTTTTTAAACAATATCATTTCAATCCGATTAAAAAAAAATTGGTTTGAAATGAACTGAATTGCAAACCAAACAGTTTGGTTCGGTGTGGTTCATAAATTCTATGGTATTGTCATTAATTTTGACGGGATCGATCACATCACTATTCAATGACATGTACCATTCCATGATCGAATCACTAAAACAATTAACATTTCAATTACTATATTTATTTTAACGGTTAGATGGTTGGCTGAGCATTCCCATCGATGGGATTATAAAAGCTCCCTTAGTTATGAAATAGTAGAAAAATATAGAACAAAGCATAAGGGAAGATATAAAAGGCTTAATGCTTTAGGCTTATTATCCATTAACCTGTTGGACCAATTGCTCAAACAAGTTGATGAAGTGTAATGATAATATTTATCTTCGCTTTTGCTTCTACTTCTTCTTTTTTTTTTTTCGTTATAAACCTACATAGTCATGAACGTGTTGTTAGCTTTGTTTCTTACTATATTTCCATACAAGATAGATTGCAACACTTCTTTCAAACACCGTGCAATGAAAAAAAATTAGCCATCTTATCTATGTTGTTTTATTTCTATACGACGAATAAACACTTGTCATGTGTCATGAGGTGATGATTATTACTTATTTTATTTTAGGAATTTTTATTTTTACTTTTCATTTATTTGACATGTGACATATGTTTATTCGTGGAAATAGTAATTGATAACATTATTGGAACAACAAATTCTCATCCGCTTAACAATATATTGGAAAAAAATGTAGTTTGGACTCACATTCCATGAAATTGGTAAACCATTATCAAGTTGCATTTGATTTACTCGAATATAATTGGTATTCAAAGTTCATTATTGTCGAATAGCTATTTACTTATTTAGTTTGTTAAAAAAAATTATTATATGGAATTTTTATTATATGTATCATGGAACTGATAAGAAACTTTGCTTTGTTTTTTCCCTTCATAAGAAAATTTGTTATTTCTCATAAAAAGTATTTTTTTCCCCATGAAATACCTCCAATCATAAAAAAATTCAAAAAAAAAATGCTATTCCATTCAGATTTAATTCCATAAGGTGGCTAGTAGCCACATAAGGTGTAAGCTCCTAGATTTTTTTGTGCTCTTAGAAAAACCTTAGAGTTTATACCGAGACCGAAACCTAAAAATCAACCTAAGTTTAAACCAAACTCTAGAAACCCTAGACGGAATTGAATAAAGAATTCATAACCTTAGAAAGTCAGATGAACTAAGCAAAGCCCAAAACATAGAAGTAATTAATTTAACAAAAATCTATTACCATCAAAATAATTTCACATACCAAAACTTGATCAGTACTATTCAACCTTAGAAACAAGAAAACCATAGAAATCCTAAAACCGATCCGAACCAATTGCAAGTCTAGAAGCACTAGACAATGTTAGATAAGTTAAGTAACCCTAAATCTTTGATAAGTGAAAAATAGAAAAATTCTAGATACTAAACCTTAAGGAAATAAATACCTCAAAAAATAAAACAAAAATACAATAATTGTTTGATTCAAAAACCTTACGTTAAATAATTCATCTATTTGATATCTAACAGCCAATCCAGGTAGCATATCCAAATGATATTTAATAATAAAACAATAAGAATTATTTTTCTATAATGCAATATTAATTTATCGAGTCAAAATTTCATTAGTTAAGTCAACCCAAGCCATCTCCACATCGATTACTAGCATGCAAATCGAGATAACACTATTTGATAACAATTAAAATTAAAATTGTAAATCGCTTGGTATTACGATCAACTTGTCAATAGAATCTTAGATTCAAAACTAAAGCTGGAACCTTAAAGTCAAACCGAGTCAACATTTAACCTTAGAGCCTCAAACTCAATTAAATAATCCTGAGAACCGTAAAATATTAAATAAATTATAAAAATAGATCGCACTTAAACAATGAACCAAATATATAGTATAAACATAAATTGATAGATTTTTGCGAGTTTTACGAGCTATTTTCATAACCGGAATCCCAACTAGAACCCTAAAAGCCAACCTAGATCAACAATAAGTTTTAGAGACCTAAGATCTAGCAAGATCGCCATTGAAACCCTAAAACAATAAAAATAATATAACTTAGATTATAATCTGAAAAAATCTCATATACCCTAAAAAAAAAAATCATATTCACCAAAAATTCGTCTGTTTCGATCCCGAACGGAATCAGTTTCCAAAATTAGGGTACCGACACGTAAAATGAGGAAAATATTTCGATAAGCAATCTAGACTCATAATGTAGAAAGAATTCGTACAAAATATCATATACAATTTTTACGGCTCTTATAAACGTTAGATATAGCCTAATTACACGTATTTTTATGACTATCAGTAATTAAATTGTTTTGTTTATTATTCAATTACTATTCACTACTACATATTATTATTTATATATCTCTACTTTGTCTTACATCTATTCTTAGACCTATTTCTTATATCTCTTACAATTATCTTTTTTCATAAAACTTTTATTATACTTTTTACTTAACTTCTCTTATACTTTTCTATTAAAATTAATTTTTTTTCTCTCTCTCCCCCCCTTACAAAAAATGGTAGTAGCTGTCCCCTCTCTTCCTCTCTAATTTCTTTATCTTTTTCATTTTCTTTTTATTCTTTACTTCACACAATTTTCCTCCATAAAGACCACCACATTCCCCTCATTTGTACACTTTTCTTTTATTATAACGAAACTCTACCAACAAACTTCTCTCGAACACTTTTCTTCCTTCTTTCATTTATACACAAATCTCATCTTTTATTATAGGTAAAAATTAGAGCTGGACAAATGGGCTATGGCCCGCGGGCCAGCCCGTTTAACCCACTTTAAAAGCGGGTTAAGGCCAGCTTTTTTTAGCCCGTTTAAAAGTGGGTTAATTTTACCCAACCACTTAACCCGCGGGCCAAAGTGGGCTAACCCGCGGGTTAAATGGGTTGACCACCAACCCACTTTTATAAAAATAAAATAAATAATTATAGGGTAAATATGTATTAATGAAGGTTATTCTTGAGATTTTTTATACTTGAAATTAAATTTATGTGTTAATTATAACAAAGAATGACAAATTGATGCACATGCACCATAAAATTTTATAAAATATATTATTATTGTTTTAAATGAAATATATTATCTAATAAG
This sequence comes from Combretum micranthum, assembly GCA_024138025.1. NCBI lineage: Eukaryota > Viridiplantae > Streptophyta > Magnoliopsida > Myrtales > Combretaceae > Combretum > Combretum micranthum. The sequence goes on along the minus strand of JAMXBD010001188.1, from coordinate 285,230 downwards.
TTATTTTAGAAAACTTATTTTTATATAAAAAGTAATTAAAATAATAATGAAATTAATCATTAATATATATAACCTTATAAAACTCTCTTTTTTATTATATATATATCTTATTCAATTAGTATAAATAAGTTAAATGGGTCAACTTGGCCCATTTAACTCACAAAATATGTGAGTGGGTTAAAAGGGTCAAAAAGTGGGCTGGCCCGTTTAACCCACGGGCTAAAGTGGGTTGGGTTAGGATCAGGCAATTTTGGGCCGTGGGTTAAATGGGCCAACAAATTTTGGCCCGTTTAACCCACGGGCCAAAGTGGGCTGGGCCGGGTTGGCCCATTTAACCCACTTGCCCACCTCTAGTAAAAATACTAAATAGCCTCCTCATACATATTGTTTATGCAAGTGGTATGAATGTTTATGTCTTTAATTATTTTCCATATGAAATCCTCATGATGCATATGCTAGGGAATGAAAATGTAAGACACATATTATTCATATCACAATATTATATTCATGATTATAATATGTCCTTTCTTCTTATTTCAGGTTGCTAACCTAACTCTTTATATTCTAGTATGTATATGTAATATTTATATTCTTTAGAGCCTATTGATCATTAACTTGACATTTATTTATTTTCATGCACTTTATTTGTTTCAAGCAATTTATTTATTTCTTGATGATAAGACTTGTCCTTAATCGAAGTCTCAAACTTGTCTATCTTCAAGTAAAAAAAAAAAAAAGAAAAAGAAAAAAAGGTCATTTCCATATCTTAGAAAGCCTTGAATATAATATAAAACTCCCATGTTTTTATTATCTATCTTGAATTTTTTTATTTATTTATGATACTGGAAATATTTCAAGTCTCGGGAAGTCTTGATAAAGATTTAAGACTTTCATATTTTATTTCTTTATGCTTGATTTATTTTATTCCATATGGGATTAGAATATTTCAAGTCTCAAGGAGTCTTGATGACCAGCTAAGACTCCCATGCTTTTACTTTAACATCTTTATCTTCTTATTTAGCTATTTATAATTTCTATGTTTTTGGTATAATTCCATGATTATTAGTTTTATTATTATAAGTTCATGCGTATATATGGTCATAGATGATGTTGTTATTATGCTAAAATAGATTTTTCCAAAAACATAAATGTTGATAATTCTTTATTATGTGAAATTGTCACGCCCTAAAGGGTACCCAAAACATGACAGTTCACCACACTCGATATTTGAACTTAAGTATGACAACCTTAGTCATCCCATAAGTTTACATACCGGGTGTAAGGTGTACTTGTATAATTTTTAGGATCACACTTTGATTCGAATGGTCTAAAGAAGGCATACAATAGTATTAAGAATGGAAATCACAATAAGATAAATAAGTTAAGTCTTTACAAAAGTCAAGGGGCATACCCCTGCCAAAATAATAGGAGTCTATCTAGTCGAAATCTATCTTACAAACATTAAAGTTTATGTTAAAGAGATTTTTCTAGAAGTCCACGCCTATAGCTAAGTCCCGACTTCTTCAAAAGCTCCTTAATAAAAAAGATAGACCTGTGAAAAGTGTTTTCTCGGAACAACCCAAAAATGGGAACACTGCAACAAAAACTATAGGGGTATAAGCTAACAGGCTTAGTGAGATTCATTTCCAAATATTTAATACTCAACAACAGAATATAATAGACAAGTTATTAGCAACCATATGAAATGCACAAGCAAATGAGCATACAAGCATATGAATTTCCGGGAGCCATATGTGAATGGATTTACGCCCTCCATTCGGGATTGGAGTGGTCCATAAGTCATGTAACCATAATTCCAATCTTGAGTGGGATGGTCCATGAGTCATACAACCATAATCCCCAACTCTTTCTCTTAGTTATATAACCTCTGTTGTTTCATTGTGGGAGTTTTAAGTGCCTACCCCACTTCCGTTAACTTAAGCGATCTCACATCCTTAATGTTAACACAGGCCTCCACGCCTTCTGCTAATATACTTTTGTCCCAACAAAGGTATATCAACCAATGCAATGTGACTCACTATGTGATATGCATGTACAGTTTATTCATATAATCATAGCATGTTAATTATGGGTCTGTTTGTTTTGGCTTTTTTCTGATAGATACAAACACCTTTTCAAACTTTTTTCTAACAAATTATTTATCAAGAAATAGATATAGATAAAAAAAAGTTGACAGTTCTCATCAAAAGATCAAATAGAACAAATATAGATACAAATTTACATGCAAATCGGATATATTTACACATATCATTTTAAAAAAGATATAGATATAGATGAAAAACAGACAATCCAAATAGACCCTATGTAGGTTAAGAGCGATCATAGAGAATTTTAGATAATTCAAGTCTATACTAGCTTATATAACATTTTTACAACAAGTCTCGTCTCGATATACTTAGCATTCATTCAACCAAGATTAGATCACAACTCATCTCAATTTTATCTTTCCCTAATTCTAATGCCACTACGATTACAAGCACATACATGAGTATAACTATTTAAGAAATGAACTCACTCAGCCATGGAGAGAAATCCACTAGTCGTAGTAGTCCTCCAGGAGTGGAAATCCGTCCTCCAATTCACCTAAGTACAAGGAATACCCTCAATGAGTATTTCTCATAAAGTTCTAATAAACTTAATAATTCTATTTACTAAGTTCATCAATTTTCGCCTAAGTTGAAGTCCTAACTTAAAATGGTCATATCTAACTCACTTTAACTCGGAATTGCGCATATTATATATCGATTTCTATCTACTTCGAAAGATCTATCCATTTCCCAAGTTAAATCACACATCCAAGGTCATTTGAGGGTCGGAAAGCTACTGTACAGCAAGGTTACGAAAATTCCAATTTTGAGTTATTGTTGAAAATTGTTACTTTTGTTCCATTTAACTTTTTAGATCAACTTATATTGGTTCTACTTGTAAAGAGAACTTATAGCCAAAGATAAAAGATTAAATACTTTTATGATCCTACTGATATTGTCCAAATGAAAATTCCAATAATCTACTTTTGTAAAAACCGAAATTTTGAGTTAAAACTCATTTTATTGTTTTGAGAAAAATCCTTTGCTAAAACTAACATGACTCAATGAAAATAATTTTCTTATGTCACCCATTATCAAAAATTCATTTTCCATATAAAACTCTTGTTTTGAAGTCTAAAATAAGGTTTTCAAAATTCATCTCTTCCTAAATCCGAATTTCTTCCTTGAGTTTTAGAATGAAAATAAGACCTAGATTTGTCTTTTACAAAACTCTCTATTTTAGAAATACCTTTTAGGAAAACTCATCTAAACTTATGAAAAGCCAATCCTTAGCATATCTATACCAAGAGCCCTTTATATTTTTTTCTAAATCTTCATTTTGAGGTTAGATAATAGGTTTTAAAAATGGGTCTTGGCTTAGATCCGAATTTTCAAAAATTATTTTTGAACATATCTTTTGATAAAATCCATCAAGACTTATGAAAAATCATCCTTTACATATCCTATCTTAAGAGATTTCCATTTCTTGAATAAAATCTTCATTTTTGAGTTGTAAAACATGTTTTTAAACCATGCCTTGGCCTAAATCCGAAAATAAGATTTTTGTTTTGAAAATAATCTTTGAAAATCGCCTTTGAACCATGTAAAATGAAGTCTTGATGATATACATCCACTAAACCTTCATTTTTCAACTAAAACTTCCATTTTAAGACTTGGAAGAGGGTTTTTAAATATAGGTCTTGCCTACATACGAATTTCACTATTTTTATTCAAGTTCAAATCTAAGATCTACGCATAATATGAGCATAAATATAAAAGAAATACATGGTAGTAAGCTCTGAACCTATAGATCTAAACATAAACATAACCAAAGCTTCATAAAAATTAGATCTAAAAGGTATAATACAAATATGAAGATAATAAAGTCTTAAAGACAACAAATATAGCAATATCAATATGGATCATAAACAAAAGGAGTGTTTCAAAGTTTTGACATCATCATCTCTAGCCTTTAGGCATTATGGAGAGTCCTTTGATGCATGAAACCTCCATATAATCAACCTATAGCATCTATGGAAGCTTAAAAGAAAGTTTACTTAAAGAATCTTCAAGAATAGAATGTGGAAGCAAGAATTTGAAATGGGGGCAGCTTGGTTTCCTTGCAAGAACAAGGTTAAGAAAGAGTTAAAGAGAGGAAAAAGAGAGAGTAAGTGATGTAGAGTTGCAAAGAAGGAAAGTGAGTAAGTATAAGTCTAGAGAGGAGTGTGTTAATGTGTGTTAAATAATTGAAAGAAAAAAAAATAAACCATGGCAGAAATTTGGGGGGCTAGGCGAATTCAACAGGGAAAGAGAGAGAAGTGTAGTTAGTTTGTAACATGAATTTTGAAAGTGTAACTTGTGTTACTTAATTTGCTAACTAAAAGAGACTTTAAATCATTAAATAAATCATAAAAATATAAGAAAAGTGGCTGTTTTTAGGAGTGTGGTCAGCTGCCATGCATGGGAAATAGAGTGTAGAATGAGTGAAAGAAAGCATGAATAATGTGTAGAAGTGACAATTGAAGTGTGCTTGAAGTATGGGTTGAAAAAGTACTTTTTATCAATAAAATATATAAAATAAAATTAAGAAAAATATTTTTAAATGAGTGGTAGAATTTTCATAAATAAAATTAAATAATTAATTGAATGTTTCAGTATTTCAACAAATAAGTTACCGGCACGGTCAAAATATGCTTATATAAGCTATAACTGATATTTTTAGATTCCAAAAAATGATGAACTCGATATTTTTGAAATCCTTATGAAAACATGAGTCTAAAAATATTAAAGATATATTTTTAATTTTCTAAGCATCGGGACACACTTTCCAAAAAAGTATCCAATCGGGTTCGAAATAAGCCGAAAATAAACCAATATGATATTTTTAAGAAATCAAATATTATTACGGACTATTCTACACACTTATTTAATTTTCAACTTCTCAGTTTACAGACACGTAATTTCCGGATCTAAGCTGTAGGGTTTATCTTGAGATCTGTTGACTTAAGATTTCCGATTGACTTCCTAACTTAGGGTTAAGGCTTAGGATTACTCTAAAAACCAAGGGTTTACATAAATATTTTACAAAAATCTTGTTTCCAATACTTGGGAAATCCTTTTATTAAGGATCAAGAATTTGAAAGAAAACAATCAAGCATATTTTTCAAAATGCCAAAATGAATTTCTCAAATATAAATATCGGTAATTCTTTGTTATGTAAAATTTTCTAGAAATCTTATTTGCAATACATGTACAAACGTTTCTATTAAAAATAAATTGAAAACAAGTCATTTACCTAATTTTTCTTACAAGCCAAAACATAAAACATTTTAAAAGTGATACAACTTAGAATAAATTTTATCTACAATCATATATAAATTCATGTTTTTGAAAATAATTAGTTAAAAGAAGTTTAATATGAAAAATGAAATACTCATGAATTCAAAATAAATAAAAACCCATGATTTTCCTAAGTTGAGTTTCACATTCATAAAATCTAAGAATTGAAATTTTATTGAAAAACCAAACTAAGAAAAATTCAAGGAAATACACTTATGTGACAAATAAGTAATACACATGTCTTGTAAAATAAATTGCTAAATGAAGTTTTTGAAATAAATATAAGACCTTTAAGGTTTAAAAGTGTATATTGAACCATGATTTTTTTTAGGCCACATGTTTACAAAATTTAAGTAAAGGATTTTATTACAAGTCAAAAGGTGATTTTTCATAAAACTCAACGTTGTTACTTTCCACAAAAGATTGTCATACAATTTTTTTTTTTAAATTTTGGAATAACATCACTAGGATCATGCATGTAATATGAGTTATTATCACTGTCATATGAATCCTAAAAAGGGAATATTTTATGATTACCTTAGAAGGTCTAAATGAAGGAAAACTTCAAATATTAAAAAGAATCAAGGGCAGGAATGATTTGAACGCATTTTGTACCATCCTATTTTGATCTCTAAATGACCTTAAATGTTAAAAATAAATTTAGAAATAGATATAGCATTTGAAGTACATAGAAAATGACTATTAATAAGTGAAATTCCGAGTTAAAATGAGTAAGTTATGACCATTTTAAGATTGAACTTTCGTAACTAGGAGAAATTATGCGAACAAAATAAATAAAGTTAGAAATTTAAGTGGAACCTCTATGAAATACTCATTTCGAATTTTTTATTTTTTTTATGTTTAGGTGACAAGTAATTAGATGTGCTATTTTCAGAGGATTATTTCTACTAGGAATTTCTCTAATGGACAAGTGAGTTTTTTTTTTGTTTAAGAAAAGATAAAAATGGACATGCATTGGGGTTTTCAAGGATTAAGCTTGTGTTTCTTGCTTGCGTGATTAAATAAATACGAAGTATATCGTAACCCATAAATGTTCGCTTAGTTACACTTATTCGTCTATATAATTGGTTGCGATGTGTATTCAAACTGATTGATCACCCTTAATGAACTTAAGACGAACTGGTGTCAACAATAGAAACAGTCACACATAGCATCTATCAAGTTACATTTCAAAAGGTTGCTACTCCTACGCATAGAGTTTGATGGGCTATAATTGTGGTGGGACACGGGCCATGCTCCATCCTAGGGAATCCACATCATTCGGCGAATGCGACTATAGGTTCGAAGCTATGCTAACCAAACGCTATAGGAAAGTGCCTGAGGACTAGCAGTAGAAGATCATGGGACCTTCATCAACAATTCCTTAACGCTTGATATGGAGGGCGTAAATCTACTCTATGTATAGGTTCCAGATAATTACACATATGTGTGATTTTCATGTGATTATTGCATAAGCATATGCTTTAACTAACAAACTTGTTTATTTTTTTATGCCAGTGGAAGTGATGAGAAAATATCTCACTAAGCTTGTTATAAGCTTACACCCTTATAGGTCTTGTTTGAAATGGATATACTTGAGACTTACTCGATGGATAAGATGACAAGGGAATCACAAGTGGAATTTAGAACTTTAATAAAATATCCGAGAACTTAAGATGAAGCTACTCTTGGAAACCTTTATGTTATGCATTTCTTTTTACTTTGAAGATTATTATGATTAATTGTATCATTTGAATGATTTGTGGTCATCAATTGGGGTATGCCCCTAAGAAATGTAATATACCCTATTCATGTTTAATGATGTATAGTTCTCTTAATTTGATATTTAATTGCTACCGTTATAAATTGCACTACTCCAATGTGTCCCTTTTATCGTTAAGAACATGTTGTGCATAATACAGAAGCCTTTGCATGATTAAGGTAGTCATTCTTGAGTTTTAATATTTTTAATATTGTGTGCAGTGGACTACCACATTTAAAGTACCCCTCAAGGCATGACACAAGTCACTCATTCTCCATATAGTGGTGGGTAGCTGTCCATAGCCAAGTGTAGGTACGAAACCTCCCTACCATAATGGGTTTTAATTACAAGAATTTTGTAACTGTTTTCTAGCAACATCTTCTAACCATAGGATGGTTGGTGGTCACCATGGGGGACCATATGACTAGGCATGGTAAACGAGTCATCTTGTGTTGTTCACTGGCCACATTTAGCGTGCTTTATGTGTTACATGCTTTTGCATACCCAGTTCATTTGCACGCGTGACTCACATACTGTGCTTCGTGTGCTTTTTTTTTTTCATGTGTCATATCGAGTCGGCCTATTTATTCACGTGCTAGTTTGCATGCTAGTTTACATGTGTTTAATCGTATCCTGTTTCACAAGATTTGTTTGGTTATTTTATCATTTTCAGTCTACAGTTTTATTCTCCGATGGTTTTCAAATTTTAATTGAAATAATTATTCAAATTAGTTTTAAATTAATGTAATAAATAAATTATACATTTAACATAAAAAGAATTTAGACGATTAATGAAGCAATATTTTTTACTCCATTAACATTTCATAATAATATGCATTACAATATTATGTACATTGTTACTAATAAAAAAAACATAATTATTTTCATTTTAGAAAAAATAGTATGAATGTGATGATTAACTACCTTGACCATCTGCGTTGCTTGAGGGCTGATACGATGGTAGTGGTGGAGGATGCTCTGGTTGATAATCTACCCATTCGAAGAACTGGTTCATCTGGGTATTCATGTTGCTATGCATATCCCCATGTTTTGATTGGGTCTTGGTTATTTGTCATAGGCTCTTCATTATATCATTCACGTTAAATACATAGGATTGTTGTTGTGTTTGACCTTGATCCCACCACTGTCCCTCTCCCATTCCTTCATCATGTTAGGGGAAGGATAGATCACCTAAGTTGAGATTGAAGTTTTGTTCGTTTGATTCATTTTTGTCTCCCACTTGTGCTGCGCCACCTTGATCTCTATAATATTGGTTGGTTTCAGAATCATACCTGAAACCTAACATTCTTGCTATGTCACCCTTCGTGAATTTGGACGTTGCTTTTGCTTTTGTATAATTTGAAAGGCCAAGTCGCTACAATTATAGAATAACGATGATAAGGTAACCATATGCAAGATAGACGTCGTTCTCTGAAGCACCCAATGCATGCATTGTATCACTAAATAGTCGACATCTTTACATCCATCAGGAATACATCTTCAACAGAGATGTTATTTGAATTTGTCCATGGACATATATTATAGCCAATCATATGATGGATTAGTCTACAAATTGATAAGAGATCTTTTTACTTTAGGTAGTCAATTTGATTGTCACAAGCACATATTAGAGTACTAGTTGTGTTAAATATTCGATCGAATGCATTGGTCATATCCTAATATTTACGCAACTTATCACCCTATTGGTTTGATGGAATAGACCGGTGATGTAATCTAGAGTAATGCATAGTATATAGGCAAACATATAAGTAATGATAGAGATCAGAGTGTGGCATCTACTATCTACCCAAAGAACTACATTAGGATCTTTTGTGACATAATTTACAATAGAATTTGAGTAAAACATACAAATGAGATCAATGTATGTCTTGTTCGAAAGTTCCATGAGTGCGATCAAATCAGTGACACTTAAGGCACTAGAAAAGTTGTGCCACTAGTTTAACCTGTTGACATCATAATCTTTATCGACAAGGATGGATCGATAATAGATATCACTTTCATATTGTGCTTTCATAACCGGGGTAGGTAAATGAATATTAGTATCACCATGTGGCTAAAGACTGGGTGGATAAGGTAAGGAATTGGTAGGTGTTCTTTTCTAGTAGTGGCATCGTGCATGTTTTATTATGACAGATCGAAGTTTCTAGATACTTCATTATTTATAATAAAACCAAGTTTTAAAGCAAGAGTAAGCATGTGTGAAAGACGAGTGGACTTAATGAATGGTCTGGTTACGATATTTATTTTGGTTTAAATAATGCATTTGGTTTTGCTTATGTAGTATCTCCCTCACCTCAAACGTATGGAAATCTCCAATCAATGACGTGGAGTTTAGCTTTATAGTGTAACTGCTCACTAGAAAAATGAATAATGGTTAATCTAGAAGTGGAATATTGCTTTCAGGCTATTCTAGGAGAGACACACTGGCCAGGAAATAGCAAATAACATCTGAAAAACCCTTTAATCATAAGATATACGAACCATATTAAGTATATCATTTGACAATGCATCAAGCAATACTACTTCCATTTGATATCTAAAGCAGTCGTTAAATGTGGCATGCGATGGAAAGTTCTTTGATGTCTGATATGTCTGCTATATTATGAATTTAGTAGTGCAAGAAGGCCTGAAGCTTGTGGCCTTGACACACATGTTGTAAAGATAAGATATGCAATCAACTGTCTTCGCAATTCGTGGAGATATAAACAAATATATATGGAGTTTGCCAAGGCACACCATTTAGAGGAAAAGTTGCCTATACTTGATTGTAAGACCAAGTGAAATTCTACATGCAAAATGCTTAATCGGGCTTGAAGTGCAAAAGAACTTTGACTCATTTGTACAATACTCTACCTAATCCCTCTAATCTTAATGTTGGTCTGATGAAGAGTCGAGATTGGTAAATAACACATGCACTTAAAGAGTCCTGAAAGGCATTGCTTGACTCAACATAGCATTTATTAAGTTGCTACTACCCTACTAGCAACTGTATGGTTGCCCACTTGGTTAACATATCAGACATGCTAGTTTCGATCATGATGTAGCTGCCACTATATCTGCAATGGCCAAAAAGGTTTGGATTATTTTGTTCCTCTCCTTCCACTCTTCCATATTGCAACACTTCCAAATCAACGATATAGGTTTTGTGCGACTAAAGCAGTTCTCTAGGAATTCCATAAGAATATTGGTGTGGCCTTTCATACTGAAGCAACAAACCTACTTAAAGAGTTGTATCAATGTTGTGATTAGATGAATCCACTGCCACCCAACCATAGCAATCCAGTAGTCACTCATATTAGGGTTTTTCAAAGAGAAGTAAACAAATTACCCCAGATGTTGGGAGTAGTTGTGCGGCTTTCTAGGAAATCTTTAAGGACATGATAGTTTACGAGGTACAGCCAATTGAGAGAGGAATTGGAAGAGGTAGTAAGAACGAGGGAGATAATTTCAATGTCCTTGGCTTGTGGAAGAAGAGGATAGACATGATGCCGGTGCTTTCCGTACTGGCATGAGATGTTTTGGCTTCTTTGGCTTCAATGGTTTCTATCGAGCAGCTTTCAGTTTAGGCGGATTAGGGGGTGGGGTGGGGGTGGTTGCAGGGTGGGGTGTCACTGTCATCACTGGATTTGCAACCACAGTAACTGACATAATAGTGGAGTGAGGCTAGAGGATGTTTGCAAGAGGGTATATGTTTGCTAATCTTTATTTTTTTCAATCTTCTTGTATTTTTTTTAGTTAAAATATGTTATTAATAAAAATTAATTTTCTTCCGATCCCAATACATTTATTAATTTTATTTATTTAATAATTTACAATTATTCTAAAAAGATTAATTAAGCAAGTTCAACATTTAATATACATTAATTATTATTATAATATTATTTGAAATTTTCAATTTTTTTAATTCCTAAAAGAAATTGAAACTAATATGTTAATTGTAATACAATGGAAATCATTTCAAAGAAATAAAATATAGTAAATATACTTTATTTTTTAAGAAGAAAAATATAATTAATTAAAATGATAAAACAAAGCAATTTATTTATTTAAATTTAATTTAGGGTAAATTAAAAAAAATCATTATATTTTATATTATTATTTTAAAAACAGCCCGCGTGCTAGTTTGCATGCCTTGAGAGCCGTACTATGTCAACCCACTTATTTCACTTGTTTCGTGTGCTGTACCATGTTCGCACCTCCTATGCTGTAACCTATTTTCCATGACTACATACAACTATTCATAATGGTCATTGCTACCACTCGACCTTTGGTGGTTGGGAAATGTCCATAGTTGCCAACACCTTTCATTTTTCATTTTTTTCAACTTTCTAACATTATAATATTATATATATTAACTTTATCAAGTATTGTTTAATTAAATTAATTTTATTATAACCAATTGGGTGCTTATAATATTAATCAACATTTGCCCATTTTAATAAAACTCATGTTAACTCTTTGTACAAATAAAATTAAAATAACACAGATCACTTGTTTCCACATTTACTAAAATACAAAAATATTTTTTGTAAATTATAAAGTGTTAAGCTCAAACTCGACTCAAATAAAAAACTTGGAGCTCGAACTCGAACTCGAACTCGATCAATTATTATTTTTTAAGCTCAAACTCAATTTGAATTAGTACTCGATAAGCTTGAGTTCAACTCGGTTAGGCCTGATTATTCCTATGTAAATCAATTTAACTTTAAAAAAGTTGGAATTTAGGAATTGAGTATGATTTTTAGTTGACTTTGTCTTGTAGACAATTCAATATGAAGAGGAAAAAATAAAAATAGGCTTCAAAAATTGGAAAAACACAAACTTTATAAATTTTTTATAAAAAAAAAAATATAAGTAGCTTGAATAGACTCGCAAGCTACTTGAATCGAATATTTTCAAACTTGAACTCAATAGCTACTAGAGTAATTCAAACTCGAGCTTGACTCATGTGGCTTACGAGTTGTCTGGGCTCATCTAGAGCCTCAGTCCAAAAACATGCTCACAAATTTCAAAAAATTTAGTAGGTATTACATGCCACATATAATGTACATTTAGTGTGTAAATACTAATGAAATTCTAATATGTGAGCATATGTTTGGTGGTTACTTTAAAAACTATTTACTGTCTTGTTCATTTGTTAACATATAGTTGATAGTTACATACTACGTGTATTTATAATTATAAATCCTCTAGCCAATATGCTGCCTTGCACTCATACTTTAATGAAGAACCTAATTGCCCATAACGAATCTAGATATCAATATGATAAATTGCAAAAGCCGGACCAGGTCAAGTGTTGATGTATAATTAAATGTATTTATTAGTATACCCATCGCCAATTTTATTTTATTTCCAATGTATGTTAAGACAATTTGCTAAATCTTGTAAAACCAATTTAAACATCGTTAAGTCTTAATACCAGCCATTATGCTGTGCTGGAAATCTTGATTTCATGCCAACACGAAATAATTAAAGGTTTCGTAACCTATGCGCCATCCATTAATGTCTGCCTCAGAAGATCATCAAATAAGTGGAAATCACACCTTAAGGGTGGAATAAAAGGAAATACCAAATTATTGTATTACTGAAATCTACAATAAAAAATTCTGTATTACAACTCACAAACCAATATCACTCTCTCCATGAATCCAAGTATAAATACACTAAAAAAGAGCAGAACAGGAATCCGTGGGAATTCAAATCCAAAGAGCTACAGCAAGAGACAAGATCGCGGTCGAAAAGCCAGCAAGGCCAATAGATTTGGCAGAGCTATTTTCGGGAGATGGTGCGGCAGGGGTGGTGGTTGTTGATGGAGGAGTACCGGTGGATGAAGGTGGGGTACCGGTGGATGAAGGTGGGGTACCGGTGGATGATGGTGGAGTGGCGGTGGAGGGTGTGGGTGCAGATGCTGGCGTGGTCGGAGTGGCAGGAGTAGGAGTTGGAGTCGGAGAAGGAGCAGGGGATGATGAAGATGATGCAGAGACATTGATAGCTAACTTCTGGCCTGCGGAACAGTGTCCGCTGAATGTGCAAATGAAGTAATGTTCACCAGTAGCATCCAGCGTGATGTTAACTGGGCCTGTTGTTGATTGAGATGGGCTTGTGCCATTACAGTTCTCATAAGCAGCCTTTGTTACTTCGGCTACATCATGCTGACCAGTTGGAAAATTGAACACTGCATAAAATTGAATTGGCCAAAATTCAGAAATCGATGTAAAATCTGACTTATCACACTTGAAAAGGATAATAAATGAAGAAACCTTTCGTTCTAGCCATTCATCTTATTGTAAAATATATGTAATCAATTTAGAAATTGGAAAAAGTTAACAAGTGCACAGGCAAAACAATTTGAAGAGTACTTAACGGTTAAAAAGAACATTACCTAGAACATCGCCAACATAGAAAGTCTTATTGGCAGCCCAGGTTTTGTAAGCGGCTGAACCGGAAGTTGGAATGGTCCAACCCGATGAATCAAGCACAACATAAGAATTCTTCGCTCTAGAGACATGAACTAATGCTGCGAGAGTAACTGCCAAAAACACAAAACTAGGTTTCATTTTTCTTTTTGTGTGTTCTTGAGTAGATTCTCAGGTCGCCCCTGTAAACAAAATTCACTATTGCCCTCTCGCTTCTCAGATTATGTTTGAGATATTGTTCAATAGATTAACTTTGATTTTCGACAAATTGTTCGGGGCTTATGTTTGTATTTATAGTATCATGGTATGGTACGTTACTGAAACATTATTGATAATAATATTAATAGAAGACGTGTGATGACTGGAGTGTGGATTCATTGTCTTGGTCAGCAAAATCTTTGGAGCCGGTGATATTTTAGGTGTGGAGACTTGGGCGTGGAAATAAACGAATGGACAATTCGCATGAGGCTGCAGACGAATTAGATAAAAGACTTCCAGAAATATGATGGAAAAATTTGTAAATGCCGCGTTAAGTACTTTACCAAACATTGGACTTTTTCTGCGTTTACAAGTCAATGAATGTTGTTTTATATTTTAATAAGTCTTGTGTTCCATATGGTAGATATATTACTTTATTATACAGGGGCTTGATATTTTATTAAGAAATTATTAGAAAGAAAAGGTAATGAAAAACATGAAGAAGACTGAGTAGTTAATGGCCGGAGACATCAAATGCAGTCCAAATTTGAGCTTAAAAAATTTTTAATTATGAATTCCATCTATATGAATAGTGGACGATAATTTGTATATCTATAGATATGCAGAAGAGAACTGTCTAGACAAGTTAAAGGGATTAATATGAAGCTTGCTTAAGGAGTTCTTCCTTGTTTTATGATTTGTTTCTTTGAATCTCTGGTAATATAATTAGCTTAGATTCTTAATTACATGATTCGATTTCGTCTTGCTGCGTTAAATTCCCCGTTTTTTCGAGCCTATTTTGCGATGCGACTTATATCATTCCAGCTACTTAATGATTTACAAAACATAAACCAAATCACCGGGAGAAATGCACTAGATTGACTTGAGTGTTGTGAGTGTGTGTTGATGTGTTTTTTTCTTTTATATTTAAATTAATTTATTTTTAGAACTTTACTTTTTGTTGCTAGTTTTAATTTGGTAGAGGCTGGAGAGAGAGTTTGAGCTGGACTTCGATGCATAGTATGCTTACGAAATAAAACATGGCTGATGGCATGTCAGGATTGGGCCCAACACGATCAATCTAAGCCTATGCTAGCAAGCATGTTTGTTTGAGGATTAAATGATTGTACAAGAGAGAGTGTGTGTATAGGTGATATTTTTATTCTTATGAATGGAGGGAGATACTTATATTTAGTTGATCCACGGTAGTTAAGTAGTGCTATGAAATCATAGATGAGTGGGAATTTGACGACGGTTATAGTGAATATGGGGTGAACCCACTAATTCACATTCACATATGTCGAGTTCAATCAAAGAAAGTTTGTCAAGAGACATTATACAAAATATTGATCGAATACTGTGAGAGTTAGTTAGTACACCGAGCCAAGGTAAAATATATCCTAAAGAGGCTTCGAGTTGTTGTTAATATAAACCAACATTAGCTCATTAGATTGGCCAAAGCAGCAAATGAGTTGAACTTGGCTTGGAAAGTCCATGGTACATATTGGAACATCAATAGTTTAAAAGGAAAATTTAACAAAAAAGAGGAAAAGCAACGATGATGTCCTATTTTGTCTTGTTTAATCGGTAAGAAGATTTTCAATTTGTATATGCAAATGAAGTTAGGAACGTTTAGTTGATGAGCCATTTCCAATTGAGAATGAAAACATGAAACTGTTTTCACATTTATGAAAAGAAAAGCATTTTCCTATGAAAATAAAGTCGTTTCCCCTTTTTTTTTTAAGAAATGAAAATGCAATGGCATTTTCATAAATAACTAAATTTCATAAGGGCAATTTTATAAATAAATTCTTTCAAAGACATCATTGAAAATAAGTCGATCACCGTTTTAAAAGGCGGCAAACAAATTAATCTGAGTGGAACCTTTAAATAATTCTAGAATTCAACCCGAATTGATTTTTCACCTCGGCTGAAAATTATACATTCAAGTTTAAGTTGAGTTGAGTTGAATATTCCACAAATAATTTGACTGGCTTGTAATTTTAAGTTATAAACAAAATTAAACCCATAAAGTTTAATATTCAAAATGAATAAATATATAAATAAATAGATAAATGAATAATAGATAAATATTAGATTATATCTAATACATAACATGCATTATCTTAAGTTGTATAAAATTAATATATTACGTAAAATTTAGTTTTTATTTTTAATTATATATACATATGCAGTTCACATACTAACTAAAAGCTCTATGCGTTTAGATACATAATTTAATTTTGACATCAAATTCGACTTGTTTATAAATCAAATTCAAACCAGCTGAGATTTTTTTTATAATAAACCAAACAAGTTACCTTGAATAACTTGACTTGTTTACCTTACTATACACCATAAACATTATTTGCTTTTTCAATTTTATCTAGAGCTCAAAAGAGTAAATTAACTAGAAAACAAGATATATTTTCAGTATTCTTGTCAAAATACGTACTTTTTAAAGTACTTTTATAAATTTCACGATTAAATAAAAAATGGAAACAGAAAACGAAAAAGGTTTTAATACTTCTTATGTGATTTTCCTAAAGTAACACGATGTAACCCCCCCCACAAACCCACACCCCCTCCCCCCCCAAAAAAAAAAAAAAAAAAAAAGGAAAGGAAAAAAGCAGAGAGAAAGTCAAGAAGGGAAAAGGTCAAATGAATGAACACATGGACTAATCAACTATGTTTTTGTCTACGTGGGCTATTCCTATGAAGCTTCCGTGAACTTCAAACTTTGATAAAATATGTGATTAGTTCTAATACATCGTTTGCATCAGCCTTCCTGAGGATGCCGTAAGCTGGGTATCGATTAAAAAATTGATGTGTATTTGGATGTTGAATGGAGCAGACTTGCGATTGGAATTTAATATCTTAGACTTGTGGTCCACAATTCCGGGCCTGAGCATTGACAAACTGGTTCCGATATCAAAAGACTAGTAATTTTCTTGAAAAAAAACACATAAACTTCTACAATAGGGACAGAAAGTCGTTCTCATAAAAATATAAATCTTTAGATATTATAGGTTCACATGTACTGGCTTGTTGTCATTGGCCCGTTTTGGGTAGATATTCAATTCGTCACATAGGATTATTAGTCAATAATCTAGGAGATATTAAGTCACTCAACAGGTTTGCGTCAAGTCTCGGATAGGTAGCTTCTACCAAGTTGAGTCTGGGCTTAAATGGTTGGCCCAAATCTGACCAAATTGCTCTATGTAACCCCAATTTATGTAATGATAAATGTAAATAAATATAAATCCTTTCTTTGAATTTTAATCTAATTACTACTAGTTCATCTAGCATCCAGACACTAAGTCCTGCATTATAAACAGCACATATGAAAAACAAGCAAAACAAACACGAACATATCCAAATCAAATTACACATTTTTTTTTTTACTAATTAAGTATATCTAAACTTAATTAAGTGGATAATTGTACAATCCATGTCATCATCAAAACACATGTTGAACACAAAAGTTCAATATACAAAACTTTTGAAATTTGTTTAATGCATGTTCTTTTTATGAAGTTATTATAAAATCTTCGATATACTTGTTAATATTTTTCAATATGTATAAAAGATTTAGTTAATTCTAAAGAATAAGAGACCTAGCGCGCCCAGACACTAGGTCCTACATTATAAACAACACATATGAAAAACAAGCAAAACAAACACAAACATACCAAATCAAATTACACATTTTTTTTTTTTACTAATTAAGTATATCTAAACTTAATTAAGTGGATAATTGTACAATCCATTTCATCATCAAAACACATGTTGAACGCAAAAGTTCAATATACAACACTTTTGAAATTTATTTAATGCATGTTCTTTTTATGAATTTATTATAAAATCTTCGATATACTTGTTAATATTTTTTAGATATGTATAAAAGATTTAGTTAATTCTAAAGAATAAGATGAATTACTGTTATTGTTTTGTTAAAGAGTTTATAAAGAATGTAATGTCATAGGGAAAAAAAAAAAAGAAAAATGTTTAATGGATCTATGGAATTGTAAATTCCTTTAGTTTCCTTTCTTTTATTTTCGGAGGAGTGGAGACAATAGGATTATAAATATTTTTAGGTTAACCTTACACTATAAAAAGTTCTCCTTAAATCTGCAAAAAAAAGTCGATTTCTTATAACCTTATTTAATCTTGAACAAAAGTATTTATAACCTTATTATAATGAAATTAAGCAAACGGTTCCTATTAAAATGTTACAGAAGCACAAAGAAAGTTATTTTAATGGCCACCATCTTCAAGGTGGCTTTCATGATTTTGTTTAGCTCATCATAGTCTTCTTTTCTTACTACGACTTCAATAATATATTATATATATATATATATATTGTATTTTAGCCAGACGACTTCAATATTAATAGTTCAATTTCATGTATGATAGAAGTAGAATAGACATGGTTATGGTTAAGTTTTCAAAGGCATTGAATCGTCTCAAATTATGAAATGCGTTTTATTTATTTTATCATTTGAAAATATATCACAAGGGTTAGTTCAGATTTTATCAAATTTTGGTTTGGTTTAATTGAATTAAAAAAAAATAAATTGTAATATTTTATTTAAGAAATTTACATACATAACATGTAATCCTGAGGCCTGAGCTAATATTTATATAATGAAGGAATTTTAAATGCGTCTTGACAATATTTAGACTTATACCGATAGTGTAAACTAGATTTTTTTTTCCTAATTACTATGTTACAACAAAATGAATTTTTTTCTTTTCTTATTCATCAGTAACATATTATCATGTCCCTAAAATAGGGTAAATTATACCAAACGATATCAAAATTTTTGAGTAAATTTGTTTGAGATATCAATGTTTTAAGTGGTTAAAAAGAAGGATCAATATTTTACAGCAAAGTGAATGAAATGAGATATTAATATTTCACAAAATTCATTTAAGATCTCAACATTTAAATTACTTCTTAATTAATTTTTTTTTTTTTCAACACTTAATTGTTGCTATCTTATCTTACTTTATAAAATGCTAATTTTACATTTTAATTAGTTAAAAGTGTTGATACCTTA
Source organism: Combretum micranthum (assembly GCA_024138025.1). Classification (NCBI taxonomy): domain Eukaryota; kingdom Viridiplantae; phylum Streptophyta; class Magnoliopsida; order Myrtales; family Combretaceae; genus Combretum; species Combretum micranthum. Next base: position 266,383 of record JAMXBD010001188.1, on the reverse strand, counting down.
AATGAATTTGTCTTCAAAATATTGATTCATCTTTTTAATTATTCGAAATATTGATAAATTTAGGATCTGTTTGGATGGTCTGTTTTTCATCTGTATCTGTATCGAAACAATGTGTGCAAATATATTTGATTTGTATTTATATTTTATCTATATTTGATCTATTTGATTTTTTCATTAGAACCACCAATTTTTTTTTTTTGGTCCATATCTATTTCTTAATAAATAATAAGTTAAGAAATTTTTTTAAAAAGTGTCTGTATCTATTAAAAGAAGCTGCCAAACAGACTCTTATTAGTACCTTTCAGTATAATTAACCCTTATAAAATCATTTGGTTCAATCCTTTGATTTAGTTCGGTTTATTCTTTCGAGTTGATCATAAATTTTGAGTTTGATTTAATTTTAAAAACTTTCTAATCAAGTTTGAAAATCTAAATCATATCTTCAGTTTGATTTAGATTGATTGAAGGTTAAACCTTCTTTGTTTATATATATATATATATATATATTATATAAACTTAGATAGAAAAAACAAAGTGAAGCTACTGGGTCGGGTTGTGGAACGACCTCGAGCCATTCGAAAACAAAATGGAGATGCATGCTAATACGGGTGTTCATAGTTCGGTTTAGTTAAATTCAGGGGTCAAATCAAATGGAACCGCATCTGAAACGATTTGGCTCAAACCCTTAATGAACAGAACCGTTTTTAATGGTTCGAGATTTTGAATCGAACGCTTTAAATGCAGTTCAATTTATTCGAACCATTTTTAAAAGTATTCAGTTCCAATAAATAATGTTAATAGTCGTTTGAGTTTCCTTAAAAAAAAAAAGGATGTTTAGATTGAAGAATCTTGTGCAAGAATTAAAATTACTTATCATTATAACAGGTCTTATATTTAATAATTTCATATATACATATTATCTTGTTCTAAAAATATTTTTCAATACGAATTTAAAGTAATATATTTTTAATAATTCTACAAGCAGTCGGCACACCTACAATGCATGTACAAATAAAACAACCCAACATATATAAATTAAATATATAGATATATTGTTTTGATAGGTTGGAAGAGGACAATCTTAATTAGTCTTAGAAATTAGGAAATTAATTACAAATTATAATTACAATTGTATTTTCCGCCAGCAACTTCTTCATGTTGGATAACTGCCATACAATTGCAATATTAAAACATTAATACTAAAAATATTTACACTAAAGGCACTACTAGATCGGTATATAAAGATACTTGCTTAGGCCTAAAAAAGGAAAATTGTATGTCTATTTAACCCCTATTTAGTTCTATTCAAACCCTATTTAATTTCATGATTTTAAGGATACCAAAAATATTTTATGACCATATGCTAAAAAAGAAAAAAAACTATGTCTATTCAACCCCTATTATTCTATTCAAATCCTATTTAATTTCATGATTTCAGAGATTTTTTTTAATTCATCATAATGTCACTTCTGTTCTACAAAGATAGCATAACATGCATCGACAACCAATCCCACCAAAAGACATGTTAGATGCCAAAAATATTTTATGCCCATGAGATAAAACTATTATATTAAAAAAATTTACACTAAGGATACCAAAATAGATGTTTTTGCTTTAATAGTATAGATAATACTAAATAAAGAAAATCATTCTTTTACATTATTTCATGTTTATTTATAATATTCTTCCTTTGTAATGTATTTAAGTTTTTGTTGTATCAATTAAATAATTGTGCATGTTCTAAACTAAATTATACCACTTTATTTTATTTTGATATATGTCTATTAGTTTTAGGAAGAATTTAAAATTAATAAAATAGGAAAACATAATGAAAAATTTTTTAGATGAGTAAAAGATTGCTAGTTTAATATTATTAGATATATAATACATTTAATGGTGTATAATGTAAAATATATAATGCAGAATATAGATACAACATTTTTATTTTTAAATAATATTAATGTGATTAACAATGTAATTTACATTTCATAAATTGAAACAAATCGCAATTTCTTCTAATAAATCTGCAAATTGAAATCTCACTAATTTTCCTTTCAAAGATGCATATAAACACAAGAATGATAGTGTAATTCTGAATTGTGATTCTATTTCAAGTATATTTTAACATACTACATACATATATGATAGTAGAGTGAAATGTCATATGTGACCATAATATCTAATGTTTAAGAGTTATAAATAATAAGATAGCTCTTTTTATTTTTTATTTTTTAATGTGAAGAGGTTCGATTGGGTTTAAACGATTGGGTTTAATGAACTGAACTACAAACCGAACCGAAAAATAAAAAACTGCATTTTGCATTTCGATCTGACCCTGTTCAGTTTTTGGTTCAGTTTAATTAACAGTACTAGCTATACTATAATTAGTTAAAACCGTTTTCCTACTTCAGTTGTGAAATGAGGCTACCTGCAACTGAGTTTTCTTTTCTGGAAGACGATGACCCAATCCGTTAAATGACGTTTGAATTGAAGGTTGCTTACAGTTGAACCACTTAAGTTGGTCACGATGCTCAGGAACTGATCGGTCCTTCCGCGTGTCCTTCGCCTGTCGAACATACATGACATCATCAACGGCTCCTATTGAATTATAAATAAATACTAGGAAAATAATAACATGCATATATATATATATATATATAGCTAGGTAAAATAGAAAACCTTGCATTATTAAAGGGAAAAAAAGAAAAAAGATAAATAGAAAAATGTTAAATTTAATATATGAAAATTTCACAAAAACTTCAATTTGGTATATGAATTTTAATTGATTAATTTAATGCCTAATCAAAATTTTTACTACTCTTTTCACTAACTTATTAACACAATTTGTTTTCTTTCTTGATGTGAAAAAAACAATCTATCAATGATAGATGGTGTTAGGAGAATTTGTAAAAAATGCAATAATATGATACCTCCTCTAAGTCTAAAAGAAAAAAAAAAAAAAGGCAAATAGTGTTAGGATGTGATAAAAATAGCCACAAAAGTTTTATTAGTATTAATTCATAATTTCACAGTGTACTTGTTAAATTAATTTTTTTGTGTAAAATTTGAGTACCAAAGATGACGTTTACCCTAAATAAATTTTACCTACACATGACACAACATATAGCATCATTATTTTTGTAACGCCACATATAATACCCTAACTATTATACACATAGGCTTCCTTAAAAAGGTATGTTTATCGTGAACATTTGCTACTATATTATATATTCTAAAATCATTTGTTTATTTTTGAAAACAACTGGATTCATAAAAATAAATAAAAATTTTCATAAAAACATTTTAGAATCTACTCCCATGAATAGATGATATTTCTCATAAACAAAACCATACTCATATATTTCACATCAAAGAATACATCATGATGGTAAACAAAGCTTAAGAGCTTGAATTACAAAGCTTAGCTCCACTAGGCCTTCAAAAGAATAATATAACCTTTACAAATAAATCCAGTTCGTAAACAAATAAATAAAAGAATACAAAACCAGCCAACGATCCTAACTCACTTCACTCCAACAAATCCTCCCCAACCTCTTATACTCCTAAACAAACATTATCATCAATACCACCATCATCAACAAAACAGTACTTAGAAAAAAGAACAACAATAACAATAATGAGTCGAACCTCGGTACTCAGTAACATAGACACACAAGGAATAACACACAAGCCTAGCTAAATGCAATGCAATAAATAATAAGTTATTATCCTTCTTTTAAATAAAGCAAGCGACATGAGAACATTCACACTCTAGAACAAACCTCTGAAAATCTAGGAGTCCTAAGTAACAGTCGATGCTAAAGGGGTTGATATAGGCAGCCTAGATACCATTATATCCTATATGATATAACCGAAAACAAGAAAATAGCTTTATCTAGGGTTTACAACCATTACTCACTTTTTGCTTAAAACTTAGTCCATAACATCGTTTAGTTCAACCGATCCTATAGACGTGAACTAAATCATGTTCCTTTATCCCAAACTTAAGCAAATATTATGCCGATACTGTTTGCCTTATTAGCTATCCACTGAGCCACTTATAAATCACTATTGCATCATGGTAAATGTCATTACATCATGATAAGGAGGTAGCCTAAGCACCTAATGACAGTGCCCCGCTCGGGCAAGGTTATCGTTCCCCGAACTGAATTCAACAACACAAGCATAAACAACACTCATTTATTATAAAGTTGAGTTTAAGTTTTAGTTCATTTAGGATGTCTATCCTCATAATTAACATGCAAGTTACTACATATCTTTATTTGAAATCCAATCAGAAATAGATGGGTAATCACATCCATCTCAAAAGATAAATCAAATATCCATATCTATAGATTCAAGAATTAAACTCATATAAGAAATTATATTAATTATCCATTTACGTCAAACTTACTTTATTACATTATTTGATCAAACACTAAATAGGAACCCCATCATAGCTATGAAGATCACCCCGCCAAGATACGGAAAGTTCTCCATTATTTATCAAAGTATTTCTTTTTACTTTGTTTATAGTCATGTATTATAAAACATCATCATATCATTCATTTTAAAAAACATTCAAATCTTAAGCAAGCATACATTTGAAACAACCATTAAAATACATGGTTATCCTAACATGGTAGTCTAAGCAAATTATTAGCTATTAGCCCATTTTAACTTAATATTAGCTAAATTGATTAGAATTAATCATTTAATTCAATTACCAAGTCAAGTTGATTAAACTTAATTAATCTAATTCATTTTAGCTTATCAAAATACATTAGTCAAGTTGAGCTTAAATTTGTTAACTAACTCATTTTATATCTAAGATTCATATTAACTTAAGACTATATTTACTTTATCTTAGCCAAGTTAAATAAACTTTATCAATTTAATTCATTTTAAGTCATTCAAGCCCATTTAACCAATTTGAACTTAGGTTTATTAGTTAAGTTCATTTTATACTTAACTACACACACTTAACTAGTAAACACAAGTTTTCAACTTTGTTTGGATATGTAGCAACTAGAAATAAACAAAATTTAGGCCTTCAAAATTTTAGAATTTCTAAAAACTCAAAACATAAAAATTATATACATCTTTTTAAGCTTATCCATTACATCTTGAATCACCTAAATCCAAGTTTGGATGAAAAATTTATAATCAAAATATGAGATAGTGTCATGATTAGAGAGAAACACGAACGAATACCTTACCTCATGTTCTGGCCATGTTGTTTTGGAAAAACTTGTGTTCTTTTAGTTTTTGAGGTTAGAGAGTAGTACGGATAGATACGGCAAGCCATGTTTTAGTCGTGTTTCTCCTGTAATGAGTTAAAAAGATCCATCTTTTTAAGAAATAGTAAGAAGCATGACTTAATGGGGCATCCCGTATTCATCCCATGCTCTTTGCTTTATACGTTCCTTTTGAAATTTAACCTATTTTTCTACTTGTTTCAATTCATTTTTCAACATCTAACATGTTATATTCATCATATAAACGTAGAGTTGTGATTTATAACATCTATATACAAGTTTTTACTTCATAAAACATCAAAATCTTAGTTCTAACATGCATGATCCTACCTGGGGCTTAGCCTATAAGTTTATATCTTTCGAGCTTACAAGTTTTAACTTAAATCCTACATATAACTAGCATCAATCTATCATATACATGCAATAACAATAATCGAAGTAAAGAAAACAATAAAACTTCTTGTCACGCCCCGAAGGATACCCTAAACGTGGCAGTCTGCCACATATAATATCAAGGCTTAAGAATGGCTACCTTAGTCATGTGAAAGCCTTAGTATCATATGTAAGGCGTCTAACACGGTAATAGGAGACGCTTTTGGAAGCATAGTTTAAGAAAGTAAAGATAAACATACAAGGATCCAGAAATAAAGTATATCATATCATAAATAACCAAGGTCTATTACATAATTTCTTAGGGGCATACCCCCGCTAATTCCAAGGATCGAGATAAACTTCATAACATCCAAAATTAAAGATTTCAAAGGAATTCTAATCTAAGTCTTCCAGTAGATTTCCTCCAAAAGCTTCAACATAAAACGTATACGGATACTGGAAGACTTCGGGCACAAAAACAGGTGTTCCTGACAATACAAATACCTATAGGGATGTAAGCTTATGGGGTTAGTGAGTAAATCCCAAAATTCATACTCGAAGAAAATTATCAATCAAGTTTATTATTCAAACATATGAAATGCAACAACCACGTGAGTATACAAGACATATGACTTTCCGGGAATCATATGTTGAATGAATTTACGCCCTTCATTCGGGGTTGGGTATTCAGGCCAATTACAGCCACAACTTTTAAAAACACTTTTATAGTTCTTACCGGCTCCTATACGCCATCAAAGACTTGTAGTTATTACAGGCTCCTACTAGCCACCAAAAACTTGTAGTTATTACAGGCTCCTACTAGCCACCAATTTAAGTAGTTCTTACTGGCTCCTACTCACCACTCACATGATATACCGGTTATGTTTACCACCACTATTATACACTTGTCCCACCAATTGTATAGTAGTGAATGCAATGTGACTTAACATATGAAGTGCATGAATAATTTCTTTAATTAAAGTCTAGTAGTTACATTTAACTTTCTTTCAAGTGATCAATCAATTTCAAACATTTCAAGATATTAATTCACATACAACTTTATTACAAACAATTCGAGTTTCGATATACTTAGTATTCTTTCAACATATTATCATACACTTCCTTTTGATTTTTCTTAAACTCTAGTGCAACTAATTTTACAAGCACAATCAAGAGTACGAAAAATAACGGGGAATAAACTCACTCAGCCATGATGACACCTTTCTTGAAATGGATGAGTCGTTCGGAATTTCCACCTAATCGTAGTAATCCTCGGGATACGAACAATCCTCCTCGTGATTATCTAATCAAGGAGAATACCCAAAATGAGTATTTCATGAAATTCTATCCTTGAAGATTCTAATCTTTTCTTAAAATCGTAGTAAAATCGCATATGGGGAAATTTCAACTTAAAATGGCCATAACTTGCTCATTTTAACTCGGAATTTCGCGTATAATATATCGTTTTCTACCTACTCGAAACGATCTACGCATTTCTAAGCTTATTTCCATAAAACTAAGTCGTTTGGGTCCCGAAAAGGCAGTGACTAAATTTGCCACGAATTTTGCAAAAACTTGTTTTCCTTCTTGTAAACAAAGTTCATTTGAAAAGATAAATATTTCAATTATTTTGTAAACTTTTGAAAGGTATATATTTATATGTAATGACTCATAACAAATATATGAAGTAAATGGAGTTGTCTCAACTTATAAAAATTAAGGTTTTAAAAGATTTTGATTTTGAGATTCTATTGAATATTTATTTTACTTTTTGAAAGATTTTGAGTTATTGAGATGAATATTCTTTTTCTAAATTTAATCTCTTGTAATTTCTTTAAATTCCTAAGGTGTGGTTTTATTTTTAAAACTTGGATTCAAAAAGTAATAAAATGACATTTTTATTTCTAGTAATGATTCCAAAAGAATTTCTACTTCTTGATAAAAGATAAGTTTTCATAAAACCTTTTATTTATGTAAGAAAAATCATTCCCATACATGTTCATGGGTTTTTAAGAAATCCATTTTCCATATTTATTTCTTTTAGAAAGAATCTTTAATTCAAGAAAACACTTTCTCATTTATTTTTGTTGAGACAAAAACATTATGTTCATGCATGAATATGAATCATAACTATAGAAATATAAAGGAACATAATAACTTGAAAGCTTAAATAAATAATAAAGTAAATCAAGTATTGGGACCTTAGCTTCATCAAGGTACCCCGGGACTAAGAAAAGACTAGTCTCGAAAAAGAAAAGAATTGTTTTGACTTGATGAGGACAAGTCTAAGACTAGAATGACTAGTCTTAAAATCAACTTGAAATAAATCGCAATAAAGTAAATAAATTGCATGAAAGATAAATAAATTGCAAGATAATGAGCTTATATGCTCTAAATAGTATATATAGTTATATAGATATATTAGATAGTAGTAACATAAAGGAAATATAAAGAACATAAAGAAACATAAAGAGATTGATATTATGAACAAAAACAAAGTATGAATCTAATGTTGCTTTCTTAACCTTCATGGTTTTAGAAAACATACACTAAGCTCATACTAAGTAGATGAATATGAAGAATTCTTGAGAAATTTCTTACCTAAAGGAAACTAAACTTAAGAAGACTTCTTGAGAGAACTCTTGAGAGAAATTGGAGAGAAATTATTGTAGAGTAACTTTAGAGAAGAAGTGGTGTGAAAGAATTGAAGGTATGAGGGGGTATTTATAGGAAAATGTGGGAGATAATTTGTGTTAATTAAATAATTGAAAAATAAAACAAATTGATGCATTGAGAGGGGTGGCCGGCGCTATTTGTGTGTGTGGGGAAGAGAAAATTAATTTTTTGTCTTTTGATTAATTAAAGTAAGAAATGAAAGATGTGAAATTGTATTGGAAATGAAAATGTGTAAGAAATAGGTGTATGGCTTGTAAGAATAGGTTGTAAGAAAAAGTAGAGATAGATGAATAGTGTAGAATAGTAGAAAATAGTGTAATGTAAAAGTAGACATGACAATTTAATAACGGTAATAAGAAAGTACGCGTATAAAAGCGATATCTGATATTTCTAGTTACCGAAAAATTACGAAATTGATATTTTTGGAAATCTCATATTTTTACGAGTCTAACGGTATATTCGAAATATTTTTCCTATTCCGGGCTTCCGGACACGTTTTTCAAGAATCATGTCCGATCGGGTTCAAAGGACACTTGAAATTCTTCAATCTGATATTTTTATAAGACCTATAGCTATTACGAACTATTACAACTAATTTTTCCAACTTCGTTTTCTAGGGCTTGAGAAAACGGCAATGCCGGACTTAAGCGGTTACGGTAAACTAGGGTTTGGTTGACTCTGGAAATCCGGTTGACTTTCGATTAGGGTTTAAACTATAATTTGGATCCAAAAATTTTGGGGATTTACACTTCTCTTTTTATATAGCTCAACACTTGATCTCCTTTATTACTACTACTACTTTTAAGTTGTTGAAACTTCTCCTAGCATGATTCTAACTTTCTATCTTCTTTTCTAACTTTGATTTCTTCTTTAATCTTATTGAAATTTAGATTTGAGGAGATGGATTGAAGGAAAGAAAAAGAAAATGAAGAAGAATATGATACGTAAAAGGAAGGAAAAGAAAAGGAAGGCAGGGAAAAGAATAAAAAGAAAAAGGAAAGTAAAAAGATAAGATTAAGGAAAAATAAAAATATTTTGAAAATAGGATATTAGGTTCAAAACTTTTCTAATAAATATTTTAAGAATTGTAAATAATTAGAAAATAATTTGTGAATATATATATATATATATCAGAAATTAATTACTTGATATAAAAACACAATTCAAAAGTTTAATTTATGAAAATCTGATATTTAATTCATGTTTGGGTTTAAAACTGATATTTTTAAATAAGGAATTGATTTAAAAAAATTAATAAGATTTTACAAAATGAAATTTAATTAAAGTTTAAGGGTTTTAAAAGAATTTATCAAGCATTCAAAATTTCTGTTTAGGTGTTTAGGGGTAAGAAATTATGAGAAAAATAATTTAAATTGATAATTGATAGAAATTGGATAATTTGACTCATAAAACTGATAATTAAAGAAAATAAACATTTTGGAAAGAATATTTAAAAATCTCAAATCTCAAATTATCCTATTTGCTAATTTAATTATATCAAATCATTTATTCCTTTTTTCCATTGTTTACTTATTTTGTTCATTTAAATGATATAAACTACATCCACAATTGACCATCTATTATATTAGCTAGTTAAACCATTTTTAATTTAATTAGGTGAGGGTTTGGGGTATTTCAATTTTCAATTTATAATAACCACTATCAAATATATATTTTTTTTTATTGTGAAAAACATCAAATATAAGTAAATTATGCAACATTATTCGATTTTTATCCAAGCTTTATAAGGAAAATTATTGACAACTATATGTATTAAAATATATAGCTAATACTTGCTTGATTAGGTAGAAAATCCATCCACATTTCTAACAAACTTAACAAGGACATTAGCCTTCGACATCAACATTTTAAGGACCTCTCTTTCTCAATGACTTCATCACTTTATTTGTAAGGTCTTTTACATGAGTTTTTTTTTTTTTTAACTTCTTTTAATGTTTTTTTAGTCCCATTTACTTTTATATAATGAAATAAAATATTATGAAAGAACTCACTTTTTGAGATCATCTAAGGGCCTCAAAGAGTTAAATAACCTATTCACATCCTTAAAGGCCTCAAAGAGTCAAGTCCTTAATCTATGAAAATTTATATTGAAGACCTCGGATGTAGATGCTCTAAGAGCTATATAGACCTCTTGATATATGGCAAATGTCATGGTTGCAAAAAAAAAAAAAAATATTATAGCATGAACTAGTCCAATACAAGAGTCAAAAGAACAAAACGAATATGATGCAACTAACAATTGTTATATATATATATATATATATATATATATTCTTGTTTTTAATAAAACAGGTATTCTCTAATTTCTTTTTCTTTTCCTTTTTAGTAATTTATCATTTTTTTTCTCTTTATCACGAAACAATGAGGTATGTATATTCTTAATAGATAGAAGGTAATTTGTTCCAAAGAAGATGTACTACTTTGAAGTGGTGGTTTAAATATACCATTTATCAATCAACATGGCGTATTAATAGTATTGAAGCATTTCACCTATTGGTCATTGAGGCTTTTATTTATTTCTTTTATCCCATTTTTTCTTAATTTTTGTAATTCTTGAAATACCATTTTCCCTCTTATCCTCTTGAGTTTTGTCTGACAATTCTTTTCTTATCTATTACTGATATCTTTTTTCCTTGCAAAATAAGAATTCTCATATTTCACTTTTTCACTAAGATTCCATTAAAACTTAAGCTTAGCATTTATTACAATAGAATTACATTACATTATTTAGTTGCTCATACTAGTAATTTTGTCACATCTTAAAATATGATGAGTAAAAGTCCATCATGATTGCCAAGTGTTTATGGAAAGTCAATAGGGTTAAACCATAATCAAGTAGTAATCACAAGATTCAAAAATATAAACCAACACTTAAGAGATACTTACACGTATGATTCTAGGTATATTGATTAAGGGAAATTCTATGGTTTTGTCATTAATTTTAATAGGATCAGTCTTGTTACTATCAAATGGCTCACACAATACCCAACTATAATCCAACTACTAAAATAATTAATATTCTAACTACTATAGTTATTTTACCAATTATATAGTTGATTGGACAGTTTCGTCAATGGGATTTAGAAGCTCCCACTAATTAATTTCTTATAGCAATGGTGGTAACTATAGCACTTGTATAAAATAATAGGGTTGTGAGAGAAAATCCACGTGCTTAATAAGTGGCAAGAATCCTATGATATACATTACATAAAGCATCAAGTATAATTATTAGAGTGAATGCATTATCATATTAAAGGGATAATGACAAAAATAGTACTTGAACTTTTGCAAAAAGAGCAATTAGGTACTAGAAATTTGGTTTTGAATAATTTAGTACCTGAATAATGTTTTCGTGGACTTTTTTTGTACCTAAAGTTTGGTTTTGACAATTTTAGTACCTGAACAAACTTTTCATGGACTTTTTTCATACCTCATTTACTTGATTTAAGAATGAAAAAAGTCAATAAAACTTTATTTAGGTACCAAAATTAGTAAAATCAAAATTCAAGTATGTAAAAAGTCAACGAAAGCTTTGTTCAGGTATCAAATTATTCAAGACCAAACTTTAGGTTCCTAATTTTTCTTTTTGTAAAAGTTTAGGTACCATTTTTTTTTCATCAATCCTCATATAAAATGCCATTCGCATGATGTTAGCGGCTACATAACAAGATTAGAGAAATTAACCCCACTCTAATTTGGGTTTCAAGGATTTTTGACGTAAATACGCTTTCCACTAAAACCAGGAATGTGTAAATGGATCGTTGTCCTGTTAAAATCATTTTGGACTATTCGATGATAGCTTTTAGCATTTATTGTGACCTCTTCTCCTGTCACTTAGTTCAATGAAGGTAAAAGAAAAAAAAAATTACCGGGTTTCTTACCTTAACGACCGGTCTTTAGGGGAAGCAAGATGCACAATGTGGGATGCAATGCATGAACCATTGTATTAAGCTAAATATATTTTTAAAAAATTCTTTATGTAGGTGATTAGTTTAAAACTACATAACAAATCAAATCATTAGTACAAGCAATCATTCAAGCAAGTAGACACAATTATTTTACTATTTACAATCATAATCAATATATTGTCTTATGGATGCTTTAAATAATTGGAAAAAAAATGCTATTAAACCAAACCACTTGCTTGGGAGATGTTCAATATTGAATTTGTTATCATGAAACGGGTACCTTAAGGAAAATGTTTGATATGTAAGTTGGCAGCAAAGTTGATTTTAGTTGACATAAGTTAATTTTAGCTATGTATTACTTAAAATGTTAATAAAAATTTAGATAAATTACACTATAAGGTATCAACATTTGGGAATAAGCTCATTTAAGGTATCAATATTTTGAGTAGTTAAAAATAGATATAAGCTTTTGGCAAAGTGAATCAAATGAAGTATCAACGTTTTGTAAAGTTCATTTAAGGTATTATTATTTGGATTAGTTTTCAATTAAATCTCTTTAATTTTTATTAATGGCTAATTATTGATGCCTTATTTGATTTACTTTGCCAAACATTGATACCTCTTTTTAAACATCATACCTTAAATGGACTTGTCCCCTAAACATTGATAACTCTTTTTAAACCACTCAAAATATTGATACCTTAAATAAATTTACTCATAAATGTTGATATCTTTTAATATAATTTACCATAAAAATTTAATAATGTAGTATTCGATTAAGTAAAAGTTTGTTGTGTTAACACTTATAAGGTTTAGGTTATAGCATTTTATCATAATCTTTAAATGAATTATTATTTTTCATTTCCCTTATTATTATATAAATTCAAGTTCATTTAGGGGTAATGCTAGGGCATAGTTCTTGTAATAATTATAAATAATTTAAATAGTGCTTATAAGTAATATATAATATGATAATTATAGGTTGTAATTTGATAAAAATTATAAGAAAATATTTTAAAATTGGTAACTATCATAGTTATAGTATAAATATTAAATAGTAATGACACAATAATTTGATGATTTTTAAGAGGTGTTTAAGTAATGTATGCTAATTAGTTTATTATCGGTATTTTGGCATAATAACAATTATATTTTTTTTGAAACTTTTAAAAATATTAAACATGTATTAAAAATCCTATGAAAATTATATGGTATAACTAATCTTAATGTAGACTTACAGTAAAAATTTGAGTACGACCCAATAATTTTTGGAGATAGAAATTAACTTTGCTGGTGCTTGAGCTTTTGTTATATGAACCACCACTTGTCGACCACCGAGGTCCACCCCTATCGTTGACTAGCTTTGTCTCCCTCTTAAACTTCTATAGACCAAGTTTAGAGATTTTAAATGAAGATTTGTGTGTTGTATGATTTTTTGAAGGGCCAGACGATATTTATAGTGTTTTCTTGGTTGGTTTTTTATTTTTTTTTTCTTCTTCCATGTGTCAATAAAAATAACCAAAATTATATTACATGCTTGAAATCTATTTACACATATGGTTAAAAGTTTTCATAGTTCTTTGACATCTAGTTGAATTTTTATGATTTTTCCATCCATTTTGATACCTATTTAGGAAATTTCTAGCCTATTTCCTTTAGGAAAAAGGAAATCAATATATATATATATATATATATATAAATTAAAAAAATACCACTGGGATGAAAAGAATCTTAAAATTAGGTAAGTTGACCTCGTCTCTTGAAGAGACAAGATCATAATCTTAGAATTACAGTAACCTCGTCTCTTGAAGAGAGGGGGTTTATTCTATTTGTTAGTAATATTATTATGATAGTAGTATTCTCATTATTTGGATTTCGATGATAACAAAAAGAGTTACATGTTAACTAATAAGTGTATTGCATGTCAAGTTCTTATGAAAATGTTTTACAAGAAAATACCAATCAGAAAGTATTTTCAAGAGCAGAAAAGAAGCAGAAACAATTTCAGAGAGCAAACTAACATGTTGCGTGGATACTTTACAAAAAAGTACAAACTCAGAGGATATTTCAGAGAGTATTCAAGGAAGGTTATTAAGCAAGAATAGACACTCAAAAACTTTTTTAGAAGGCATTTCACAAGAATTATAATATATAATGGATATGAAGACCTAGCACCAAAGTGATTGTATTTGGGAAATACATTCAATAATATTCCACAAAGTTGGTTTAATATCCAAAGGGGAATAAATTCGAAATGGAGATGATTTTCAAGAACATTTGAAGAACATACTACATATTGCACTTGAAAAGAAAGTTAGTGTGCATAATATGAAGTACTTACAATAATGTCTGAAGATTCTACTAAGTATACGGAAAATAAGAAACATATCTATGAGAGAATATCATAAGAATTATGTCTCAAGAAAATCGGTTTGTTTTTGTTGCTATTTTCGTGGGATTTTTTCAGATTAAGATCACGCACCAAGATAACAACAAGTTTTCTTATCCTTATCTTGATGGAAGACGTCTGGAACAAGCAACTCAAAGATTTTCAAATTTTCAAATGAAAGAAGACTCTATCAGCAAGTCATCCGAATTAGAAGCAGAAAAGGAAGGGATCAAGCTTATCTATTCCAATGATTTAGCAGTTAGAAGATTATCAAGCTTATCCAAATTTTGAACGTTCCAACCGCTTGAGAATGTGTGAATAAATAGGCATGATCAGAACGAAGATAAAAACGTGAGAACAGAGAACACGAAAAAGAAGATATATACGATCAAAGCTTACAAGCAAAAACTGTCACTGTCACTTTCACTTTCATTTGTACCGAAATATTAGAGGATATTTTATCATTATTTCCTCAATTTGATTTGTTTAATCCTTATGAGATTGAGAGTTACAAGTAGACTTTGTAAGTTGATGTTAGCTTGAAGGAAGCTAGGAAGATCAAACTGAGTGCATTTTATAGCCAAGTGCTTTGGCAAAAGACAACTTGTAACATTGATTTATTCTTGGATAGTGGAACATATCGGTAAAGACAACCGGATCCCCGGCTTGGTGCTGGAAGAGAGGACTGACGCTCAAGGTGGAACCTCTATATATAGCTTTGCAAATTCTTCTACCTTACTCTCTTTAATTTTCGTATATAGTTACTTATTTATGTTTATCGTAACTTGTTTCAGAACCTGTTTCAGAGACTGATTGTTACAAGAATTAAAAAGAAGAGACTAAATCAGAAACTAAACGTTTTGCCATACATTCTTGATTGAGCTTAACAATTGTTATAGAAATTAGACTTGTTTGCTTCCGCATTATAGATAAAACAATTTTATTAAAATTATTTTTTTATTTGAAAACCCATTTTTGTTTGATTAATCAAGTTGGTGAATTTGATAAAGTTTACTTTAAAAAATTTTTTATTAACCAATTCACCCCCCCTCTTGGTTAGTTTTTGGGACCAACAATTGGTATCAGAGCAGTACTCATTTGCTTAAATTGAGTGATCTATTGGAAAATGGGTGATAATAACATTACAATCAACAAAGCTCCTTACTTTGATGGCTCGAACTTTGCATACTGGAAGATGCGAATGTCCACATATAAAAGCTAATGATATTGATTCTTGGCAGGTGATTTCAAATGGTGATCATGTGATAACGCTAACTGAAGGAGAAGTACTGACCTTGATAGACAAGAAATTCATAGAGAAGAACAATAAGGCTAAGAATATTCTACTTACTACTATTGCTCCTTCTGAATTCTACTTAATTTCTTCTTGTAATACGGCAAAAGAAATATGGGATACACTTTCAGAGACCTATGAAGGAACTAACACAATTAAGGAAACCAAAATTAATGCCTTACTTCAACGTTATGAATTGTTCAAGATTAAACCGATGAAAAAATCAAAGATGCTTTCAATCGTTTTACTTCAATTACAAATGAACTAACATCTCTTGGCAAGAAACTAGAAGATGCAGATCTTGTTAGAAAAATGTTGCGTATACTACCAAAATCATGGGATGCTAAGAAGACAGCAATTGAGGAAGCACAAGACTTGAACAAGCTCTCACTCAGTCAATTGAGGGAGAAGTTGATGGCGTATGAGTCTCATCTCCATACAACCGAAGAACCAGAGAGCAATGTAAAAGCCATTGCATTTAAGGCCAAACAAATCTCTGAAGAGATAGATACAAATGAAGAAAATGATGAAGAGAACATCAGTATGCTGGCACGAAGACTCAACAATTTGATAAAGAAAGGTAAGAAGTTCAAAAATTTCAGTAAGTCTAATAAGTTCGATGCAGGAAGAAACTACAAAGAAAAGGAAGAAAAGAGAGAAAAGAAAGAAATCGTGTGCTACGAATGCAAAAAACCAAGGCACATCAAGTATGAATGTCCAGTTTTAAAGAAGAAAATGAAGAAATTCAAAAAGAAAAGTCAAGCCATGATGGCAACTTGGAGCGACTTGGACGAATCAGAACCTGATTCAGAAGCTACAAGTGAAGACGAAGAAGAAGCCAATTTGTGTTTTATATCAGAGGTAAACTCAAAATCTGAATCTGATATGCTTGATAGTGATATATATGTTGAAATGAAAAAGCTTTTAAAGGCACTTAAAAAGGCTGATGTAAAGATTTCAAAGTTAGATACTGAAAACAAAGCTTTGAAAAATGAGAAAGAAGTATTAAGTTAAACTAACAAACTTCTCATGGATGAAAATGACATTTTGAAAAATGACAATGAAAAATTATATGTCAAATCCGAAACATTAAGGAAGGAAAAGAATACTTTGGAAAATGAGATTAAGGCATTGACAAGTAGAGTAGATGTGTTATCAAAAGAGATTAAGAATACGTTCAATAAATTTAATGAAAGTGAAGAAAAACTAAGTATGTTGATTGGAAGTCAAAGACCGTCTTTTATCAAACATGGACTTGGATATGGTAATGATAGCTCAGCAACATAATAAAAAACTGTATTTGTTAAGTCAAAGGAAAACATGGATAAAAAATCTGTCAATTCATCTATAAAGAAAAATATGAAAAATGAAAGCAGAGGCTCTTTCAAAGGGTATTTTTCTCAAAATTATCAAAGCAGAAGGTATGGTAGAGTCCACAGGTACGGATACAATGATAAGTTTCCAAGAAGGAACTATAATAACCAGGTAAATAAAAGAAACAAGCTCAGTACATATCAAGTTAAAGAAAAAGATAAAACGAGCTTGTCTTATCAAGGACCCAAGTATGTTTGGGTTCCTAAAAAGGTTTGATCGCTTTTATGTGTAATTGCAGGAACAAGGAACCAAGATAAAAGGAACATGGTACTTAGATAGTGGATGTTCAGGCCATATGACGGGTGATGCGTCCTTGTTCACTAACATAGTATGGAAAGATAGAGGATATGTAAGATTTGGAGACGACAACCGTGGTAAGATAATTGGAACAGGTACTATTGGTCATCCTCCATATTTAATAGAAAATGTTTCATTAGTAAAAGGATTAAAACACAATCTCTTGAGCATAAGTCATTATGTGACAAAGGATATAAGATGACTTTTGAGAAAAATAAATGTTTTGCTTATAATACCGAAGGAATAAAGTTGTTTGAAGGTTTTAGAAAAAGGAACATATATCTTATAACACCATCTGAGATGAATGTTGAATTTTGTTTTCTATCTATGAATGATAATATTCACACGTGGCATAAGAAACTTGGTCATGTAAACTTTAATCAATTAGAAAAATTATCTAAAAAGAATCTAGTTGTTGGTTTGCCTAAAATCAATATAAAGAATGATGTGAAATGTTCAACTTGCTTAAAACAAAATGATTTCAGTTTCACATAAAAGTATAAATGTGATTACAACAAAAAGACCTCTTGAACTATTACACCTTGATTTATTTGGACCAACTAGAGTGTCAAGTCTAGGAGGAAGCAAATATGGACTTGTAATAGTAGATGATTTTTCTAGATATACATGGGTGTTCTTTCTAAAACATAAATCGATACTTTTGAAATGTTTCAAAGATTTGCAAAACAAATACAAAATGAAAAAGGTTTTTCTATTATTTCTTTAAGAACTGATCATGGAACAGAATTTGATAATGCTTTATTTATTTCCTTTTGTGAAGAATATGGAATAAATCATAATTTTTCAGCACCCTACACACCTCAACAAAACGGAGTAGTAGAAAGAAAGAATAGGACTATACAAGAAATGACCCGTTCAATGTTGAATGAATGTAAAATAGCTGAATATTTTTGGGCAGAAGCTGTTGCAACTGCTTGTTATATAATAAATAGAGTCTATGTAAGACCTAAAACAACTAAAACATCTTATGAATTATTTCGTGGAAAAAGACCATCTGTTTCATATTTTCATGTATTTGGTTGTAAATGTTTTGTGAAAAAGAATACAAGTAATCTTGGAAAATTTGATGAAAGATCTGATGAAGCAATTTTTCTAGGATATTCACAAAATAGTAAAGCATATCGTGTCTTTAATAAATCAACAAAAGTGGTTGAAGAATCCATTAATGTACGTTTTATTGATGAAACAAAAGAAGATGAAGATGATGAAGTGTTTTTACCTACAAATGAAAATAACGAACCTAATTCTGCTAATTCAGAAACAAAGTCAGAAGGTAAAACTGAAAGTTTCTAGAAAATGATAAAGCAGAAGGAAAAGCAGGAAGTCTTACGGAGAAAAATTAGATCTTGATAAATCAGAAACTAATGCAGAGGCATTTCAGAATTACGAAATGATAAAGCATGGAAATACAAATCATCACATCCCCCTGAGTTAATCATTGGTGATATAGAATCTGGAACAAAGACTAGATCTAAGTTACAAGACATTGAAAATCATTATGCAATGTTGTCTGAAATAGAACCTAGTAATATTAATGAAGCCTTAAATGATAATAATTGGATTGATGCTATGCAAGATGAACTAACTTTTAGTTCCTAGACCTCAAGATAAAACTATAATAGGAACAAAATGGGTTTATAAAAATAAATTAGATGAAAATGGAAAAATAGTAAGAAACAAAGCTAGGCTTGTAGCAAAAGGTTATTCACAGGAAGAAGGCATAGACTATGATGAAACTTATGCACCTGTTGCTAGACTTGAAGCTATACGTTTGTTACTTGCCTATGCTTGTTATAAAGATTTCAAATTATTTCAAATGGATGTAAAAAGTGCATTTTTGAATGGTTATATTAAAGAAGAAGTATATGTTGAACAACCCCCTGGATTTGAAGATCCAATTAAGCTTGATCATGTATTTAAGTTAAGAAAAGCATTATATGGATTGAAACAAGCACCAAGGGCTTGGTATGAGAGATTAAGTGAGTATCTTATCTCAAATGGATATCAAAGAGGTACAATTGATACAACCTTATTTATTAAGCATTATAAGGATGAATTATTAGTGGTACAAATATATGTTGATGACATTATATTTGGCTCAACTAATGAACAATATTGTCAAGAATTTGCAAGATTTATGCAGGCTGAATTTGAAATGTCAATGATGGGTGAGCTAAATTTCTTTTTGGGATTACAAATCAAACAAACAAAAGATGGAATATTCATACATCAAGAGAAATATACCAAACAAATGCTGAAGAAGTTTGGATATGAAAATACAAAAGTTGTTGCCACACCAATGAGTACTTCTACAAGGTTAGATCTTGATCATCAAGGTACGAAAGTTAATGAAAAGCTATATAGAAGTTTGATTGGTTCACTTTTGTATTTGACTGCATCTAGACCAGATATTTTATTTTCTGTATGTATTTGTGCTAGATTTCAAAGTAGTCCAACTGAAAAACATTTAAATGCAGTTAAAAGAATTTTCAAGTACATTGCATGCACTACAAAATTAGGAATTTGGTACCCCAAAAATCAAAATTTTGAACTAAATGGATATTCAGATGCTGATTATGCTGGATGTAAGATAGATAGAAAAAGTACTTCTGGTACATGTCAATTTCTAGGAGACAAATTAATTTCTTGGTCTTCAAAGAAACAAAATTCAGTTGCTTTATCAACAGCTGAAGCTGAATATGTCTCAATAGGTAATTGTGTGCACAAATTCTTTGGATAAAACAACAACTTCAAGATTATGGATTGAAATATAATAATATCTCAATCAAATGTGATAACACAAGTGCAATCAATTTAACAAAGAATCCAGTACATCATTCTAGATCAAAACATATAGAAATTAGACATCATTTTATTAGAGATCATGTGGCAAATGGAAATATAAATATTGAATTTGTATCAACTGAAAATCAATATGCTGATATTTTTACCAAACCATTAGATAAAAATAGATTTGAGTATTTAAGAAATGAAATAGGTATGTGTAATCCATTTTCATAAATATTTATTCATTTACATGTATATATATATTACATTTAAATAAATATATAAAAAAAAGGGGAAACGAATTTTGCCGCCTATTTTATGGGAAAAGATCAACGCATTCTTTAATTTTTTAGAGCAAAATTTTAGGCCTCTTCACATTCCTCAAAAACAATCTGCACAAACAAACTCTTTCACTCTATTATCTTTTAACATCCGAAACCCTAAAATCAAAATGCCTCCAAGAAAATCCACTCGACTTGCATTCATGGGACCAAAAAGCAAGAAACCAAACAAACCTCTCCTATATCAATTCAAGAAGGATCATCTGATTCCGAATCAGAACCCCAAACAATCACGAATAAAGGAACTTCTCGTGAAAGAAGGACGAAATTTGAAGAAGAAAAGGGAAATAAGGATCAAACAATGCAAAAGGAACAAGATGAACACATAGAAAGACAAGGTTCAGAAGCTCTTTCAGAATCCAACACAGAGACAGAGACCATTCCAGAGGACAAAGAAGAAAGTCAAAAGAAGTTTCCAAGGGAAAGAAAGAAGGCAGGAAAGTGACGAAGAAGGACTCTAAGGAAAAACATAAAGAAACGAAAAAGAAAGAGAGAGTCTCAAAGGAAGTTGAGAAAGAAACCAAGAAGAAGTCGAAAAGGAAGCGAGAAACAGAGGTGTCTACGACTTCAATAAAAAAGAAAAGCTACATCACAATAAGGTACTAGAATGTGCTTTTGTAGACTTTAAGTTTTTCAAAGATAATGGCTTTTTCTGGAACCACTGGCTAGATAGGATTGGTTGTAGGAAAATCTGTAGAACAATGGATGTTGTGGATGGAAGTGTAGTTGGTGAATTTTATAACAACTTAGAACAGCTAGAAGATATGTCCTTAAAATCAAAAGTTAGAGGGAAATCTATCTCAATATCTAGGAAAGACTTGATAAAGTGTTTTGATTTGTTGGATTTGAAAGACAATGAAAGGTTGATGACTTTAGGAAGAGCTGCTCTATTTCGAGAATTAAATGATGGTGTTGGTGAATTTTTGGAGAAAGATGTTTTCTCAACCAATTTTGAACTAATCGTGCGTTTATTGCATAAGATTGTTGTGGACTGCATATTGCCTAAGAATGGAAGTACTACAACTGTGTCAAAAGAGGAAGCCATTGTAGTTCTGGCAATGAAGAAGAAAATAGAAATTGATGTGGCTAGGATGATCTTAAGACACATGTGGAGGATTAGGAGAAACAGACCATATGGCAACTTGTTAATGCATCTTTTCAAGTATAAAAAGATTGCATTGCCAAAACATTTCCAAAATCCAATTCCCTTGAAAAAGATTGGAGAAATCAATTTAAAGTACATGGGAATCATGGTCTATGATAAATTCTGGTTCACGATGGATGGCACATGGTATAGGCACCCAAAGTTTAGTAAATTTTCTTTTGATTGGAAGAAAATTAAAGCTATTTCTGAGGGGGAGATAGTTCTTGATGAAGAAAGTGAGTCCGAAAAAGACGAAAGGGATGAACAAGGTACAAAGAGTGATAAGGCTGAAAAGACTTTTTCTAGGAGATTTGGGAAGGAGGAGATCCAAAGAAAATCAAAGAAAAAATAAGATAGAACAGGAGGGAAATTCGAAATTAGAGAAGGAAAAGGAACTCAAGCAGAGAGTGATTCAGAGACT
This sequence comes from Combretum micranthum, assembly GCA_024138025.1. NCBI lineage: Eukaryota > Viridiplantae > Streptophyta > Magnoliopsida > Myrtales > Combretaceae > Combretum > Combretum micranthum. Next base: position 244,080 of record JAMXBD010001188.1, on the reverse strand, counting down.
GAATCAGAGAGTGATTCAATTCCTACAAGACCACCAGGAGAAAGCTCACGTTCTGGAATTACCTATGAGCTCAATGAAGTCCTTGATCAGTCTTTTGGAAATTTCAAAAAGACTTTTATGGACTCCATTCTGGTTGTTTTTAACAAACATACTCCTGAAATTAGGACTGAAGAACCCTCTGAACCTCATGTTTTTCACTCCCTGCTCCATCAACAGAAGTTCCTGACCTGTTTCTCCAACCGAAGCTCCGAACAACTTCTGAAATTCCAGCTCCTCACTCTTCTGCACTGCCAACAGAGATTCCTCCAATGGATCATCTGAAAAGGATCAAGCTGATAACGAGGAGATTGCAACTCCAGAGAAAGAGGCTGACATTCAAGCGAAAGAAGCTGAAGATGGAAATCCAACTGCTGTAACTGAAGAAAATCCTGCAGCAGAACCTCTTTCAGAGACTCCACAGTCGCGACATCAACATATGACCCTGATCCTCAAATCACTCCAGAAGAAATAGACATTATTTCCTCTGTCATGGATATCTTGCGAAATCCACCATCACAAGAATCTCCATCTCACCAGCCTATCCAGCCAATCCAACCTACTCAAAGAACCTTTCCTCAAAGACGCAAAATGAAAGCCCAAAAGTCTGTCCAACCAGTAGAACCCAAGAAAGATTGAATTTGATTAAGACTTTTAATATTTCTAATTGACTATGGGTGTATTAAGACTGCATGGATGCTCTGTTATGTTTGATATATTTTGCTAGTTTCGTATTTCTCTATATATTTTTGATTAACAAAAAGGGGGAGAAGTAAATATAAATAATATACTAAGATCAAAATAGATGAAATCAAAATATTGATGCATTGATACATGTAGAAATAAAAGATCAAGTGAACATGAACATAATTACATATATCGGATATAGATCAAGTGAACATGAACATAATATTATATATAACACTTTGATTAGGATTGCTTGCTTATCAAAAATATGATATGAGTTAATTTGATATTCATATTTATATGGATTTTGTTATCATCAAAAAGGGGGAGAATATTAGTAGTATTCTCATTATTTGGATTTCGATGATAACAAAAAGAGTTACATGTTAACTAACAAGTGTATTGAATGTCAAGTTCTTATGAAAATGTTTTACAAGAAAATACCTGTAAAGACCCGAGACTTAGAGTACCGAATCCCCAACCACATATAACGTTTTCACATTATATGTAAGGTTGTCCTAAAACTAACAGTTTATGAAAATTGTTTGATCAAAGTCACTAAACTTTGTAAAGAACTTTTAAACAAAACAAGATTGCTAACAAAAGCAATCTATGCATACCTTTACATTAAATAAACATCGTTTAGTGCCAATACATGACACTACAAAAATTACATGTTTTCTCAAAACATGAGAATCCTAAAGGATCTTAAGGTCATTACAAAAGGAAATTGGCTTAACTAACAAGCCCTCTATACATAGCTTGTCCTTAGCAAAAAGTCTTCTAAAAGTCACGGGTAATCGGATCCTATTCATCCCACTCGTCCAGAAATCTCTCGAAATCGGACCCATAGCCCAAGTCATCGTAATACTCGTCTCCAATACCTGCAAAGCAGTAAAAGTGAGCCAGAGGCCCAGTACACAATAACCAATGCAAAACAAGTCATCCAATTGATGTAATGCACCATAGAATAAGTGGTTATCTTTATTACATTTTGATTCACAAATCAACAAGAGGATATTCAAACCCCGGTCACACTTCGGGAATCCAGGGATCTTGAGTAACAGCAGCTGCTCAGGGGGTTGATATAAGCAGTCCGAATACTTATATCTCCTATATCTATTTCATGAAGATAATAGCTTCATCTAGGGTTTAAAAGCCGTTGCCCGACTCTACTTAAACTCAGTTCATAACATGAGCCTAGTTCACAAGTTCCCATAAACTTTGAACTAAATCATGGTATTTCCCCCTAAGTTTAAATAAACGTTACACAGATACTATTTCCCCCTATCGGCTACCCACTTAACCGAAAAGAATCGCTATTGCATCATAGCGTACCATTGCATCATGGTAAAGTCATTGCATCATGACTTGGTTAAGCGCCTAGCTAATATGTCATTGCATCATGACAGGTTTGCTGCTCCTCGGACCAGATTAAACAGCGTAATGGACATCCAATTCATTCAATTATTAAGCCGAATCAATTTAGGTCAAATTAGAAATGCCTGGTCTTAACAAACATCAAACAAGTTATTGCGTACCTGAACCAGTTAGTATATAACTAGGATCTGTCGGTGATAAACTAACCGAAGAATCCTTAACTGTAATGGAAATATCACAATAATCAATAAATCAACAAGTATAGATTTCATTATCACAATTATACACATATTAAATCCATATATCACAATTAATCAAGGAAATTCAAATAATTGAATACAAGGTCATAAATAAGCATTTAAAGGTCCTATTATATCCTAAATTGCTTAATAAATACTCAATTGCTCAAATAATAAACTTTGGAAAATTTTAGAAAAAGTTTTTAAATTTCAAAAGCACAAGGGATAGGCCGGCGGCTTTGAGCCGGTGCTCAATTCTCTGAAAATCAACACTGCCAGCGCTGGCAGTGTACAAGGGTACGCCGTCAGCCTTTGCATCCTAAGCCGGCGGCCTTGAGCCGTGTAGAATCCAAAACTAAAATTTTCAAAAACGTCCAGAGAGTTCTAAGCCGTCCGCTTACCTAGATACGCGGGCAGCTTAGACACTTACGCTGGCGGCCTTGATTCCCAGCGGCCGGCGTACAATATGAACGAAAGAACGCCGGATTACTTTCTTAGCGAAAGCTGGCGGCTTTCATGCAGCCTTAAAAATTCTTAATCCAACGCTGCCTCTAAGCCGGCGGCGTTGAATTCCCAGGTGCCAGCGTACGTTCTAAAAACAGGCTTAAACGAAAATTCAAATCCCCTGTTTTTTCACTTTGTAAAATTCTATCTTAATACACTTCAAATCTTCCTCCACTACACTTCCAACTTCATATGATTCACTCATATCTATACTACTCAATTCTTGCAACTCAAAACAAGAATTCAACACATTTAAACACTTTAACTCCACATCAATCCAATCTAAATTTTTCATATACAATTCCTCTTCACATCCTCCCAACACTTCATATTACTTCAACCATGCATGCATAAACTCACATACTCATATAACACGTTCATAACTCATTACAAACATGAACAAACAATTTGATCAACACTAATCTCATTTCAATGAAGAATTCATGCAATCACTTCAAGAAGGAAAACAAAACAACACAACAATCATAACTAAATCAATTCAACTAATTATATATACCTTGCCTTGAGGAAAACTTTAATTCTTAGAACTTGATATAGAGACCTTGTCTTAAGCTTGGAAATGGAGATGGAAATGGAAGAAGAAAAGAAAAGAAAGAAAGAAAAGGAAAATTCGGATAAAATTTGAGCTGCCCCAAAAAGTAGTCAAATTAGCTTAATTTTGACTTTAACACATTCCAAATTTACCCCTTAATGCATATATAACTTTAGGAGGCATTTAGCATGAATTTGAATTTCATTTGGGCCTTATATTTGAGCATAAATGCTACTTAATTAAAGAAACAAAATTTCCATCACTATCTTATAAAACCAAAGTTGATTTTTATAAATCTAACTTAATTAACACTTTAATGTATAAAGGACATAACCAAAAATTATATTACACACACACATTAATACATATAAAAAAAATATATTAATTTTAATGTATCCATGCAAAATAATACATTCTAGACCACTAGCAATACAACCATGCTCATTCAATTCAACAATTTAGAATAATTAAATAAACATATGAAATCTAAATAAAATGTAAATCTAGGTCATTACAATACCAATCAGAAAGTATTTCAAAAAGTATTTTCAAGAGCAGAAAAGTAGCAGAAACAATTTCAGAGAGCAAAATAACGTGTTGCGTGGATACTTTACAAAAGAGTGCAAAATCAGAGGATATTTCAGAGAGTATTCAAGGAAGATTATTAAGCAAGAATGAAGATTCAGAAGCTTTTTCAGAAGGCATTTCACAAGAATTACAATATGATAATGGATATGAAGTCCCAGCACCAAAGTGATTGTATTTGGGAAATACATTCAATAATGTTCCACAAAGTTGGTTTAATATCCAAAGGGGAATAAATTCGAAATAGAGATCGTTTTCAAGAACAATGGAAGAACATACTACATATTGCACTTGAAAAGAAAGTTAGTGTGCATAATATGAAGTACTTACAAAAGGAAATCAGATTTTCAAGGATAATGTCTGAAGATTCTACTAGTATACGAAAAATATGGAAATATATCTATGAGAGAATATGTTATCAGAGGATATCATAAGATTCATGTTTCAAGAAGATCGGTTTTGTTTTTGTTGCTATTTTCGTGGGATTTTTCAAATTAAGATCACGCACCAAGATAACAACAAGTTTTCTTATTCTTATCTTGATGGAAGACGTCTGGAACAAACAACTCGAAGATTTTCAAATTTTCAAATGAAAGAAGACTCTATCAGCAAGTCATCCGAATTAGAAGCAGAAAAAGAAGGGATCAAGCTTATCTATTCCAATGATTTAGCCGTTAGAAGATTATCAAGCTTATCCAATTTTGAAAGTTCCAACCGCTTGAGAACGTGTGATTAAAAAGGCATGATCAGAACGAAGATGATAGATATTGAATACAGAGAACACGAAAAAGAAGGAATACATACGATCAAAGCTTACAAGCAAAAAACTGTCATTTTCACTTTCATTTTGTACCGAAATATTAGAGGATACTTTATCATTATTTCCTCAATTTGATTTGTTTAATCTTTGTGAGATTGGGAGTTACAAGTAGACTCAGTAAGTTGATGTTAGCTTGAAGGAAGCTAGGAAGATCAAACTGAGTGCATTTGTAGCCAAGTGCTTTGGCAAAAGACAACTTGTAACATTGATTTGTTCTTGGATAGTGGAACATACCGGTAAAGACAACCGGATCCCCGGCTTGGTGCTGGAAGAGAGGACTGACGCTCAAGGCGGAACCTCTATAAATAGCTTTGCAAATTCTTCTACCTTACTCTCTTTAACTCTCGTATATAGTTACTTGTTTGTGTTTATCGTGACTTGTTTTAGAGACTAATTGTTACAAGAATTAAAAAGCAGAGACTAAATCAGAGACTAAAAGTTTTGCCATATATTCTTGATTGAGCTTAACAATTGTTATAGAAATTAGACTTGTTTGCTTCCGCATTATAGATAAAACAATTTTATTAAAAAGATTTGAAAACCCATTTTTGTTTGATTAATCAAGTTGGTAAATTTGATAAAGTTTACTTAATGGAATTTTTTTTATTAACCAATTCACCTCCCCTCTTGGTTAGTTTTTGGGACCAACAAGAAACATGGGAAAACACATCATATGTATTTAACCATGCTTCTCACTGTGTATTGAACAAAGAAGAAAAACATAACACCGTGATTAGAACACGGTTGCATGTACCTCGCTATGCTTCTCTCTATTTTTGAAAAGAATTGGGTTAAAATAATACATGGCTGAAATACAACCTCTTGTATCAAACCATGTTTCTTTCTAGAAGTTGTCATCCTTTGTGTTATATAGAAATATGGGCGAAACACGGTATGTTCTATCTAGTTGTGTTTCTCTGAGCAAATTTCGCAAATCAAAACACAAGACATGTTTTCACTATGTTTCTAGCCTATAGGGAACATGGGGATGTGCATGGCCAAACAACGTGTCTTTAGCTGTGCACCTTTAAAAAAATAATAAATAATAAAAATAAAAAATAAAATTTTATTTTTAAAATTTAAAATAAAGGAATGTATTATAGTGTGTGTGTGTGTGTAGAAATGCTAAATTATGAATTCTTATTCAAGTTTTGTATTAGATGAAGAACTTAAGAATTGTATGTGATTAATATTCAATTTTCTATGAATTGAATTCTTTTCTTACAGATTCATCTTCTCAATTGAGTGTACCTACTAGTCTTCTACCAGACGTTTTAGGTACACAGTAACTTGATTGTTGGGTGTCGCCTCAAAAGGAGGCCTAATAGGATTGTCTTAAAGTCATCGTACCACGTGTGCACCCATAGTATGAGAACCGTCTTGCAAGTCAAAGTTTACAAGACTTTACTTAGTTATTAATATCTCTTATTAAGTGAAACATATACATTAAATAATATTATTAAATTTCAACCATAGAAATCCGATTTTTTACATTCTACTAAGATCGCAGAAAATCGATATCCCTTACTTAATAGTGAAATGGGATTTCAATCCTACAAATTGTAAAATCTCAGCTATTTGTACAAATTATTCAGAATTATATTCTAAATTCACAATAGCCTAGCCATTTAACTTCCTAAAAGTCTAATAGAGAAGCACTCGTCACACATTCTTAGCCCACTCTCAACTATCGTTGTTTCTGCACAAAAACTATTAAGGGGTGAGCGAACCATGGGCTCAGTGAGTTCATTCCTCACTACAACTAGTCACACAAGTTATCAAGCATTAATTAAACATTCATGCAAATCTATCTATATGCGATATGAATGCATACGTGATGAATGCAAGCAACACATTTATGGGAGTCCAAAGCCATAAATGATGTAGATTTACGCTGTCTACATATCAGTTGTCTCCCATATTTATTTTACATGGGACACCTCGTTTTATTTTTTTACGAGGTTGCTTAGTGATTGCATCTATTTAGACTTAACTAATGATTATATGTCATCAGTAAAAAGGCAATATTCCCCAACGTGTTCACATGATTTATGCTAGTTAATATTGATTAGTGTATTTAAATATGACCATCATCCTTGAATAGTGAAACAGGCAACATCCATCACCACTTGACAAGTAGACCCCCAAACAGGCAACATCCACTGTCAAAACATTACTCGGAAATATCCCATATTTATTTTATAAAACTCTTTTGGTAAAACTTGTTCAACAAAAAAAAATGACTTGAGCTTCTCCAAGTCATGGTCTTTTGAAAATATATTTCAGAAACACATTTAATTGCAAATATGGGACATTACCTATAGGAGGTTTCAAGCACATGTGACGAATATATCCGATTTGTTTAATCGAGTGATTAAACTTATTCATTTATTTAGGCGATCATGCAGATGATAGCATTCATAACAATCAATCATCCATTAGACAAGCAATACAACCAATCATAACAAGTAGTAGCAAACACAAGCAAATAGCATATCATCAGAAAAACCCTGACCTAAGCTTTCTTGTTTACTTGAGATGTCCTTGGAAAGCACTCGGGTTTGAGAAAGTAGGCTGAATATCTCCTATTAATAAAATAACAATTGTTCATTATAATATTTATAGTTTTGTAATAAGTCTTAAAATTGGTTTGTATTATTTTTAGTCATATTTTCTCATTTATGATCTAAATTTAACTTATATAATATTTTAAGTCTAATTTTGCTTAAAAATTTTACTGTTATGCTTTTATTATTTATGTAGTCCTTTAGTAAGTCTATCCTAAGATAGTTGGTATCTGCTACTTATCGTTTATTTTTCATTATGCTTGTCTTGATCGTAGTTGATATTTATATTTTATTTAGGGTGTTTTCTTTATTCTAAATTTATTTAAGTTTCTCTTTAGTTAGTGCATGTATTGATAGTGAATTCTTATTATTTATTCGTTTGTCAATCTTATCTGTTTTGAAATTTCTATGTAGTTACTTTTTGTATTTAGTTCCTTAATTATTTCTCTATCATATTTGTAGTTTTCTAGAACTTGAATATATATTAAATTTTATTTCATCGAGTAATTACAGAGCTTGTGTTTAATAGTTCAGTGTTTTATTATCATCATCATTATTATTTTTATATTGTTCGTTAGTTTGATTACCTTATGGCAACTAATATTTATTTTCTAACATTTAGTTTCATCGTGTTTTTCTTGATCTCATTTTATTTTATTATATATTATTTATAGGAATAACTTTTATTCCTATTTATAACTTATTTACATTTTCCATTCTTGTATATTTACCTATAAATAATTATTGGACAATAATCATAATTTAATTATTTTGTTTCATTAGCTAAAATACCTTTTAGTTGTAAATGGTTATTAGAATATAGCACTTAACATATATTTAAGCATGTTAGTCTTAAGATTATATATATTTATTTATAATATTTTTATCTTCTTGTTGTTGTTGTTGTTGTTGTTATTTGTTTCATACAAACATATTTCGTTCAGGAGAGACTTTACACGTACGCCCACTCCAACGCTGTCGGCGTTGGACTCTAGACGCTGATGTTCGTATATTTTACATATTTCTTGTATCGGTGTAGCTGCCTTAAGGCCGTCAGCTTTGCAACGTACAACGGCACCAATGCTGCCACGTTGAGTTCCAATTTGCTAGCGTTCGTTCATTTTACATAAAAAAAAAAAAAATTACGAAGCTTTTTTTCTAGTGTATGCCATCTCAACACCACCAGCCTATCCATGTATGCCGCCGATGTTGAGCATATACACAGTCGATGTAGGGTCGGTGTTGACACGGTTCATCATCTTCTTTTTTTTTTTTTATTTCGTACTTACTTTTCTTAATTCATTTATATATTATACTTGTGTTTAAACTATTTCTAGTGTTTTTAAATAATCCCTAGCTATTGTTCATGACATATTAACACATATAATATTTCATAATCATTAAAACTAATGATTTCCTAGCTTCTACATAGCATGATACATATATGGAGTTTTATGGTGAAGAATTACCTTGTTTGAGCTATTGTGGTGATACTATACCTCTTCCTTTGGTCTAACACGAACCTATGTTAATAGAAACATAGTTTAAGCTAACATTAATACTTAAACCAACTCAAAACAAATTTATCTTACCTTTGTTGCTTCTTTCCTAAGTTTGGAGCTTATTTTAATGGAGTTGAGTTTTGTGTATTTGTGTTTGTTGTTTTAGGCTAATGTTTGGGTAGTTTACCGACTGTTGAAGTATGTTTTGTTTGTCTTATTGTTTTGTTCTTTAAAGAGTGATATATAATAGAAGATGGGGAAGTAGTAACTCAATAATTTCCGACTAAGGGAAGCAAATCGTCTCTACTGAATGTGATTTGTTTTGCATGATATCTCATGCATATAATGAGCTGTTGTATTGGAAAAATTGGATTGGTTTTGTGTTTGAATTTGTTGACTTCCATGTACATATTTGGGCAATTTTGTGGATGGTTTTCAGTTGCTACAATCTAAGAGAATTCCAATCGAAATTTGTATGCAAATTGCACTGAATACATGCATATATTGCATATGATATTATTTAATTAATTAATTATTTAATTTTAAGGTAGTTTATCAAGTTAAACGAATACAAATATGTTTGTTATTTAGGGGTTCTATCTAAAAAATTTATATAAAGCTTTTACAAATTTTCTAGGTTGTTATTGATTTCAGTTTGAGTTTATAGTTTACGCAATTAAGATTTTTTGGGTAAAGTAAACTAAGTTAGGATTTTTATTCTTATAGTCTCAAAATTTCCTAACTAGAACAATGATACGATCCAAATATTTTTCTAAAGTCTATATTATTAATTATGAGTATGTTTTCGTTTTTGTTGTGTATTTATAATACTAGTTGTTCATCTTTTAGTTATTATTTTATATTCAAATAATTCTATGAAGGAGTTGTCTTTTATTGTTTTTAAAATATAGAGTTACTTTTTAACTATATCTTGAATTATTTGCTCAATAAACGAAATCTTGTTTTTTGTATCTATTATGGTCAAAGAATTTTCTATTCGGTTTTTAGACTATAAATAGGTTTATTATTACTCATAGGTTTATTCTAGAGTTATTTAATCCTAAGTTTAATATCTATTTAATATTTACTACTCTATTCATTTTATTAGTTATAAAGATTCTTGGTATTATAAAGTTAAATTAGAATTTCATTCTCTATAAACTCTAAATTTTTTAACTAAAATATTAGTATAATTCAAATATTTAAATTAAGGTTTAAATTCTTGAGTATTGATCAATTTATGATCTTTTGCATATTTTGTAATTCTTAATGATTTATCTTAAACTATCTTTTTATAATCAATAGGTTTTAGAAATTAATCGTCTTTTATTGTAATTGAAATGTAAGGTTAACTACAATTATTTGTTAAGTTATTGATTCATATCATAGAATCATATTCTAGAATTTATTTATTTTAATAATTAGAATTTATAAATTTTCTAAAGATATTTTAAGTTGTAAAATATTAGGGTTAATTCGAAAATTATTGTTTTATTACTTTAACGAATATATGATTTATTTTTAACTATTGAACTTAAGAAAACTGATTTTGAATTTTTATAGTATTAATCAATTTATCATCAATCATTATTTGTTCATACTTTAATAATTTTAATTCGCAAAAATTTGGGAGTGATTTCTATGACTTTTTATTATAGTTCTTCATGATTCAATATCATATTTTTAATAATTATAAAAATCAGGTTATGTAAAATTAGGATGATTACATTGGGTGTTAGATAGGCATCCTAAATCAATTTTAATTTAAGATGACTTAAAAGTATTTGAATTATTTGTGTGTGTCGTTTAATCCTATCAGAGGAGCAGCAACCCTGTTGACGTTGTTAACATGGTAGCTAAGCGCTTAAGTAACCCCTTGTCATGATGCAATGATGCTTTATAAGTGGATTAGCAGGTAGTTAATAGGTCTACCTATATCGGTATAACGTTTACTTATTCTTAAAGGGAAGTAATATGATTTAGTTTACGTGTATGGGACCGGTTGGACTAAGTGATATTATAAATTAAGTTAAATAAAGATGAGAAACGGTTGTAAACCCTAAATGAAGCTATTTTCCTTTTCAATTAAATATAGGAGATATAGGTATTCGAGCTGTCAATACCAACCCCTTGAGCAACTGCTATTACTCAGGACCCTCAACTTCCTTGTGGTTTATCTCTGGAGTTTGAATACTCCTATATTGTTTGATAAACTTAATTAATGGTTAATAACTTGATGGTCGTTGCATTGCATTTAGCTTAAACATGCTTATCATTTTGTATTTGTTTGTGTTACTTATGTACTAGGCCTTTGGCTCACGTTACTTCGTTGCAGGGATTAAAGAAGACAAGTTTTGTGATTAATTGGGTTATGGAATTGATTTAGAGGAATTTCTGGATAAGTGGGATGATTAGGAATCCCATCTTGATGACCTATGCTTTTGTAATAGACTAGTGAAAAATATATTGTGGATGATGTAATTTTTCTAAGGATCTTTGCGAACTTATATGTATTTTTATAAAGGCTTGATATTAAGCCTTTGGTATGTAATATATATGTATGTATGTATTAACTCTTTTGCTATGTTTTGGAAAGATAATAAAGTTTTGTAAATGTATATATGAAACTACTCCAAATGAATAGTTTTTTTTTTTTTTTTTGAAATGGCTCTTACGACATATTTAGACAAACATTCTATACAACACATTCTTTGAAGACAGCTTTTATGTATACTACAGGATTACATTTAGCAGGGACTGGATACGCTTGGTTTTGCATGACGGTCTTTACATATATGTACGTAAACAACTTGGTGTCATTTTTAATTAAGAAAAAACATATAAAATTATATATCTTTCACTTGCAATTTTGACAATTATATGGGTAAGGCTTCATACCCTATTTATTATGGACTTGCTCATCACTACTTTATTGATGTATTAGATAGCTATTTATTATTTAAAAATGAGGTAATTTTGGTATTTTATTTATGTTAGGATAGCCATCTTTAAATTAAAATATAATTAAAATTTATACTTAAGTAGGAAAAAAAGTTACAATAAATGGGATATGTGCACATTATATTTAAGAGGTTTTATAAAGATGTGTGCTTACTATTTCTTATGAATAATACCTATTAAATTAAAAAACCTTATTTTTGAAAACAATCTTATAATTGATTTATTTATTTAATTATGCGTCATTTTTAATAATTTCAATAGTGAGTGTTGCATTCACTAATTTTTATTTAAATTGAAGGATCGAGAAGTCCTTAAAATCAAGGAAGTAAATATAAGGCAAAAATGCAAATAATACCTTTTAAAGTTAACCTTAATTTGGACACACTTTCTAAATTTTTAAATGGAGCAAATCACTTTCTAAACTTTAATAAATTAACAAATAACCCCCAAAAACTTAAAATAACTCCCCTAAAATTATGTTCTTATCATGTTTAGTTTATTGGAATGGCATAAAGCTAGAAAAGATTAGCAATTTCCTTCATTATGATTAGTGACATTTTCTAGGAAAAAAAAAAAATTTCTCATAAGGAGTAACGATTCTTTTTGTGAAGGTAGGAGATGATACCTCATTTATTCCATGTTACATGGAACAGACATTGCTTATGGTAAAGTTTTTTACAAATTAAATGAGTGAATAGCTATTTTGAGATAATAAAAGCAAAATATTAATTTTATTCCTGTCAACTAGACACACCCTAAATCTTGATTTTTGTGTATCTTACAAAAATCAAATGTCTTTTTATGGTGCTAGTTTTTCAAAATTTAAGACCAACATTTGAAAGTTCACTAGGCCAATCCACACCTCGGTCAAAATTTAATGGGGTTTATTTGCAATCTCTCTTAAATCTTAGTTCCTTTTCTTACTAGAAAAAAATCTTAATTTTTTATAATTTGGTGATATTTTATATCTTTCTTGTATGATGGTGATTTTTCTATTGAATATTCCCATGTGAAAATGAGAAATATGTTAACCAAATACCAATATCATAAGATTATTGTAAGTAATTAAAAACTTGCCTTGATGTATTTGTCATCCATCAATAAATTTGGCTATTAATATAACCCACAATTATATAAAAAAATAAAAGAAATTTTTTATTTATAAAACCATTAATTATTGGCAAAATATTGATATTAATAAATAAATATGAAAAGGAATAAAACTGTCTATAAGTAAAAAGATTTTGCAATTACACCTTTTTATATTACTTTATGTGCATTTAGTTATGTTATCTTTAAAATCATGTTTTTAGACTCCCAAATCCTTAAATTATGTGCATTTTCACTATTTTAGGGGTTTAAATACATTGTTCAAAAGATTGGGGGGTTTAAAGTATAAATTTTAAAAGATAAGAGGATGAAGTGATATAAAGCAAATACAAAAAAGATATATCTGTAATTTACCCTATATTATATATATTAACATACACATGATGAAGCCAACATTAGCATTGACATCCCAACTGCAGGAGCAGGACTATGGGCATATACTGAAGCCTATATTTCTGTATGCAAAAAGAGTCGCAACTAGTGAAAGTTATAAATGTTGACAGTTGACTCTCCTCTAGCAGCATCACTATCGAACTAAGTAGCTAATCCATTATTGAAAGTTTATTAATGTCGTTAATGTGTACTGGGAAAGGATTTCTCAGCTAAGCTAAGTACCAGTCGACGCAATCCGCAGAGATTTAAATTCTTAAGCTGATTCTCTCGACATAAAATTGTGTGCCAGAGAGGAGGAGTTGTTTTTTGATCTACTCCCTGTCCCAATCCAACTGCCGATCTCTTTGCTAAATGAATAGGACACTAATGGAATTCTTATTATTCCAATTACCGATCTCTTCGCTAAATGAATAGGGTATTAATGGAATTCTTATTATTGAGAAGAGGAGGAAAATTGTTATAGGATCTTTTTTTCTTTTATTTAAGATGAGATATTTTAGGAAAAAAAATAATTTTACCATTAAATTGTTATTTATAGGTTTGAAAAATAATTACTATTCAATATTTTTTGTAATACATATTCTTTATGAAATCGCTGTTATGATCAAGTAAATATTATGATAGCCATTTATAAGAAATAAAATTATAATCAAATTATAATAACCATTAAATGAATGAACGGTCGTTTTAATTTTATTTTATTTTTCGTTGAAACAGGATATGGGTTCGTACAGGGATGTTTATCGTAGTCCTAGTCCTAGAATTGACTAGAGCTAATGTTCTAGAAATTAGTGCTACTATCTTCTTAAAGTGAGAGATAAGTGGATGATTGGACCACTTATCTTTAGCAACACCCTTCAATGAAGGTGTGTAAAAATAAAATTGACTAATCCTAAAATAAAATGTTTTAAGGTGTTGAACCACCTATTTATTTTTCTCTTAAAATAATAAACCATCAATGCCCCCAAAAAAAAAAGAAAAATACACAAATATTTATATTTTCTTAATGTAATAACAATTTGTTGATAGGCTAAAAAAATTATACAAATATCAATTAAATAAAAATAATTATCAAGCATTTATTATATACAACAAACATGGAAATTAGATATCGCATACAATAAATGCATTACTCATGAAAAATGAATATCTTACGGATCATGTGTAATAATAAATACGATATTACAATAATATTTATACAATTATTTTAATATAATATTTTAGTGATTTAAAAAATAACAATAGTCATTTATCTTTGTTAATATTCTGCATTTTTGTTTTTAACTTATAGTTATCTATATCTTTTGCAATGAGATGATCTATTCTACCCCGGAAAAAAGAAAAAAAAATTAATATTCGAGACCCGTAAAATGTTTGTCCATGCAAAGCCATCAACGGCTTTAGCATGAAAGTAATAATATAACTGGATTTGAGCCTACTCAAATGGCTACCGCATGAAAAATAGTGAATTTAACCGCATGAAAAATACTGAATTTAACGAAGTGATGGTAAGTCCCATGGTTCCTCAAATTGCAATGAAACTAAACATGATGATACCATCTCATTATCCATTATAGGTTGGAAATGGACACTAATGTCCAATAACATCTCAATTCATGATACAATCCATAATACAATAGATACAAGGATTCAAAAACAAGTACTCATCAATAGACTTCTAAAATTTGACATGACGATCCAAGCCTCGCAAGTTCTAACCCTTAACTTACATTCCACTTCAGTCGCAAGCTCAACCCTTTAACTTACATTCCACTTCAGTGCAATACCCCAAGGGCTACATTTACTACGCATAAAAACCAAAGAATCGAGTTCTTAACCTCCATATACATTCGTGCCGGATACTTTTCACCGTTATTCATTCTTGTATGGATTCCTTCAATTCGAAATACGCGCAAATAGATTAAATGAGATTGATTGTGAATGAGACATAGGGATGAGAATCAGGATCTCCTCCAAGGCCTGCCATGCTTCCAGCATCGTCTTCAGATTTCCAGTATGCACTGCAACAACATATTCAAGATATTATGACCAATCCATCATCATCACTGTTCTAGAAGCAAAACCTTTCTTTGCTTGGTAAATTAGATAGATGCTGCAGCTTTCAAGTTTGTATCAAACTTCCCTCTACAAAACTTGTATATACTGAACCAATAGAATAATTTGATAACGGAAAGCTTGGTCCTTCATATTATTTGTACCATTGTCTCTGACCTTTTCATTTCGTGAGAAGCATTAAAAATTAAAAAGAAAAGACAGCAATATATATATATATATATGTATACTGGGGCAATTGAAGAAAAATAATTCCATGGCCTATGGACCACCTTTCGCCATTCATATTTGAACATGATCATCTTCCTTGTCCACTACCAAGCCAGAAAAGCATGTCATACACAAAGATATGCCCTTTTTTTTATATTGGATGGCAAAACTTTCCCATTCATAAAATAGAAAACTGGGGAATAGTTTGACAGAAATTGTGTTGAATTAGTATTCACTATATTAAGGAGAAAAAGAAAGTATGCATGATACAAATTGCATCCTCTCTCTCTCTTTTTTTTTTTTTTTGTTAACCCCTGCGTTACAAACTTAAGTATTATTTAGAGACAGCATTATATGACAATATACAGGGATTCATGTACATGCTAATCGACTCACCTGTGCGTGCTCTCACACAGCCCTTCAAGAATTGAACGTACTTTTTTCTCACTCTTTGTAGATGGTGCTAAAACACAAGCCTACAAAAAATTAGCAAAATATGTTAAAAGAAGCAGGCAAACAAAATCATTGATGTAAAAAACCATTTTGAAGTTGTGATGCATTTATCTATCAGAAGAGAAATTGACTAAAAGAACACTACTTACCAAGAAGGATGGTGGCAAGCCATATCTCAAGATGCTTTCAGCAAATATACGAACAGCACAGAAGTGCATCCAGGAACTAAAAACCTACAAAACCAAAAGTAAAGAACACAATAAACCTGCAGTATCCCATGGGTAAAACAATATTAATAATATGAAAAATGTGAATATGAACAGATATGTCAGAAAACACTATGCTCTATATATTTGGACATAGTATACCAACTAGCCAATGGGTGGGAATGATGCAGATTTCAACCACCATGCAACTTCGCTTCATAAAAAGAATTCCTACTTATCCTATTCTGTCAAAAATTATTCAGTACCACTCTTAGTGTATACACCATCTCATTATTCTAAGACTTTAGTCTTGATACCACAGATACCATACCACTACTACTACTATTTATAATTTTTTATCATTATTTATTTTATTACATGCCCAGACCATTACAGTTTTGATCCTTTAAGACAATAACTTGTTGCTCTGCTCTCACTCCCTCCCTTTCCCTTCCTCCCGAACAAAAAAGGAGAAAAGGAAAAGAAATGAGTGTACCGTAGCCAAAAAAGGAGAAAAGGACCATTACAGTTCTATAATTATTTTCAGAGAGATTAGTTGAAATATAGCCGATGGTTTACCCAAATGAAGGGTAGATCTAGGATTAGATCAGCTAACCAGACCATAAAAACCACTTCAAACAAACTATTACTCATGCTGGCAAGATTCATTCGATGTGATTATGTGCTAAAAGATACTATTAATTCTTTCAAAACTAATTCTTAAGTTTCGAGCAATCTTAACCCCATTTTCCCAATAATACACCAGTTATGTATGCAGCAGAGCCTAGAGCTTCTAATGCTGTGGAATCTCAAGTAGGAATTATGTCTACAATTAAAGAACCATCCGGGATCCTTACCTCCCCATAACTAGTATAGCACCACTGCAAAAGAGAGCTTCTTAAGGAGTCCTGATCCTGCACTAGTTTCTCTAATTCCTGCTTTCGACTCTCTTGTGCTTCCGGACTATATTCAAAATCACGAATCTAAACAATATGATTGCAGATCAAAAAAACATATCAGATGTGCATTTTGAATACATGATGCAATTTCAGAAAGATTGTGTAATTGAGACTCACTTGAAACCCTTTTTCACGAGAACTTGTTCTAAAATTGTCTGCAACACGGCGAAAGAGAGTTACAGTGTAAAGAGCATACTCATTGTCCTCATACAACTTCTTGGAGGACCTAGGGACCTGAAATATTATCCCATAAGTAAGAAAGGAGCATAAAGCAGAAAGGAAATGGATAGCTTACAATCAGATAACTAGATATTGCAACAAAATATATAGCTCAAGCTTGTCATCCGATGCAGTCAACTAGACCTCATATGTAGATGATAGAAAAAGGCTGGAAAAAACACTTATCCTTACCACATAGTTTGTCAATGTCTCATAGCTTGATAACCAATCCTTCTGTGAATACTTGGGAATAATTGCAAGAAGGGTTGTTAAATTTTCTGACATTACAATGTCCTCAGGTTTTACTAAATTGGAAAGATCACGGACAGCTAAGCTGCAAAATACATGCCACAATTCAGCAACAATCTACTAAATATTAAATTCCATGCCACTGTTGGAATCAGCAGAATACTTGTACCTGCCACTTTGTTTCCTGTTGATAGCATTTAGCTGACTGCGGACATTGTTATATTCTGCAACACGGACCTAATATAAAACTAAAGGGATTAATAATTGAAAGAATAATTTAAATCTTAGTAAAGAAAAAGAGCAACCTGGCCACCACCCTCATATAAAATGAATAAGTATCACAAATATACATCAGAGAGATCTATACCAAAATCATGAAAGCATATAAGCATAAATTGGCCTTTAAAGTTTAACTACAACATAAGTAAATTGCAGACATACTAGTCGCCTAATGTCCCTCCCCCCACACCCACCACCCGCCCTCCCTTCCTTCTCATACTCAATTGCTCCTCCATTAATTGGACTTAGGTACAAGGATCCAATAGGTATTGATCCAAGCATCAAATCATTTTGCAAAAGGAAACAGGGATTCAGATAGTTCATATAATAAATTTACATACGCTCATGACATGAACAGAAGCAGACAACTCAATATACTTATCAGACCAAAGAAGACCTTCTTTCTCCATAATATACTAGCTGCCAATCCGCATACCAGACCAACCCAAGCAAAAAGCCATAGCACCTCAATCAGAGACTGAAACAAATCTAGCTTCGGCCATGACCACCTTTGACCAAACCTCAATGCCTACCCACCAAAAAAGAAAAATGAGGGTAACCAAAACAACGAAAACAAAACCCCAACACCTTTATGACCAGACCAGAGAACCCATTGCCCACCAGCAGCATGTCCACCCTCACTTTAAGGTGTCTGTCTTACCCTCGTCATGTTGCAAACACAGGGATTGGCAGAGAAAAATTGCAAGCCTGTGTGACAGAGGATGAACCTATGCTACTGCATATTTAGTCAATAAAAATGATCCGAAACAGTATCAACAAACTCATTAGCTTATTGAATAATTTAGTTCATAAACAAGGATCACCTTGTATAGCTATAGCATCCATCAACAGAAAATGTTACTCCAAAATGTCAGTCTCATGGTTAAGCCTCAAAAGCCCTCATGACAACTGGCATGAGGCCTTGCACTCACATCCATAAAAAAATATATTAAGAACACTCTTTGGGTCAATTCACATGGCACAAGCCAGATATAACCAGTGCATGGATCTTATTGTACTCAGTCCAATTGCAGCGTGGTCCTCCTCGACTAAAATGATAATGGAAAATGAAAAAAGAAAATAGTCAAGATTAGTTATCCCATTAATTTAGGGGATGTGCTGCTTACACCATCTATTCTCTCCATTCAATTGTCCTAGTGTTGCTCACAAATGAAAATACAAAAACAGTAGCAGCAATTTCTATGACCACGGAAAAATGGTCCAACATACACATGACATTAGCAGCAACTGTTACAGCTATCAGAAGAGAGTAGTTGCATATGGATGGATCATATGGTAAGGCAACAGCTGAGGAGACCCCAGAATTGATACCAGCCTATAGCAACAATCAGACTCATCAATGTAGACATCGATTTTTCCAGCATGATTGTCAAAAGTAAGACTGCATATTTTCAGCAAATGCAAAACCAGCATGCATCACTTTTCTTTTAATGGGGTTATGCATCAAATATTGTAAAACAGTTTTGGGAAATATAAGTGTTACTTACATGACAGCACAAAGAATGATGGATGCTTCAGAAATGAAAGGGGTATCCGTGTTTTGACAAAATCGACATATTTTGATCATAATCTCCCAAGTGCTGTTAGACCTACTAAGACGGTGGCCACTATCTTTCAGTAATTCTTAGTTTACATTACAGTTTCTTCATAAAACTATTAGCATGAAGCAGATGCAACTAAAGAAGAGGTAATGCGACTGGAAATAAAGGATAATCTAAAGGTAAGGTAATGCAAGGATGATCATATAATGGAAAAGCAACAAATCAGAAGGCAGAAAATTGGCACATATTAGTTACACGTAGACTGAATATATCTTTACTTTACCAAACTGTTCATTATAAGATATACCATATTGCAGGGTAAATGTCAACAAGAGCGACCACACCCAAAGATTGTCTTGTTATACTTACAGGTTCCAAGGGTTTCTACAACACATAAACTGCAAAACTATAAAATGGAAATAAAACCAAGTAGCAAGTTACCTTCAGATCATCTTCAATTTTTGCAACTTGAGACTGAATGCTGTCAATAATCTCCCTCAAGGGGGACATCGTTGGGTACTTAGCCTCATCCCAGACAAACCTATATGTCAAACAAGGGCTCAATCAAGCAAGATGATATATTTGCGTGACTTGTGTAAAATATAACAAGGATAACATCATACAAATGCCAATTGGGTTGCCAACAAGCTAAAGCCAAATTCAAATCAATAATTTAGATCTTCTTGTTGCTTGACAAATTTATTATTCTTTTAATTGCCATAACAACTTGTTCGTGAAAATAGCTTTGCATTCGCAATTACATTTTGGATTCTATGGCTAAAAAGCTTTAAATTCTAAATTAGTGGTTGAACATCCAAGTTTTCAAGCTATGGCTTTTAATTTTGAGATTTCTAGCTGTAACAAAGACAATCAAATCATGATCCCAAAAAATGTAACTGAACTGGACAGTTTTGTGTTTACCTTGTGAGGTAAGAATCAACAGGGACACCATCCACTGTGAGTGCATTGCTCTCTACACCCGAAACCCGCTCCAGCTCCTCAATCTGACGTCTGATCTTGTGTGTTACTCCCTCAACAAAACTATTTGACTGCACAACCCATAGACTCTTAGATTAATCAAACTACACACCTCAAAAGCACACTAGTGCAAAATTTTAATATCTACAGAGGGAAATTTTCATCAAACACAGCAACCCCCCTAGAAAAGATGTCTTTACACAGTGCAATGAAGTGCTCCCACCTACACCAACCCCTCTACCATTCCTAAAAAAATCCCAACGTCAAAAATGCTATTTCACACATCTCCAAAAAGCACGAGGGGACAGCTTATCCTGCGTGTTAAAATCCTGAACGGGAGCACCACCAATAGGACATAAAGAAATAATTTTGATGATTGCATCGATCGACCAAGCATTGCCTAATACATGATCTCACCATTCCGCATTCTCCAAACAATAGAAATTCGATCAAAGACGTGATTTGTCCATTCGCAGATCATACAATTCTCCTTATTACAATCCACTAAAACTACTTACACATGATATGCATAAAACGAGCTTGATTGATCGCACATAAAACCCTCCAATAATCACACCAACGAAACCTAAATTACCAATTCCATAAAATTGCACATCTAGGTGAAACAGCAGAATCACTCAATAGACACGATCGTTTCATCAATCGATTCCAATAAATTAAACAATTTACCAAACATTACCTTCAGAAGATCGTCACTGAGGGCGAGGAGAGAATCTAAGGTTCCGACACGGAGATTCGGTATATTAAACTACAAAAACCGAACGTATTGTTTAATCAATAGATAAAGAGAAAAGCAGGAAACCAGGGATATTAAATTGGATCTAAATTACCCTATAAAGAGGAGTATCGAAGGAATGTTTGGAGATATGTTCCTGTAAGCGATTCCACAGAGGAGATGCCGACGTGGAACCCGGAACTGGAAGAGATACCACCCAGTATCTGCTCGCCATGACTAATACTAACTGAAATAGAGAAGAGGGAGAGAGGGAGGGAGAGAGAGAGAGAAGGAAGCTTCTTCTTCTTCTGCTGGGTGGTGGCAAGGGCGAGATCCGACAGGGGATGGAGTGTTTAAAAAGTACGATTAATTTGTTATCGCTGGGAGTATGATGTGGTGATTAATGATATATGGCCAGAACATTTTATGCGATACGTCCAAAATTGATGCTTCCCCCTTAAACTTTGCATTATGTTCATGTAGTGATAATTTCGAATATTTTATGGCAAAAAAAAAGAAGATAATTTCGAATATTTTACGGCAAAAAAAAGAAGATAATTTCGAATATTTATTAAAATTTTATATATCTATATACAAACAAGTAAACATGCATGAACTAGATACACACGTTGCATTTATGATTGAATATATATAAATATATATGAAATTAGTGGGAAAAAAAAAGGTAGATATTAAGATCAACTGATAAATTATTTATTAACATTTTTTATGTAATTGTTATTATTCAATTATATCACAATTAAATAAATTAAGTAATTTTGAAAATATATATTTCAAAAAAATGTATTGATAAGTATGTTTTAAGGAAAATGAATTCAAATTAAGTCATATTAATTTAATATAATAGAAAAAAAAGGGTATAATAGATATATATATATAGATATAGATAGGTAAGAGAAAAATGTAAGAGAGAAAGGGAACCAATGGAGTATAAAATAAAGGGAGAACGTGAGATGTGGTATTTGAAACAAATAATTTTTTGTTTAAGGCACCAATAAAAATATAATTACTTATTTAAGTTTGAGGTAAAAATAATTATCAATATACAGTCGTAAAATCACAACTAATAAATAGAATATAGGATTTACTTATAACTGAAGTTTATCATTTTAAGTAAACGCGATATAATTTCTAATATTACGATTATAAATCACATTATTTGCATGAATTTTACATGTGCAATTAAAAAAGAAAGTAAGGACATAGGGGAGAGAGAGCGAGAAAGGAAGAAAAAGAAAGCGAGGATAGAGGAGGGAGGGAGAGAGAAAGAAGAAGAGAGAGGAGAATAGAGGGAGAGGGAGAGAAAAAGAGAGGGAGACAAAGTAGCATGGGGTCCATATCATTAAAAAAGAAATAGCATGGTTGACGTGATAGAAATGAGCAAACATTTTCGTGTATATCTCTATATCATGATTAATTAATGCGATTTATGAGCAAAAATTTATATCATGTTTAATTATTGCAATTTAGGTACGGTATTGAAACATCAAATAGTTTTCTTTAAATGAGATTTATAGCATATCTTGATTATTTAATGCGATTTTGTGGAGTATTTAGTAATTATTTTTATAGAAACTCGGCCAAAATAACTCTTGGAAGAATCAAAGTAACTACTTCACAAAGAATGAGTCAAGAACAACCAAATCGATCCGATTTGATCTTCTGTATCACTTACATACTTGAGAAACCGAGTTTATCTATTCCTTCTCCTTTTCCTCTCTATGCGATATCTGTACACGTATCATCGATTCAAGACTTCTCTTAGGTCGACACCACATTTGTCTCACGTGATTGGCCAATTGCAACAACCCCACCATGTAACCCTAAAATGTATATATTTAAAACTACATATTAAGGCAAATGGATCAAATGAAGCATCACTAATTGAATATAACAGAACATGGACTAGCAAGTTATGCACCTATACATTGAAAATGGTAACTTTATTGCACAAGATATCCATCCGTATCCTACTCAACCACGTATGATATAAGTGGAAATTAAGGATTGCAAGAGAGGATACGATATTGACTTTCTAAATATTACTTTCATAAGGTAAGATACGTGTATGAGATATCCATACCTTCTCCCTACCATAGAAAGCGAGGATAGAGGAGGGAGACAGAGAGAAGAGAGAGGACAGTAGAGGGAGAGGGAGAGGAAGACAAAGCAGCATGGGGGTTCGTATCATTAAAAAAAATAACATGGTTGACGTGACAGAAAGGAGCAAACATTTTCGTGTACGCCCTTATATCATGATTAATTAATGCGATTTATGTGAAAAAATTTATATCATGTTTAATTATTGCAATTTATTTACAGTATTGAAACATCAAATAGTGTTCTTTAAACGCGATTTATATAGAAAACTAGCATATACTGATTACTAAATGCGATTTTGTGGAGTATTTTAGTAATTATTTTTAACTCAACTATATCTTGGTAATTATTTTTTATAGGAACCCTTAACTTGTTTTTCACTCATATTTGAATAATACTAATTAAAATTTTCATGCCTATTTTGATTATTTCACCAACACCATTCAATATACTTTTTAACATAAAAAAAAAAAAAAAAAGCAGTCTATCAGTGTTAAATGGTGCTAAGGGTATTAGTAAAACTTCAACCCTATGTTGCATCTTTTACATCTACAAATAGGATAAATATATTTAGGAGGTAGTAAAATTAATCACAAAAAAATTGATTGGATATTAAATTGATCACTTTAAAATTAAGGTAGTAACTTGAATTTTTGTGTAAAGTTCAGGTACCAAATTTGACAATCACCCTTGTAAAGAGTCATTTCGATAATTGTGCTTAGAACACAAATACCAAGAACCTGTCTTTTAAGCTAGTGTCAAGGCCTAGAAGACGGGCACAACATAAGAAGATTTGGCTTTGTAGCCTTAGAACAAGGATTGTTGGACCAGTTCATTCTGCTATTAGCCTAATTCTTTTTTCTCATGCATGAAAAATAGACTCTAAAATTATTTTTCTAGGCTACTTTAGGCTTTGTTTGGCTAAAATGGAGCTTATTTAGAACGAAATTAGCCTATTTCTATTTTATGTTAAAGATGGGCTATTTTAATAAGAAAATAGGCTCATTTTATATATAAAAGCCCCTATTCTATTATAGGCTCATATCCAAAGCCCATCCCCATATACTTAAAAGAAGGGATGAATTCTAGTCGTTAGATCCATAGAAGAGATCCAATGGTTGCAAGATGGTTGCAAGTAATGCTTCATCTTAACCACCTATCCAGAAGTCGTCCAATGGCTACAACTAGTTTCCAACATCTACTAATAAGATAACTCTCTTTTCATTTAGAGAATTTGGCGTATTGCTAAGATTGAGAGTAATACGGAAACTCGGTCGAAATAACTCTTGAAAGAATCAAAGCAACTACATCACAAAAAATGAGTCAAGAACAATCCAATCGATCCAATATGATCTTTTGTATCACTTACTCACTTGAGAAATCGGGTTTATCTATTCCTTCTCCTTTACCTCTTTATGCGACATCTGTACACATGTCATCGGCTCAAGACTTCTCTTAGGTCGACGACACATTTATCTCACGTGATTAGCTAATTGCAGCAATCATACCATGTAGATTACAATTTTGTGTTTGAATATGTAGAAATAAATAGTCTAAAGGTCTTAGGTCATATAGGCCTATGGTAAAGTTTGGGTAACACTTTGAATACCAAGGTGTTTTGTGTAGACTAGTTTGAAACAAAGATAAGGTTGACTCATTAAAGTTTGTGTTTTTAGCATCTCTTAACCAAACAAGTACCAGTTGATTAACTCCTATCCTTGGCGAAGGTTTAATTGAGATTTGATCTAGTCCTATATGAAGATAATTATATCCTTCTTGTTTACATTTTTAAATAGATTGTTTAGAAAGTGATTTGATTATGTCATGCTTTCCAGTTAATGTTATTGGTTTTTCTACAATTTTTATGGCATAATCATGTTTTAAACTAAAACTACCTTTTTGATATATTTCTTTTGTTTTTTCTACTGGTATTGACCAATTTTGGAGATCTTGTTCTATTTGAGATATTTTCACTTCATGTTCATTTGACATACTTTAACTAAACTTTGATCCTAGTGAAAAAGAGCTTTCTTATGACCTTAGGCTATTAGAGGATGATGATCCCCTTAATAGATTCATCTTGACTTAATTAGCTTTAATCGACCTATCAATCTAGTCAATGATTATTGTGGGAACACCCTGTTGACCCATGGATTTAGTGCCCTCAACATAGGTTTTAATGTTGGGACCACAGTTCTGGCTTACCAGCACAAGGAATCAATCTTGATATTTTATTAAAAAGTGATTTTTGTTTTATGAAACTATTAAGATATGCCTTCTTCTTCCTCCCCCCAATACCATTAATACTCTACTAAGGATCATTAATTTAAAACAATTTTAAAATTGTTAATAGGTTTAATATGTATGATGGGAACATCAAATGGATCACTAATTTAAAACAATTTAAAATCGTTGATAGGTTTAATTTGTATGATGGGAACACCCCGTTACCATTTGCTTGTCAACGCAATGGATAATGTGATATATAATTTAAAATCGTTAATTGGTTTAATTTGTACGATGGGAACATGGAATATATGATTAATTTAAAACAATTTAAAATCGTTTTTAATTGATTTAATTTATATGATTGGAACACCCTGATACATTTGCTTGTTCCATTTGCCCCTTGGGTCTTACAATATATCAAAAGTTACAATACAATAGTAAGCTCATAATATTTGCAGTGATTTACCCTCTTTTGCTTTGTGTTTCCATAATTAATTACTAAGTACAAAAACTTATCAAACTATATGCGGAATTTGGTAAAGAATAAAAGATGAAAATGGCTCCCTTCCCAAAGACGGGGAAAACTTAAAATTATTCCAATCCTGGGATAACTCCTTGGGTTGGACGGAAGATGTGATTTCCTACCCCAAGATAATCATTTACAATTTCTATTGGGACATTTAATCCTTTTTTATAATGATGTAAAGGATCAGCTTGTTTGGGACTAGATAATCATTTACAATTTCTATTGGGACATTTAATCCTTTTTTATATTGATGTCAAGGATCAGCTTGTTTGGGAATTGGAGGCTGATGGAAGTTTTTCCACCAAATCGATCTTTCATGCTCTTAATGCTAATCAAAGAGTAGTAAATCATACAGAAATGAACACTAAATGGACTTGGAAGGTATGCATATACCCAAAAACTAAGCTTTTTATTTGGAGATGTGTCTGGAATGGTCTTCCTACTAAATATAACCTCATCAAGCGTGGAATGAACATTGACAGTGCGTGCACTTTTTGTGGCTAACCAGAGATGATTAAGCACCTACTATGGGAATGCGAAAAATAAAGAAGGTTGCAGTGTTTCTTGGATGCTCCCAGTTGCTCAATACATAGATTGATATTAACTTTCACGTAGAACTTAAAAAGATGTTGGCATGGAATAAGAAATTGATGAAGGCTAATATCTGCCCCCAGTAGGTCATCCTCTCCTTTCTTTTTTAGTCGATTTGGAGAGAGAGAAAGAGAAGAGTTCTTGAAGGAAAATAAAATCAAAAGTGGTCTGAACAAGTCCAAATCAATATAAATGAATTCTGGGCACATCAGAAGAACTTAAAACGAGAGTGCCTTATACTTAAAGCAACTTGGAGACCCCCATCAAATTCATGGATAAAAATCAATTGCGATGTGGCCTTCAAATCTCCTTGTGAAATTGCTACTATCAGTTTAAATGCTTGAGGGGAATTGTATAGGTGATGTGGTTAAAGCTATTAAAGCTAAATCTCCACTTATAGCTAAATTATGAGCTATCTATGGGGGGATAAAATGGAGCATGGATAGGGATTTTCCCAATATAGTGCTTGAATAAGATGCTAAATCGATTATAGACCGGATTCTGAACAATAATGATAATTTCTCCACCCCTAACCTTGTCTTATCATGTAGGCTCATGATGCAAACAATCCACCAAGCCAACTGGAGGATGATTTTGAAGTGGACAACTAGAGAGGCTAACCAGCTTGCCCATGAAATTGCATCAGTTGAAAGATTGTATAAAGTCTCAAAAGCGTTCCATAGCTTTTCGGATGCTTCTTTTTTTTTTTTTTTTTTCCTTTTTACCTAATAATTTGAAACTCTCCTTTTGTAATATCGAAGACAATATGTTGAAGGCTTTTTCTCTTGATACCTTGCAACATAGGCAAAGGAGTAACTTGAATATGTGATACAATGAGGCAGAGGCAAGTAGGGTTGCAAATGAGTCGAGCTATTCGTGAGCTACTCGAGCTCGACTCGTTTCAGGCCCGGCTCGTTTAGCTAAACAAGCTGAGCCTGAGCTTATCCTCAAGCTTATGAGCTGGCTAGCGAACAGGCTCATGAATAGGCTCATTAAGGACTTGCAAGCCAAGCTCGTAAACGAGCTCGATAAGAGCTCGTTTAATTAATATATATATATATATATAATATTGATATTATATTATTAATATATATCAACATATTATTATATAAAATTATTTATATTAATTTAATATTATGAATATAATTAAAAATAATTATCTATGCTAAACGAGCCGACCTCAAGCTCGTTTAAGTAAATAAGCCCAAGCCCGAGCTTAGCTCCTTTAGGCTTATTAATGAGCCGAGCTCAAGCTTAAAAAAGCTTAAAGGGTTCGAGCTCGAGCCTGCATATCCTAAGCTTGTTAAAAGTCTGCCTCGGCTAGAGCCCGTTAAAAAATAAACGAACCAAGCTCGAGCTGGCAAAAGCTCAACTCGGTGTGGCTTGTTTGCACCCTAGAGGTAAGGGATAATGGATGATCTGGTCCCTTTGTTGATGCTTATTTGTTTGTATGATTTGGACCTTTTTATTTCTTATAAGCTTTGTTTTTACCGGGAAAAAAAAAAGATGAAAATGTACTTAATTAATTAACATAGTGAGATTGATAAACATCTAAAAGAAATTGGTAAAGAAAAAGGGGAAATTGAAGAACAGACTAACCATCGCCATGCCTCTGTTTTATTCAAATCCGCATTTGATATTTAGTCATTCAGCGGATGCTATTATTATAGGAAAATTATCACACAAGCCAAATGGTATATAAAAAATGCATTTTAAAGTTTTAGATGTATAAAATAAGCATATGCAAAACAGTTATGGATTTTATAGATTCAAAATATATAGACTGTATAGGTCATACCTTCATAAGAATTATTATTAGCTATATTGCAAATTTCATTTTAATGAATAATTTTTCTTCTTTTTTTCTTTTTCTTTCGTTATAAGCAATTTATTTCTACACATTATTATTTAATATCCACAATACTTGACATGTACTATTAACAAATGGTGGAGATGCCACACATTCCTCTTGAAACCAATTTTAAGAAGCTATTGATTGGGGGAAGGGCTGGGCTAGAAGTGTGTGAAGCTGGATGTAGTAGAAGATAAGAATAAAAATGAAAATTAAGTTAGATTCAACTACCATTATTATAATCCGTCAACATATGCAGTTATGGAAATAAAATAATGGCAAAAATAACCGCATCGTTCAATAATGGCAAAAACAACTATGTTATTCAGCAATCCCGAAAGTTTGTGACAAAGAAAGATCTTGATAAATAAAGTTCAAATCAGGAACATTATTATTTATTTTATACTAATTTTAGACTCAAGAAAGGGATTCCTATGGCCAATCTTGTTGCACATCTCAAAAGTTAGGTTTTCATTTGTAAACTAAAAACTTTACTAGGATATCCAACAACAATATTTCATTTGGGAGCTTTTACGATCTCGTTAATAGGGTCATTCAGTCAATCATCTAACTGTTAAAATAAATATAGAAGTTGAAATATTAACTATTCTAATAGTTCGATCACGATTGAATATGATGTCAGTTGTTAAATAATCAACGGGACTATAGAATTTCCCAATTTCATAGTAAGCTCAACATTAGGCTCACATGAATTTTGTGAAGAAGTCTATGCTCACGTAAATATAGATTATAAGCGGTAACTTACACGTGGTTTTTTTTTTACTTGCCATGTTAATTTTCATTTCTCTCATCATATAATTCTCAACAACAAACTAGTAAAGATTCATTAAAATAGAAATACATGATATTATATGTGTGTTGGAAACTACATTAATGCTTCAATGACTAGACAAATATAATTTTTTTTTTGGGTGAAATATATAAGCACATGAACTCTTTTATTTCATATATGAGAGTGAGCACATGATAATATAGAAGCTTCTGCCAATAAAGTCCTAGCCACAAGTTAACTATAATTATAAAAAAAAAAAAAAATTGAAATGCAGATTTACAAATTACCATATCAATATAGCAAAATAGTAATGTTTACAATGAATTTAAATGTGCTTCTAATTATATCTATGTGAAGTATAATTAAGTTCCTAAATTTTAAAGGAACGGTAATATATGAATATGTATGGTTAACATTTATCTAATGCTTGATATCTTTCAAAAGCTAGACTATTGTAGTAAAATATATATATAAGATAATATATATGTGTGTGATACATAATTTATCATAGCCTCAGTGATTTTATTAATTACGATCACTATGTAATAGCATAGATATGATAGAATTAAACTATCAACTACAATAATAGAATCTATACAAAGAGAAATATTCACATAGTAAATTAATTATAGTTGCAAACCCAACAGTGAAAATAGGGACAAAGTATCAATGTACAATTATCAATTTCAAATAATATCTCTATATAAACTAACAACCAAATAAGGGAACATAAAGGCATGTTTTAATGGTCTCCTTGAAGTTCATGCACAATTGTTGCTCTAAAGTATTTAGATATAGACTTCATTTATTGTTCCCCTACCCCTTTTAATTAGTACTTACTAGTTAGGTAAATTGCATATATACTCCTAAATGATTGATCAATACAAAAAGAGTCTTTGCACTTGTAAATTATGGTTCCTCTCCACCTCTATAATTTCTTGAAATCACTAAAAGTCCAAGTCTTGCAATTTATGATTTTCTTTTAATGGTGCTTTTGGGACCTAACCAATTATTTAAGAGCTATTTGTATATTTTCAGAATTTATAAAGAAGTGAGGTAACACTTTGAAAGCTTATGAGCCCTATCAACACTCAACGAATATTTTAAAAGACACTTTTCTAATATTGTCCCCTTTGGTTATACATTTATCCTTTCCATTTTAAAAGACACTTTTCTAATATTGTCCCCTTTGGTTATACATTTATCCTTTCCATTTGATTTTCTTAGTGAAGTAGCTACTCTGTTTAATTCTTTATTCATTATGAAATGGCTATTTTTCTGTGTTTGGTTGCATGTTTAGTATAAAATGGTCAATCAATACACAACGCCCCAAAAAAAAAAAAAAAAAAAAGAGGGTTATTCCCACAACTTGAATTTTTTTTTTTGCCCTAAAAAAAACCCTAATAAAAAAAATCATTATAATCATATGCTGTGTGTATACATACATTCACACACATTACAAAATCATTTACAAGTGAATACTTTTTAAATGATCTTTAAAAGCTATTTATGTTGAATCTAGTAACGAATATATTTGAAAGAAAGATAATAAAACACCTAATGCATTTGTGCACAGATTTCATAATGATTAATTTTCATAATAAGATTTTTTTATATATCAATAATATTCTAACAAGTAAATACACTCGAATGAAAAAAAGTTAGCCTTTCATATTCAGGGGAAAGGAAAGGTACATACAAGAATAAAGAAAAAAAAAAAAATATATATATATATATATATAAAGAGTGACATCAATAAACTTCAATTAAGATTAGGAGAAGGAAAGGAAAAAAAAAAAAAAAACTAACCATGCCTCTACAACATTCAAATCTCCTTTAATATTAACAATTTATATCGTTGTCTGCTCCACTTTGCTTGATTTCCAACCCAATTAGATTGGTCTTGATGCACCCGATTGAAGGCAATTTGAATAAATTGATCCATGTAACAATCTCTGGTCATTGATCACTTGCTCGTCATGCAAATCCACAAGAAGAAAAACCAACTAGCCCTTAATTTGATTCATATTAATATGAATATGTACCTTTCAAATTTTAATAGAAGTCCCAATTATACATGTGTGTACACCCCCCGGCCAAAGGGTATTGAAATTGTAACGTTCTTAGTCTTCTCCACAAACTATGGAACATTCACATCCACATATGTTGCTGACACAGGAAAACAGCCCTCCACCATCCGTATGCCGACGGGCATGCCGGCGACTACTACCACGACCACCCGACCGCATTTGTGATCCCGGTGTCCGCGGTGGGGAGGAGAATAACAATTCGCTCCTGTCATACACAGGTGGAAGTTCCATCCGCCATCTTCCAACTTAGATTGCAGTCCTTCAACGCTCTCGTTGTTTATACTCCAACCTACAATTGAACTCTCTGGCTCTTTGACCGGCTGATACCTCTCCTTGGCTGCCACCGCCGCAGCCACCTCGAAGGGGACGGCCCTAGCTCGGACTCGGTAATAAATATCTTACCCGCCTTCGTCGGAGCCTCAAAATCTAGTGGAAACCTTTTAACATATGGCTTGAGATTATTAACATCACCGCGTGCCACCACGTCTTTCCCGTTTGGTTTCCTTAAGCCCGACCTCGAGCCATTGACTATGGAGCCACCTTTGCCGCCACCGCTTTTGTATCCGACGTCGGACCAACTAATCATAGAACTGGGCCTTGAAGTCGATCCTTTTTTTCTTCTTATCTAGACTAGAATACCCCATTTCGGAAGAATTAACTAAGAACTACTTCTCCCGAAAAGAGCCTTTCTTGTCAATGTGTTATGATTATGATACTGAGAGCTCGTGTCGCTTTTGGTACGTCTTAGTACTGGCTTGCTGGAGACGTTGTTTTTGGTTGTGGCGGCTTGTCCATTTCCATGTTGTTGATCCGAAGGTGGGTTGTGATTATTGTGGTGATGAAGCGGATTTTCCTCACCCATTAGATCACGATATCCGACGGCTGACATGTTACGTTGTGTATACAAGGGCATGCTGCGCATGGAGCTATCAAGCAACGCTACACCAATATTTAGTATCCTTGCGGCCTCCCCGAAGGGCGGCGGACTTGGAGTGCAACGAAGCTCATCCCAACGTGTTCTTGGTGGCGGAAGGGACGTGCCGGTGGCGGTAGGAGATTTCCAACCAATACACGTACCCTCCCAACGAGGATGTCTTTAAACCAATGGACAGCATAGATTTCTATCATGACGCCTGATGTATCGGATAGGAGGAACTCATCGTCAACACGAAACACGAACTTGTCGTTCCAGTTGGGGTTGTTTCGGCCTTCGGTATCCACCCTTGTGGAGAGCTTCCGATCGGGACGAACCCATGCAACCGCATACGTACGCATGGAACGTGTGACCTTAGATAGGTCTTGACCAGATATGATGTTTAGCTCTAATAATTGAAAGGGATTTAATAAGATAGATGACATCTCTTGTTACCCGAGCAACTAAAAGAAATAAAACAAAACAAAACTCTATATAATTTTTTTATCATGAATCAATTGCTAGAATGTGGTCGTCGCTGCCGTCGTTTTTGGTTCTCGTCGTCGTAGATGTGGTGGCCGGTCCTAGGAAAAATGGACGACAGGGGAAGATCTAGCATCAATTTGGAAAGTTATACGTATAGCTAATAGGGAAGCGGATGACAACTAAACAACCTCAGTATTTAGACCGACTTTTAAGGGGATTTTTTTTCTATTTTTAAATATTTTTGTCGAAGAAACAAATTATAAAGGATGACTGTTGATAAAGTTATATATAAAAAAAAAAAAGGACTGGTTTCCTTGTTTGGGTCTGTTTTGACAGAAGGGTTATGAAAGTGTCTCATCTGTACCGTACTAACAATATGCAAGTGATTGATATATTATTATTGCTGTTAAAGCCTCTCCAGAAGTTGTTCATTTTTAAGGGTGAAGTTTTAACCCTATCAAATTGAATGATTTAAAAGCTTTTATACACTAGTTATTACAACCTTGTATAACACGTGTATTAGAATTTTAATTATGATTTAATTTGTACTAAAAGAAAAACAATTTCAAAGAATACAAAATAAAATGTAATATCAAAGAGATACGACAACAATAAAGATGATAAAATTCCACACTATGTATGGACATATTTTTAGATAAACAACATATAATGCGAGAAGATTGTAATCCTTTAAGTTGTAGGAATGCAATTTAATTTGTGTTATAGGGTTAATTATAAAAATATGACCTGTGTTTTGGTGAATTTACAAACACATAATTTTGTGTTAATTTTTTTGATTAATAAGTGACCTGACTTTTATACAAGAGTGTCATTATAATTTTTTACTATTAGAGGAAATGTGTTAGAGTTTTATTGGTTTAAATAAATTAACTCAATAAAAAATATTACTAGATAAAAATAAATAAATAAAATATTCAAAAGTATTTTTTAAAAAATTTAAAAATTGAAAGAAAGGTAAAATTAATTTTTATGACTAATAAAATATTGGCATGTGTCATTCTAAAATTATTAAATAATATTAATATTTTTATATGAAACTCGAGTCACCTATTTATAAAAAAAAAAAAAAACGTGAGTCATGTGTTTGCAAATTTGTCAAAACACAGATCATGTTTTTGTAATTAACCCAAAGTGATATAAAAATCACATCACCCAAATGTTGCAATAATTTGTTTTCCTTTTTGCTATTAATTTATATAAAACTTAAAAGTCATAACCTTTTTATAAGTAATGTGATGTATAGATTTATTTTTAAATAAATAATATCCAATGTAGGAAATGCGAAAAGAAATATAACCCATCATATATGGAAATATAATGTTATGTGTCATGAGTTATATCATTTTAAATTACATCACCCAAATGCTTAATTTCCCCATTATCAGGTATCACCACAATCTTTTTATTTCGGCACTAAGAGGCTATACTAATGAAATCACATTTAAATAACAAAAATCATGATTCCAAGTTAGAGTTTCAAATTTACCTTCCCTTCCTTAGGAACCTTTTTCTCTTGCATAACCTGTTCTACATCAACTTTGAGAGGCATGTCATTCCTTTTACTTTCAACTCATTTCATGTAAATTAATTTTCTTTCCATATTGTCGTTCAAATTTCAACATCACATGATCCATGACTTTCAGCTTCACAGTGTCACAACGTAACTCAACTTGGTTGCCAATATTTTTCGTTCAAGTTTCAGCATCATATGATACGTAACTTTGAGCTTCACATAGTGTCAGAACGCAACTCGACTTGGTTGCCAAGATTTTTATTCAACTCATTCGAAATTCTTGTCGTAGTTACTTCTCTATCATCCCAAACATCTACTTTTATCATCAAAGCCTTCATTTCGTTATAATACCTCCAAAGTTCTTACTCGTTTACGTAAGGTATGAATCCGGATGCAACGATCACGTGCGTGTCGCGTGACTATCGCACTACGCATGACTTAGGGAAACAACACGTGATAGGATGATCAAGAGATTACCGTGTAGAGAGGAGGAGGAGGCAATCTCAATAGGCTCTAACACACGTGTGACAGGTGAGGGAGCTAAATAGCATCAACCTCACTGAGTACTATGGATTCATGTATGTTCTTGAGTAAATCAAGTGTTTGATTCACCAGGACGGAAATCCGGCAGCACGACGGCGTTCGTCTAAGATTTCACCTTCTCCAAATGAGGTAAGGACTAAAGTATTTATAGAGAATCTAGCTGTCGATGTCATCCGTCAGATGAGACAGACGACCAACGGCTCGGATGAGTCCCTCTCATTATGGATATGGATGTGGGCTCCCTTATGGACCCAGGCCCATTGAGGCCTTCATTGTAATGTGTGTGAGCCAATTTGAGAAAGGTTGGAATTGGGCAGGCCAATTCCAACGGGCTCTACTCCAAGCCTACCATGCCAAAACTCCTATGATCATCCCAATTGATCTGGACCTAACTCCTTGAGCTCTGTCACATTAGCCCATAGAATTAAACCCAGATAAAGATTAGGCTAGAGGTCTTTATGACAAGATCAATACATCTACATTTTGCCCCCTGACCAAAGTCATTCGAGTCATTGAAGGGATTTGGGCATTAATTAAGCCCTTTCAAATGACTAAAGTCTCACATAGCTGCGTTGCTATTTGACGCGTTGAAAATTTGTAATGTGAAAGTTCGGCATGACGCTTCAAAATAATTGAACTCTTGTATATATGCTTGCAACATCATCTGACCATATGTACTGTCTCGAGCTAAAATTATATTGCTTTTAAGTGGCTTTACTTGTGAGCTCGTAGCTTATTCCATCTGGCCATGGCTTTCACGCCCTTGTTATTCACCGCATTGTTTTCGTTCGTTTGAGTGATCTTGTTCCTACTCCCAAAACAATATGTTATGCCTGTGACATGAATCTTCTTCGCTTACTTGTATGAATAGTTTATACTATCATAAATTGAGCCGATTGAGCTTGTATCGAATTTTTGAATCTTCTTGCTCTTCTAATAAAGACTTTGCTTGAGTTGGGTCTTATGAAGCCCTCTACCATATCATCATTCGTACTTGTCTCAATTGTATCGAAGTGAAGAGCAATATATATCATTCTTATAAAGTAGGGTATCGGAGCACTTCTGGCTTCTTGCAAAAATGATGTTTAACATTGATCTTCCATAAATATATAGTCCCATAATATGTAAATTATAACTTCCACCGTTGATGTTTGTCGGAGAAGATTATAGAACATTCCTGTAAAACCCTAGAATATATAATACGCTTTTTTTACCAAAAAAGGAAACCTATCTAAATAATACCTAGGGCGAAAATAAATAAACTGACGAGATTAATGCCACAGACGACATATAAAAAAGATTATCCTATGAAAAGATATGACATAAAGAAAAAGTTACCAAAAATAGTAAAAACGCGATTTTGACGGCCTAAACGAAGGAATTTGGCCGAAAACCAGCTGGGGTCATGAGCGAAGCTGTGAGTTCTGCTCGTTGGATCGTTTCCCTTCAGAATATGGTCTCGCTCGGTAAAAATCCAAAACTCCCCAAAATTACGAAACTGCTATCAACACTTTTCTAACAATATACCAGGATTTTCTCCACTACTTTTTTTTTTTGAATTGTACCATTTGGGGACAGGTGTCACTGTCTTATTATCATAGTACAAAACGGTTAAGGATCATGTTTGTTTTATTCCAATATTGGCAAGGATAAAATCTGCTTATTTTGGGTCATGATATGAGGTGTGTTTCTTTTATTCCAGCACATAGGACATCTTTTATTTCCTTCTTGCAGACCTTTCCTCTTCATTTCTCCTCTATTTTACAATTTCATCAAACAGGAACGACCTATCTTCTTCCTCCTCTCATTTTCTCTCTTCATTTTTATATCACACAACTGTTATTGCAAAAGGAGATAGCACCTCTGAAGCTTTGTATTTTGATGTTCATAGCTCAATCCATGGCAATTATACTCGTAGATTGGTTGCTTCAAGCTCCAACTAGCTGGAGTTAGCCATTGAAGAGCTTTGTTCATTGAAATGTTGAATTTCTAGCTGGTTGGGATTTCTTACTCTTTGCCTGTAAATTATAGTAACTCAATAATAATGAAAAAGTTATCAAATCCTCTATGTTGCTGTTGAAGGATACGAGCAAGCATACTACAAAGGTATCAACATCTATGTTTCCTTTACTCAGTTTCACAATTTTTTTTAGACTCCTACCCCGATTCTATTTCTTGCAGATTCTTGCAACAGAGAATGATGCTGATTTTGCCGAATATGTGTAGACCCAAAGAGGAGGCTTGAAAGCAGGACCTTCTACTAAAGTGTCTTGCCTTAGTAGCTGACTTGAGCTTGGTTCTTGAATCTACTAAAGGGAGATTCAATTCAGGATAAACTTTTAGGTAAAACAAGACCTGCACATGCTGTTGGATATTTTCTATGAATGCTTTAGAATAAGCAGCTTCATTTTTATAAATGTGCCATTCATGGTTTTGGTTGCTGCATTATTATTACTGTTTTCCTTGGTTTGTTTGGATACATAGTTACAGAGAGTTGGGCAAATAGTTGCAGGATACATGAACTTCTCTCAAAGGAACCACCATATCTGAAGGTGGGAGCGATTGTATACAGTGAGTATTTAGACTAGCTGCTAGACTTGAAGAGCATTGGCCATGAATTTATCTTAGTCGTTCATTGTCTAAGAATGACTTGCATATAAAACCTGGACAGTGGACATGCAAATACCGCAACCAACCAACTCTTGACAGTACGTTTCCATGAAAAATGGTGCTTCTTTCTCCCAGAATGCCTCCCAAAGTTCTCTGATAAGGACAGACTGCACGACTAAAGAAGTCTTGGTTTAATGCAGAAGAATCATGACAAAATATGACATTGATACATTTGTAATCTCTCAAAATTCAAAACATAAAAGTTGTAGATCTTTCCCTTAGCTTTCTATATCCTTTTAAATAATCTCAATAGGAGTTCTTATGAGAGAGATATCCACATTTTCGTGAACTCTGTCAAATCTGGAAAATCAAGGATTTTTGTGTCATGCAGCAACTTCATGATAAAAACTGTATCGATTCGTTTTGAATCCACCAAAACTCAAAACACAAAGTTTTAGATCTCCCTCTTAGCTTTCCAAGGAATTTTGAATTACCCCAAAAGGAGTTCATATGGAGAGATGTGCACAATTTACAAACTATCAAATCTCAATTTTTGAAATTATGACTTGTAGTAGCTTCATGACGAAAACTGTATTGATGTGTTGAATCCATAAAAACTAAAACATGAAAGTTTTATATCTCCCTCTTATTTCCAAGGAATTTTGAATTACCCCAAACGGAGTTCATATGAGAGAGATGTGCACAATTTACAAAACTATCTCAAATCTGCAATTTTTGAAGTCACCGCTGCACTTGTAGTGCTTCATGATGAAAACTGTATTGATGTGTTACGAATCCATAAAAACTCAAAACATGAAAGTTTTAGATATCTCTCTTAGCTTTCCAAGAATTTTGAATCACCCCAAACGGAGTTCATATGAGAGAGATGTGCGCAATTTACAGAACTATCTCAAATCTGCAATTTTTGAAGTCACCGCTGCACTTAGTAGTTTCATGACGAAAACTGTATTGATGTGTTACGAATCCATAAAAACTCAAAACATGAAAGTTTTAGATATCTCTCTTAGCTTTCCAAGGAATTTTGAATCACCCCAAACGGAGTTCATATGAGAGAGATGTGCAATTTACAGAACTACCTCAAATCTGCAATTTTTGAAGTCATGCACTTGTAGTATTCATGATGAAAACTGTATTGATGTGTTACGAATCCATAAAAACTCAAAACATGAAAGTTTTAGATCTCCCTCTTAGATTTCCATTATTTTGAATACCTCAAACGGAGCTCATATGAGAGAGATGTGCGCAATTTATGAAATAGTGTTAGAGCTGTCCTGTTTCATCTTCTAATGCATGAATAATACTTCTTGATATCTCACCAAACACATCATAAAGCTCCCTATTCTTTTAAATAACAATGACTTTCTTCGACTAATATCTTAAAGATAGAATCAATAAATGTATTGTATGTAATCTTTTGCTGCTCAATGCCTTGTCTTGTAGAATCATCATAAGTGAGCTTGATACTTGTCAAAGAATATGTGTACTTTTAATGTATATGTCTTCATGATGATAAAATGCTGCATGAGTGATGTTTGTGAAACCTCTTTTCTTATTATGCAGGTGATATATTTGATCTCACTCCTATCACATTTTCTCTCCTCTACTTTTGAAGTGGTGGCACACCAATACTCTTTACATCGCTTGCATTGTTTTCTTTGGAAATGAAGGTGAGTAAAAGGATGAAGAAGAACAAGCTGAATAATGCGAGGAGAAGTGAAATATTAACGCAATCAGATGGTAGTGTGCCACAAGTTCCATCACCACAAGATGAATGGGTTGACGCAACAATTTCAAAAGACTTCTTTTGGGTAGATACGAAAACGGGACTTATTTCCACGTCAACCTGTGGATGGTGAGTTGCGCTTCATAAGTCAAGATCTCGTGCAGGAAGTAGAGCGCTCATAGATGCATCTTCCATATTGCGATTCAGAAATGAAAGGAAAGAGCTGCCTCTCTCAGAATGCCAATTTCATTGTCCTAAACAATTTGTACAAGTATGGGGTCCTTGGGTAGGACATATTATTAAGAGATATGGAAGCATCCTACAACAAGCGGGGGTGTATGATTCAATATGGATTAGCTCAAAGTTAAGCTTTGCTCGCACGCTGACACAGATATGTGGCGAGCCATCCTTTGTCGATGGAGTATTCAAACACACAGTTTTATCACATCTTGGGGTGAAGTTACTCCTACTTTGGAGGATGTATGTATGCTACTAGGCTTGCACGATGTAGGACTAACGGATATCACTACCGCTGAGATTTCTGAGGAGGACAGTAGCTTGATAGACTTGTTAGAGACTCATATGGGAGTAGCTGTAGATAGTCGTAGACAGCTTACATTCTCCTCATGGCTTAAATACTTCTTTGGGCAAGAGAAGGGAGGTGAGTTTACCCACGGGCCTGGCTACAATAGCAAGTAAGTATCCTCGTATCATTTCATTAGCATATACTATTCTTTTTCCAATCATGGCTTAACTCATCTATGTTTTTTTTTTTTTATTGTCCTAGGGAGGAGTTAATAGCCTTTCTATCATTGTGGCTTTCCTTGTTTGTATTCCCTGGCGGTCCTGAAGGCAGTATTAGTCCTCGCTTCTTCCACTTAGCGATCCGTATCTCACGTGGAGAGCGTTTCGCGTTGAGCCTCTTCTATTTGGGGTCTTTGTATCGACGATTAGATCTTTACCATGAGTCCTCGATACGATCCAAGGGACGGTACATGGTGGTATGTTATGTAGATATGACATTCTTGCAATTATTTTTTGCTGAGCGTTACAAGAAATACTATGATCCACCACTTGAAAAACCTGATATAGTTGAACCACGAGCTTGGGCATGGGTGAACAGAAAGCCTTTGGGATTGCTAATTGATGTGATAGATAATGTTCAGGAATATAATTTCCGCCCTTATACTAAGGAAGTGGCTGGTTACGAATGGTACCCAGAATTTTATCCTCGAGGTTCTGAAGACTTGGTTAACTTGGTAGAGAACAGAGACAATTTGTCTACTGCTGAGGTGGGTTTTATCATTTGGTGCACACCTGGAAGTCTCCCTTCACTTCATGACTGGTGTGACTCTTCTGAAGAATTTCTTGAGTGTAGTGTTGTGGCATCTACCCCATCGAGTTGCTCGTCAGTTTGGATTTGATCAGGGTGTTCCTCGTAGTATTGAGATTACTGGAGATTTCAATGAATGTTGTAAGGAACTTCATCCAGAAAATTGGAAATGTATTTATCCAAACCTCAGACAGATCTTCTTCCCATCTAGTGATCGTATTGGCGTCATCTCCAATGGGTGGATGACTTACTGGACACGTTGTCTGGAAGAGTTTAAAAATTATATTAATTCAGAGATTGAAGTAGCACTTCCTGAGCCTTCTATACACAAATTTGAGTTTTACTTTCAGCTTTCAAACAAAAAGGCTTTCAATCAAGTCCAGAATCAAAGAACACGGTCTCCTATCAAGGTCATCAGGCACGTCAAACGTTCACGTGTTCATGAGGTACTAACACTGACTGACTGTATCATTGATTCCTTATATGCTTTTGATATATCATTGACCCTCTTTTTTTTTTTTTTTAGGATGAGCTGAGGACAAGCCAATCCAATATCACGAGCCAAAGTGAGGTGAATAGGGATGTTTCTAGTGACAGGAACATCGGCACTTCCGAAATATTTGTTTCATCAAAATCTTCTTCACCAAACATTTGCCCTTATCCTAATCGTTATGGTGTTGGGAAAGTACTGCAAACAAGGGGTGATGGTGTAGTGATGAAGATGATGAAGACGTGGTTGGTGAAGAGGAAGCTTCTGACGGCTCTGGAAGTGATAGAAGCGATCATGCGGATGAGAGCATACAAGAGGAAGACATTGATGCATATGCAGATGCATTAGCTGCGGAGATTTGTGGTGAGGGAATTGATGATGTCCCTTGTAATAATGCCTCTGAACCCCTGGCACACCAGGATACTACTCTTGCTCTTCCAAGTAATGAAATACCAGCAAGTTGGAGGGGAGAACACCACCCGCACATGATAACTTCAGGGGAGAGTGTTTCCTTTTATGAATTCCTGGTCCCCCCTATTTACTTGGAGTCATTAAAGAGTTGCATGCACGTGATGGGATTTTTGGGCGGATCAATTTGTCCTGGTTCTGAAGTCACAAATGCTATGGTTGTGATGTTAGGTCGGGCTTGTATGCTGCTAGGTAGACCATGGAATTCATTTTCTTCAGCTGACTTGGAGTTATTGGTACAAGCTTTTAATAGTGCTCGTGCCTTGGGGTTTAAAATTGATAGCTTGGAGAGTGTTGCTAGCAAGGCGCAAAGATATTGCACCATCGACCATTAATCCAACTACGAGAGGCTCAAAGCTGAACTTGAGGCGACACAACTCGAATTGGAGAATTCTCTTGAGGGTCTTGATACTGCTTCTATAGCAGAATAGATTATTACATTGGTCATGATACTTTTTTTTTCAAGGATTGCGTTAAGTTATGTAACTTCATGAACTTTGTCTTTGTTTTGTTTCATGTTTCATGCACAATATTTCACATGATGCTACTTTCTCTTAGTTTTGTTCCCTTCACTTGGTATCGTATCATATACGATGAACTCGTGCGCTTTAAGAATGTAAGATTCATGTAGCGGCACATTATATGTTATGACTTTGCGTTTAAATTATTATTTCTTTCGCGAGCAAAGACTTCTTGATTTCACAAGAATTGTCAAGGGGGTATTACCCACTACTTGACCATTCCATCAAATGTGATGGTTAACATAACATACTTAGGAAAAAATTCATATGCATGTATTATGCCACGCGCTTAGTAAATTTTAACAATTACAAGCTGCATGTTGTAACATAAATAAATGTCGCGCATAGGAGACAAGTCTCTTACAAGCAGCAGCAACATACAAATATAATCATATAACCAACCCGATTGATCAAATAATCATGTGAAAGCAAGCTCATATTATTCAAGCTATCATCATCACTGATCATGCTATTACATATGAAACTTCTTTACATATTGAAAATTTATAGGAGCTGTAATAGCATCAGTCTTTGGATTGAGGAGCTTGCAATACCCACTATCATGGACTTCATGTATAATGAA
Source organism: Combretum micranthum (assembly GCA_024138025.1). NCBI lineage: Eukaryota > Viridiplantae > Streptophyta > Magnoliopsida > Myrtales > Combretaceae > Combretum > Combretum micranthum. The sequence continues at coordinate 201,392 of JAMXBD010001188.1, read as the reverse complement.
GGGACCTTCCCATTTTGGCGTGAACTTTGGCGCAGGTATACTTCGGCGCACATGCTCGGCTGCACGAAGTACAACATCACCCACTTGAAAGGACCTTTTCCTCACCAACCGGTCATAGGCCAGACCAAGCTTGTGTTGGTAGTTGATCAAGTTGTTTTTGGCTATATCTCGTCTTTCATCTAAGGCTTCCAGATCTATTGTGCGTAAAGCATCTGGCTCAAGCTCAGCATTGATCGCCAGTCGTGCTGAAGGGATCAGAACCTCTATGGGCACAATTGCTTCGGCACCATACACTAGCGAAAAAGGTGTTGCTTGTGTTGGTCGCTTCGAAGTCCTATAGGCCCAAAGTGCTAAAGATAGCTTATCATGCCATTCTTTATGGTTGTCATGTACCATACGACTGAGAACTTTCAAAAGAGTCTTTTTGTAGCTTCCGCTTGGCCGTTGCCCTTAGGGTAATAAGGGGTCGACTTCACATGATCAATACTATATGATTCCAACAGTTGTCGAACATGCGAATTGATGAAGGAGTGCCATTATCTGAAAGAATGCGCTTCGGAATCCCGAATCTGCATATAATGTTCTCCTTAATGAAGCTTGCAACTGTTGGTCCCGTCGCCTTCTTTAAAGGAATAGCTTCCACCCACTTAGTAAAACATTCGGTTCCAGCTAGGATCCAAATACATCCTTTAGACGGCGGGTGAATAGGACCGATTAGATCAAATGCCCAAGTATGAAAAGGCCATGGTGTTGTTAGACTATGAAGTGCGACCGCAGGAGCGTGGATCGCATCTCCATGTTCTTGGCAAGGAACGCATCGTTTAACAAAATTGGAACAGTCTGATTCCATGGTTGGCCAATAGTACCCCATGTCAAGTAATTGATAATACAACTTCCTCGCACCTTGGTGTTCACCACATTCTCCAGCATGTACCTCAGTTAATATTTGTTCCGTTTCAGGAGATGCAATGCATCTGAGAGGCTTTCCCATAAATGAAACTCTATACAATTCATCTTCATGCATTAGGTACTTGCGCGCCTTCCTTTTTACTAATTTGGCATCCGTATTATTAGTTGGTAGCACATTATTCTTCAAGTAATCGATGTACGGACGACGCCAATCTCCAGCACTTGCGACAAAATTACATTCTTTTGCATCTGGTAACTCGGAGCACTTGGGACAATGTGTTTGCACCTGAGATGCATCCTTGGCCATTGTGGGCCAGTAATACCCTGCACGTTGAATGCGACGATACAAGGGAGGTCCTTCTTCCCCACACCAGATCTTATGATACTTGTCCAATTTTAGGCGAGCCTGTTTCGCACAGATGCATCGCGATAGAACGCCCTCAGGTCCTTTGAAGTATAAGGCGCCATTGATGTGAACAAAATTCTTCAAGGTAACTATGGAGGCCGCATTGGGTTGCGCCAATTGGGCCTTGATACCAACGCGCCAGTCATCTCCTGTTTCCTCATCTTCTTCTAACAATTGCAAGGCTGTGCAAGGAATGGTTTTCTTGATAACTTTAACATCTAGGCTTTCATCTGAAGCATGCATCGGAATTTTGGATGCTAGTGTTGCCAATGCATCTGCATAACGATTTGTAGATCGCTTGGTATGTTCATACCTTACGACTCCAAACTTCCCAATTAGAGCTTGCACTGCAGCCCTATAAGGCGCAAGTGCTGGCTCCTTGAGGGCATATTCACCATTAGTTTGCTTAATGATCAAATTTGAATCACCACGAATACACAGATGGTTTGCTCCAGCTTCCAAAGCAAAGACGATCCCAAGTAACAATGCCTCGTATTCAGCTTCATTATTAGTGCAATGAAAGTCAAGTTTAAATGCCAAAGGTATTTCTTGGCCATTGGGTGATGTCAATACAACTCCTGCTCCCCAACCTTGACTTCCCGATGAACCATCAAACTGGAGTGACCATTCTCCTTCTGTTTCAATCATGAGTGAGTCCTCATGGAATTCCGCTGGTATACTTTCTGTGATCACATCTTCACTTTCATTCGGAAAATGAGCTAGGAGATCAGCTAAGGCTTGTGACTTGATAGCTTTAGGAGCCTGTATTGTAATATCAAACTCTCCGAGAAGCAACAACCACTTCGCTACACGCCCAGATAACGCTGGTCGTGACAATAAGTACTTGATAGGATCTGATCGGGTAACGAGGTTGACCTTGTGCGCTAGAAAGTAGTGACGCAACTTTTGGGTGGCAAACACCAGCGCGAGACAATGCTTTTCGCAAGCTGGGTATTTGACCTCGCTTCCTTGAAGCGAACGACTCAAATAGTAGACCGGCCGTTCTTGGCCATCTATTTCTTGTGCAAGTAAGGCTCCGATGGATCTGCTAGTAGAAGTAAGATACAATATCATCGGTACTCCCTTCACAGGCATAGTCATGGTGTGAGAAGAAGTGAGAATTCCCTTAATTCTTTGAATTGCATCCTCATGGACTTGGTCCCATTCAAATGTGACTCCTTTCTTCATGAGTTGATGTAAGGAATATGAAATCTCTGCAAGTGCAGGTATGAATCTCCTAATATAAGAGACCTTTCCCATGAAAGTTTTCAATTCTTTCAAAGTAGCAGGTGAAGGCATAGACAATATAGCTTGTATCTTTGCGGGATCAACATCAATCCCCTTCCTATGGACTACAAATCCAAGAAATTTTCCTGAAGCAACTCCAAAAACACATTTCAAAGGATTCATGCGAAGCTTATACAATCGACATCGTTCAAAAACCTTTCGAAGATGGACCAAATGGTCAGATGCATGTTTTGATTTCACAACTATGTCATCCACGTAGTCCTCCATGAAATCATGCATCATATCATGAAATATAGCTGTCATCGCTCTTTGATAAGTAGCGCCAGCATTCTTGAGTCCAAAGGGCATGACAGTATAATAGAAATTCCCAACAGGAGTTCGGAAGGCAGTACGCTCGGCATCTCCAATTGCCATTTTAATTTGATTATATCCACTGAAACCATCCATGAATGAAAATAATTCATGACCTGCAGTGACATCCACCAAGGTGTCTATATTTGGCAAAGGGAAATCATCTTTAGGACAAGCCTTGTTCAAATCTCGAAAATCCACGCAAACCCTTATTTGACCATTCTTTTTTCTAACAGGTACGATATTCGCGAGCCAAGTAGGGTGTTCGATTGGTCTGATAAAGCCTGCACGAAGCAACTTCTCAATTTCGTGCTTAATTTGAACTTCCACCTCAGGACGGAAAACTCGTTGTCCTTGCTTAATAGGAGTCGTGCCTGGGGTAATATTTAGTGTGTGCACTACAAGGCTAGGGTCCAGACCTGGCATCTCATCATATGCCCAAGCGAACACGTCTCTATATTCTCTTAACAAATCAATAAGAGGACTCTTAACTTCATGTAACAAACCTTGCTGACAAAAATTGGCCGCGGCGACTCTCCTGGTCGCGCTAGATCCAATTCCTCAATTTCTTCATTTTGTGGCTTTATTTGATCTTGCATTTGTTGAGGAGCGGGCTGAATTTCTTGAATTGGTACAGGGTCTGAGGAAGAACAAACTTCCTTAGACCCGGAAACCGTCATAAGAGATATACTCTCCGCCCATCTTCTCTGACGTAACTTTCAACAGCATCAACCTGCTTGTTCTTCTTTTTACCGCCTCGACAACCACGCATCTTTCTTTTCTTTTGTTGGCCCTCTTGAACTTTTTCCCAAGTGGGTAATGGCACACCTGAAGCTCTAGCAATAGCTGTCTCACCTTCATCGGCATACTCATTGAAGAAGGTAGACTCAATGAAATATGTCTCATCATGCTCAAAAGGATTCTTCGTAGCAGGAATAAATATATCCTTCCCTTTCCAATGTCCTTTGATACATTGATGCATAGTCGACGGTACTAAATTGTGATCGTGCAGCCACTTCCTACCTATCAAGAGATGATAGGACACAGGCGCATCAATCACATGAAAAGTAACGATACCACGAATAGGCCCAATCTTAAGATCAACATTAACTCTTCCGATCGTCTTCGTTATAGTATGACTAAAGCCATTAACTGAAATGGGTTGCTTCACCAAACGATGATAGTCGATACCAGCAGCTTCCAATGTAGTCTTAGGCATGATGTTGAGAGAAGAACCAGCGTCAATGAATGTCCTCTTAACTGGGTAGCCATTAAGTATGCCCTCCACATATAATGGTCGATTGTGATTTGGACTATCTACACACATATCTGCATCGGTGAACAAGATTGCATTTTCATGCGCTCGAGCCATTCTTTTGACGGGCTGCGCTGCATTACACTCGGCATATTGTCCCTCGGAAATTTGCGCAAGTGCAGTTGCTGCTGCAAGCTTCGCCTTTTCATCAAAACCAAGTAGATCAAAGAAATTTCTAAAATTAGAAGTTTTCAAAAGTGCCGCAGCAATGGGAGCACAATTATTTTCCTCAACTTCATGTTGTTTTCCTTTCGCGTTACTTGCCTCGGCAAGTGGTGCATCATTGGCTTCTACTGTGGCAGGATCATGAATAACGACGTTAACGGCACCACGCTGATTATTATGGGTTGGAAGTGGATTGTTCCTAACGTCGTTATTTTCGATAACAAGCTCTCCATTCTGCACTCTTTCATTGAAAATCCTCTTCAAAGTAAAACAATCCCTAGTAGGATGCCCCACAATTCTGTGGAACCTACAAAATTTAGGATCATTCTTCTCCTCCTGAGTTGGTAAACGCTCTACCCTTGGGAGTTTGAGATTTCCATCTCTCAACCATTGATCTAGCATAGCGTGCACCTTTCCCATTGAGCAAGGATATGTTAGCACTTCCTTTGTTCTCTCACGTCCAGACTTTTCAACTCTTCGTTTCTTCTCATCTTTGAGATCCTCACTTTGAGTTGCATTCACGACGGTCCTCTTTTGTTAAACTTCACATTTCCTCCTCTTTGTGCATGACAGAATTATTAGTCCTTCGCGCATTCTCAACCAAAGTGGAGAATGAGGCTAAAGAGAGATTTTCCAGATGTACCGCATATTCGGTGAACATGCCTTGGATGCAAATTTTCACCAGCTCTCTTTCGTCACATATGTCTTGGATGTCTAGTGAACGTTCCCTGAAACGCTCAATATAATCCATCAAGTCTTCCTTGGGCTTCTGGCGAATCCGTCCCATATCAGTCAAGGTCACTCGTTCCTGTGTGGAGAAGAACTTCTCTAGGAACATCTTGCACATAGTTGCCCATGAATCTACTGATCCAGGGGGAAGGTTGACGTACCATGTGTACGCTTTCTCTGTAAGGGACTTAGAAAATTCTTTCAACTTGAGATCATCATCAAATCCATAAACCTCTAGCGTTTCAATGAACTTCAACAAATGTTCCTTGGCACTTCCTTTCTTACCATTGAATAGCATGAATTTGGGACTCACATAGTCTTGAGGATATGGCTTAGCAGCAATACGTTGATTGTATGGGAGCTTGAGATCCAATACTCCCACATCAGACTTAGCTTGTATTTCCCTCAAGTACATGTCTAGATCTTCTTTCGTGACGAAAGTAACTTTAGGAGTTGAAGTAGTAACTTCAACTGGTGTAGCTGGAGTGACAGTCTGGAGTGGAGTTGTATTTGGTTGAGCAGCAGGTCCACCAATGACAATCTGTGGCGTAGTCTGTGAGGATGAAGATCCTCCGGGTTGAACATGTACTGTAGGCTGGGAGGTTGAGGGTCCTCCTAGCTGAATTCCTATGTTTACTACCTGAGGTATAGGCAATTGTGTAACTATAGGCTCCAACGGAGGGGCTTGCTCCCTAATTCCAATAGTGTCATGTTCAGGAGTAGGAAGAGGATCAACAGGTCGAGGTACTTGAAGAGCTTGTGAAGTTTGAGGAGCTTGAGGCGCTTGAGGTGCCTGAGAAGCACGTTACTGTGCGACAATGGCAGGGGTTGACGAAGTCGCGCCTTGTTACGCGGTAGCAATAGCGGCAATACCAGGTAAGTATTGAGCAAGCATCGCCTCGTATTGACTGGTTGACTTGTACGGTATTTTCTTGTACAGCGTACAAGATCACAACGTTGTCAAGTTGAGCACCAGTAAATTAGTTAACATCTTCAAGTGCTGGCATGTCATGCTCAGCAACCTCAAGATTAGTATCAGTTTCTTGAGTCACACCCTCAGTGGGATCAGTAGGTCTTTTTCTTGGAGGTGCCATCACACAAGTATTGATTTCCCTGTCCCTAGTGGAGTCACCAAAAATGTGTAGGTATGAATCTAGATGCAACGATCACATGCGTGTCGCGTGACTATCGCTCTACGTGTGACCTAGGGAAACAACACATGATAGGATGATCAAGAGATTATCGTGTAGGGAGGAGGAGTAGGCAATCTCAATAGGCTCTAACACATGTGACAGGTGAGGGAGCTAAATAGCATTAACCTCACTGAGTACTATGGATTCGTATATGTTCTTGAGTAAATCAAGTGTTTGATTCACCAGGACAGAAATCCGGTAGCACAACGGCATTAGTCCAAGATTTCACCTTCTCCAAATGAGGTAAGGACTAAAGTATTTATAGAAATCTAGCTGTCGATGTCGTCCGTCAGATGAGATAGACGACCAACGGCCCGAATGAGTCCCTCTCATTATGGATATGGATGTGGGCTCCCTTATGGACCCAGGCCCATTGAGGCCTTCATTGTAATGTGTGTGAGCCAATTTAAGAAAGTTGAAATTGGGCAGGCCAATTCCAACGGACCCTACTCCAAGCCTACCATGCCAAAACTCCCATGATCATCCCAATTGATCTGGACCCAACTCCTTGAGCCTTGTCACATTAGCCCATAGAATTAAACCCAAATAAAGATTAGGCTAGAGGTCTTTATGACAAGATCAATACATCTACAGTCTTTACAACCTTTAACGAAGGCCCTTATAATAATTATTAGAGACAAACCGCTTTTTCATATTAGTTTTTGATTTATGCCACATACAAATTAGCAGTTCTAGATTCCTCCACATGCTAGTAACAAGCTAATCTGACAAAATAATGGAGTAATTATAAAATTTAACTTCTAAATTTTAGTGGCACTCAAACAACAACTCCACTTCCTCTCCCACTCTAGACTCACATTTGAATTATCTATTCCTTAAAAATTTAGAATTTTGAATTTAATGTTATTAAAATTAATATTAATTATACTGCCTCTTCATCATCCTGTTCCTTACTCATTTCTATTGTCCCATTCATCATTGTCACAATCTATATATTCTTTACAATCTTCTTGCTTCACTTGTTACTTGAAATTGTGCACAAAGTGGTGTCATCACCATGCTTAGCTTATCAGCGGTAGTCAATTTCATCACAGCTTACATCACCTATTTAATCATTCCTCTCATCTTTTCCATAATCAGATCTCTAGCTATGTCCTTCTTTTCCATGCTTTTGCCTATATTGGAAACCCATCGAACCAAGTAGATATGGATGAATTAAAAATGGATAATGTCACTCTCCGAAGGGTACCCTAAATGTGCCAGCTCGCCACATATAATATCAAGACTTAAGAATGACTATTTTAATCATGGGAAAGTCTCGGTATTACATGTAAGACATCTAGCACGGTAATAGGAGAAGCTTTTGGGAAGTGTGGTCTGAGCAAGTAAAAATGAACATACAAGAATGTAGAAATAAAATAGATCATAATATTAACAATTAAAGATCTATTACATGATTCTTAGAGGCATACCCCCGCTAAATTTCCAAAGATCGAAATAACTAATTGTCCTAATAATAATTTAAATACTACATCAAAAGATTTTAAAGAAATTCTAATCTAACCCTTCAAGTAAATTTCCTTCAAAAGCTCCCAAAAGAAAACTTACGTGAATAAGAGGAGACCTCGAATACAAAAACAGTTTCTGTAAATACAAATATCTATAGGGACGTAAGCTTACAGGCTTAGTGAGTATGATCCCAAAATTCATACTTGAAACAAAATATCATCCAAGTTTATTAAACAAGCAAATGGGATGCAACAAGGATGTAAGCATACAAGACATATGATTTTCTAGGAATCATATGTTGAATGAATTACGCCCTTCATTTGGGATTAGGTATTTCGGCCCATTACGGCCACTAATTCTTTTAAAAACCATTTTTTATAGATCTTATCGATTCCTATACGCCATAAAAAACATGTAGTTATTACCAGCTCCTACTAGCCATAAATTTATGTAGTTTTACCGGCTCCTACTCGCCACATACATAATATACCAATTACGCCTATCACCACTATCATACACTTGTCCCACCAATTGTATAATAGCAAATGCAATGAGACTCAACATATGAAGTACATGCATCAACTTTTATTTAAAGCCTAGTCGTTATATTTTAATTTCTTACAAGTGATCGACCAATTTCAAACACTTCAATGTGATTATAAGCATACAATTTGTTATAAGCATACAATTTATTACAAGCATTTATTGCTTCGATATACTTAATATTCTTTCAACACATTATCATACATCTTCAATTTTATCTTTCCTTAAGTCTAATGCAACTAAATTTACAAGCACAAGCACAAACACAAGTATGAAAAATAAGGGGAGTTGACTCACTCGACCACGTCGATACTTCTCTCTTATAGATGAGTCAATTAGTCAATCCACTAATCAAAGTAATCATCTGGGTATAGATACTCTTCCTCGGGATCACTTAATCAAGAAGAATACCCATAATGAGTATTTTCTTGTTAATTCTATTGTACTTATCAAAACTATGTTATAAGATCTTCAAAATTCATATAGAAAACAATTTCAACTTAAAACGGTCATAACTTGGTCATTTTATCTCAGAATTGTGCATATAATATATCATTTTCTACCTATTCAAAACGATCTATCCATTTCTAAAACTATTTTCATCAAACTAAGTCATTTGAGCTCCGAAACAGTGGCGATCAGATTCACCACAAATTTTTTTATTTTCAAAACTTAATTTTGTAAACTTTTCTTTATCTACAAATACTTGTATAAAAAATATAGATAATATAATGGTTGGAAATACCTTAAAAAAATGTATGTATATATATTGACTCATATCAAATGCATGAATTTAATGAAGTTGTCTTAACCATGAATTTTTTTTTTTTTTTGGTAAAAACAAAGTCTTCTAAAAATTTGAAAAAACAAAACTTTTGAAAATTTCTAATTAGCTTATTAGAAAATTTCTTAAGTCATTTTAAATGAGTATTTTCTCCTTCTTAATTCCATTTTCTTAATCTTTTAAATTTCAAAAGAAGGATTTTTGCTTTTCTAAGTTTCTTATAGCTTAATTTCTTAGGGATTCGGAGGGTAGTTTTTAAATACCTTTTGAAAGTAGTTAAAATCTACCAAACTCTATATTTTCCTAACCTTTCCTAAAGTTTATTTCATTTTAAAAAAATTATTTCCTAAGTTGTTCATTAATTTTATTCCTTAAGATCATTCTATTCCTATGAAATAAATTTTCTTGATGTTTTGTCAAACTAGTCTATTCATTTATATTCCAAAGTATTAGTAGAAAAATGAAGTTTAGTAAAACTTCTGTTGAACAAGATTTTAAAATTTTAATTTTAAAGAATACTTTTCCATTTTATGAATTTATAAAGTGTATGTATATATTGTCTAATAATTCCTATGTTCTTAGGTTACTAAAATCTATGATGAACTCCTCTAGATTTTTAGAAAAGATTTGTTAAAATAGATTCCTAAGTTGTTATGAAAAATCGTTTCTTTCATGACAACATTTATTTTGGAAAAGAACTTCTATTTAAGAAAACCTTTCCTTATTTATCTTGTTGAGACAAAAATCAATATGTTCATGCATGATTATAAATATGAGATCATGAAATTATGAAAACATAAGAAAAACATAATAAGTAATAAAATAAGCAAGTTAATAGAAATGTCAAGCATTGGAAACCTTAGCTTCATCAAGATATCCTGGCACTAAGAATAGACTAGTCCCAAAAGAAATAAAGAAAAGAAATAAAAGATTATTTTGACTTAATGAGGAGAAGTCTAAGACTAGAGACTAGTCTTAAAACAACATGAAATAAGTAAATAAATTGCATAACTTGGAAGTAAATAAATAACAATAAGCTTATATGCTCTAAAGATTATATATAAGTACATAATTATATTTAGTTAAATAGATATAAGAGGTTAACATAATATCAACAATAATATGAGCAAAATAACAACATAAAAATATATAAATACATATTCATGAATAAGAACAATACACGAAGATAGTGTAACTTTCATAACATAAAGTTTAAGAAACTTACACTATGATCATGTAAAGTTACATGATATGGTAAGAGAGATTTGAGGAGATTTTTTTACCTAAAGTAAGAATGGTAGTAATGTTTGTAGTAGAAGAGAGTTATGAGAAGAAATTTTGGAAGAGTTTTGTGAGAGCATTTGAGAGGAATTTTAGAGAGAAACTTTTGGAGAATAATTTTGTGGGTAGTAGATGTGTGAATGAAGTGAAAGAGGAGGGGGTATTTATAGGAAAATGAGAGTGAATTTTGAGTGATTTAATTAAAGAAAAATTTAAAAGAGAGAGAGAGAAAGAGAGAGAGAGGGGGAGAGAGAAGGGGGGCGCGCCTACTAGAAGGGGAGAGGGAGAGAGATGATATTTTTTTTGTATTTTTGTATATTAAAAGTAATAATTTGTAAGGTATATGTGATATAAAGTTATGGGAAAAATAAAAATTAAAGATAATAGGTGTATTGAGTGTAAGAGTAGGTGTTAGAAAAAGTAGAGATAAATGAATAATGTAGAATAGTAATGAATAGTGTAATATAAGTAGATGTGACTAGTGAAATACCGATAGTAAGAAAATAGCGTATAATTGCGATATCTATCATTTTTAGCTACCAAAAAATTACGAAACTAATATTTTTGAAAAAATACTTGTATTAAATCAGTCTTAACGGTGTTATCAGAATATTTTTACTATTCCAAGCCCCGAGGTACGCTTTTCAAGAACTAATCCCGATTGGGTTCGAAGGACACTCGAATTTTGCGAATCTGATATTTTTACGTTTTCTCATATTATTACGAACTATTATCACTAATTATTTCAACTTCGTTTTCTGGTGCTAAAAAATACAGGAATGCCGGATCTAAATTCTAGGTTTGTACTAATCTTTTGTTGACCTTTAGGGTTTTCGGTTGACTTTTAAACCTAAGATTAAACTTAAAATTAACCGAAATTTCAGGGGTTTACAGATACAAGTTATGATTCCCAAAACAAACTGGATAAATGTCTAATTCTATATGCAAAATCACTAATACCAAATGGTGTGATATGTGAAACCTAAGACTATTGGAATCGGTATAAGAAAATCCGGACCCATTAGTTAGCAAAAAAAAAAAAAAAAGATGTATGAAAACCTAACCTACTGATTAGAAAATCAAGAACCCGCAATATAAAGAGTTAAACATGTTAGCTATTATTAATGGTAAATAATATAACATAACTCGATCGGTCCACTGCAAGTCTTGTCTAAGCCATATGTTACAAGTCATATGAGGAAACAACCAATTTGGTTCAAAGATTACATTACAGTGTAATAGGTTCACGTATTCTAGTTATTGTGATAGAAACAGTTAATAGTTGAGATAGTAGTTGATCTAACAGAAAATACAACAATAGATGAAATATTATATGACATAAAATACATGAATCAAAGCAGAAAAGGGTATCAAACCCCTGCTGAGAAATTACCTAGGAGTTGGCTAATACTCGAACATTAGCAAGTTCTTCTTTCCCTGCAAAACAAAGAACACCATGTTAATTGAGTGGAGAGTAGAGAAAGTCGAAACTCTAGATTCTAGAGAGGAGAACTTCTCTGTAAGAGCGAGGAATTGTGAGGTTGATATTCATGAGTGTTTTTCTTACTGCAAAAATACATTAGAAGACATTGTGGGCTTCGCTGAACTATTAGATTGCTAATAATTGGTGCTTTCTTCGATTCATGCTAAGAACAAGAAGATCAACAATGCAATAGTCAGACATGGACAACCTACAATCTATGGTGGTTTCACTAGCTGATACTATGAGGATGATGCAAATATAGATGAATGATTTTGTGCAATCTTTGAGCAATTCTTTGCAACGTTTAGTAAAAGCATTGAATGACAAGATTGATACCCAAGATTCAGAATCAGAACTTGAATGTTGATCATCCTAATGGTAGGAATATCAATAACTCAAATGCAAGTTCATCATATTATAGGTTATCAGTTTCGTTGTTAAAGAATATCAAATTAGAGATTCCAAAGTTTTAATCGGGACATCCAATTCAATGGATCTATAAAACAATTTTTTTTAACTTTCATGATATTCCTACAGAGCAAAGACTGGTGATTGCTTTTTTTATCATGCGTTGGAATGGATGCAATGGATGGAATTGAACAATTTAGTCACTACTTGGCCAAGATTCTTGGAGGATTTGAAAGTACATTTGGGCCATCAAAATTTGAAGATCCTTAAGGTAAGTTGGCTAATCTCACCTAAACTCATTTAGTAGCAGAGTATCAAAGTTCTTTTGAATCACTTTCTAATAGAGTAATAGGTTTGAGTGGAAGTTTTCTCATTAGTTGCTTCATTTCTAGCCTTAAGCCATTTTTGAAGCGAGATGTTCAATTACATAAACCTTAAACACTTGTTCAAGCTATTTCCAGCAAAACTTTTTGAAACAAAACACAATGACCAAACACATTCTTTTATACCTTTTTCTTCTATTTCAAGACCTACCCTAAAATTTTCAAAACCCAATAGTTCAAACGAAACTCTTCTTTCACTATGCACTCACATGATAAAACCATTTACCTATAAAACGTCTTACACCACAAGAAATACAAAGTAGGAGAGAATAAAGATTGTATTTTAATTGTGATGAAAAATTTTCAAGAAATCACAAATGCAAACCAAAATTTTTGCTGCTAATGAGTGAGACTGAGTTAAATGAGCATGAAAATATGCAAGAGGATTCTATTGTCGGTGAGGAAACACCCCTTAGTATTAGCTATCATGCATTGGCGGGGGCACTAGCCCCTAAGACATTACGTTTTTCAGTGGTATGTTACTGGAAAGAATGTTAGTGTATTGATTGATAGTGGTAGTACCCACAATTTTATACAGACAAGAGCTATTAAACGTTTGAATCTTACTAATTTTCTAACTCCTCATTTTAATGTGATGATTGAATTGGAGATAGACTAAATTTTGAGGGCCAATGTGTTGATATTCCACTACAAATTCAGAATAATGAATTCAGAGAATATTTTATGTTCTTCCATTTCAAGGCGTAGAGATGCTATTGGGAGTTCAGTAATTATAAGGTTTAGGTCTTGTAATTATTAATTACATGAGATTAGCTATGACTTTTAATAAAGGAAGACAGTAGGTTGAATTATTGGGTTCAGATTTCAACAATGGAGCCTTGATTACACATAATCAGTTTAGATGTCTTTGGGAAACGAATGGCACTGCATATTGTTTCCATTTGATGGCTTAGACAGTAGCAACAGTTGACTATCATGAATTTACTAGATGACCTCTTGGGAAAATTTGAGAAAATTTTTCAAGCTTGATCTTCATTTCCATCATTAAGACTAGTGCAACACCTTATTCATTTGAAGCAACCTAAACCCATCAATTTCAGACCTTATAGGTATCCTCACTTTCAAAAAAGTGAGATTAAGAAACAAGTGGAGGATATGTTATAGCAAAGGCTTATTCAGCATAGTTCCAGTCCATTTTCTTCTCCAATGTTGTTTGTTAAGAAAAACGATGGAACATGGCGATTTTGATTGTGCTTTAAATCAAGTGATAGTGAAGGATGATTTTCCCTTTCCTACAATTGCGAGTTATTAGATGAGTTAAAACATGTCAGGGTATTTTCTAAATTGGATTTGAGAGTAGGATACCATCAAAGTCGGATGTATCCTGAGGATACTCATAAGGCAGCCTTCAGAACTCATCAAGGATACTATGAATTTCTTGTCATGCCTTTCAGGTTGTATAATGCTCCAGCAACTTCCAGAGTATCATAAATAGGTTGTTTCATTGTTATCGTATTTTTCTACGACATTTTAGTGTATAGTTCGAGTTTGGAGGAGCATTTACAACATTTAACCATAGTTTTACAAGCTCTAATTGACAATGAATTTTATGTAAAGAAAAGCAAATTTGCTTTTGCTTAGACCACTATTGAGTATATGGTGCACATAGTTTCATATGGAGGTGTAGCACCTATTCCATCTAAGATTGATTCAATGAAACACTAGCCATTGCCAAAAACTTTAAAGCAATTAAGAGCTTTTTTGGGACTTGCTAGGTATAGACGATTTGTCAAAAGCTATGCATCTATAGCTCATCCATTAATGGATATGTTGAAGACAGATTGTTTTAAATGGAGTGACGAAGCTTTAGATGCTTTTGATCAACTTAAGATGGTTTTGATTTAGGCTCCAATTTTAGCATTACCTAATTTTTCAAAACCTTTTGTCATAGAGACAAATGCATTGGGCTATGGAGTAGAAGCAGTGCTTTTACAAGAAAATCATCCGATTGCCTATTTTGGTAAAAAAAAACTTCCCAGACATTTGCAAAAAGCTTAAGCTTATGTACGAGAACTATTTGCTTTAGTAAAGGTAGTTAAGCAATGGCGACAATATTTGTTAGGGATCCCCATTTTACTATTAGAACGGATCGTAGAAGCTTAAAGGAGATATTATCACAAGTGATGTCACGCCCCGAAGGGTATCCTAAACATAGCAGTCCACCGTACACAATATTAAAGCCTAGGAATGACTGCCTCAGTCATGCGAAGGTTTCCATACTATGTACAAGGCGTCTAACACATAGAGGAGACACATCGGAGTAATACATTTTATATTGGTACAATTTGAGTAACAATGTAAAGGAAATACAATTCACTAAACTTCATATACCATTCATCCATAGATTTCACTACATAAACTATTACAAGATAATTCATAACACCCAGCTAATATCTTCAAGCATTCTTGCTTCCTGCCGAAATCCCGAAGTTATATTCGGCTCCAACCATCTCGGTCCCCAAGTAGCATTCTCCTGTCAACCTGTTTATTCAAAAACCTATTGGGGTATAAGCTATGCTAGCTTAGTGAGAGTTCCCTTAATTTCGTACCATAACAAGCAAGTTATAATTCATCCATATGCTATGCATGAACAAACACATGAGCAAACAAGCATATGACTTTCCAGTATCCATATGTGAATGGATTTACGCCCTCCATTCGGGGTTAGGATGGTTCATAAGACATGTAACTATAATTCCAATATTGAGTGGGGTGGTCCATAAGTCATGCAACCACAATCCCAATCTCTTTCTCTTGTTTTATGTAGTTGATTCAAGTGCCTACACCACTACCGTTAACTTAAGCGATTTCGCATCCTTAATGTTAACATTGGCCCACCCGCCATCCACTAATATACTTTTGTCCTACCAAAGGTATATTTGCCTATGCAATGTGACTCAATATGTGATATGCATGTACATTTTATTCATATAATCATGGCATGTTAATTATGTAAGTTAAGAGCGATCATAGAGAATTTCAAATAATTCAAGTCTATGCTAACTCATACAATGATCTTACAACAAGTCTCGCTTCGATATACTTATCATTCATTCAACCAAGATTATATCACAACTCATCACAATTTTATCTTTCCTAATTCTAATACAACTAGCTACAAGCACAAGCAAGGTAACAAAATAAGAGGAAAACTCACTTGACCATTGGATCACTGGTCTCTTAGTAAAAGTAATCGATGGTAGGGAATCGTCGATTTCGGGGTCACCTAAAAAGGAAGAAATACCCTAATAATTATTTCATCACTTAACTAATCCAAACTATCTCATACAAGCGATCAAATTCATAATGCTCGTCCTAAGCGGGAATTCCAACTTAAAACCGCCATAACTTGGTCATTTTAACTCTGAATTTAGCAAATTATATATCGATTTCTATCTACTTCGAAAGATTTATCTAATTTTAATATTATTTTCAATTTTTGAAAACTTTGAAGCTTCAAAAAGGTCCTATCAGTACTGACCTGTAGCGAAATTAAATTTTGAAAAGTAGTTTTGTGAATGTTTGTAATGTTTCTACAATCCAAAGCAAGTATACATGCAATATGAACAAGTTACTACCATAAATGATATGTCATGAGATCCATATATACATGTTCTTGATGATATTGAAAAAAGGGAATTTTTAGAAAACTTTTTCTTTATAAAACTTTATGAAAAATTAACTTAGAAATGCTAGTTTGGTATTCTTGATAATCCCTACTTGTTTTTAGAAAAATTCCTTAATAAAATGTATTTATTCTTGCTAAAATTAACCCTTCATTATGTATATTCCCTAAGGCCTTTGTTTTCAATAAAAACTCCCATTTTACACTTTGTAAACATGTTTTTAAAATTGGTTCATCCCAAATCCGAATTTTGTAAAAATTATTTTTGAGGTGATTCCTTTAAGTAAAAATCATTTGATACTTAGAAAATTAAGGCTCAACCATGCCTAGCCACTAAGGACTTCATTTCTTTAATAAAACTTCTAATTTGAGTTTGGAAAGTAAGTGTTTTCATGCAATTACTCCATTATTACGAATTTCTTAAAAGACAAGCAACTCAAATTTTCCTACTTTATTTCTACAAATGCATCATGTATATATGTAATACCTACAAGCTATTGTTATGAAGGTTATGAGACGATCTATCTATATGTATACATATAGTACCAAGAATTCTTTTTGAAAATTTTTACTTTGCAAAACTTTGAATTTTACTAGACTAAAGAAAAATAATTTTTCTTCTTGCAAATTCATACTTGCTTTTATCAAAACTCAACCTTGATGACCTATATAACCATCACCTTCATTATTTCAATAAAAACCTTCATTTTGGGGTTAGAAAATAGGTGTTTACATAGGTGGTTTGCCTAAGTACGAATTTTACAAAATTTTAAAGAATGAAAACATTGTTTAACTTATTCTTGGGAACCATTTGTTGTTCAAGGGTTATATTTTGATAAACCTCCCTTATCTTAGTCAAAACTTGGTCTTTGTTACATATATTCCCTAGGACTTCCATTTTCCTATTAAAATTATCATTTCGCATTGGGAAATAGGTGTTCAAATGGTGGTTATTTTCAAATCCGAATTTTGAAAAATTCATTTGAGTTGTTTTCTTCGTAAAACTCATTTAGTCTTTCAAAAACCATTTCCTAATCAAATCTACCCCTTAAGGTTCCATTTCTTTAATAAAAACCTTGTTTTGAAGTTGAAAAATGGGTTTTCAAAATTGGTCTTGGTTGAGATCCGAATTTTAAAAAAATTATTTTTGGATATATCTTTTGATAAAATCTATCTAAACTTATGAAAATTCACCCCTTACATAACCTATCTTAAGAGCCTTCATATCTTAAATAAAAACTTCATTTTTGAGTTGGAAAACATGTTTTTAAGTTATGCTTGGCCTAAATCTGAAAATAAGATTTTTATTTTGAAAATCACCTTTGATTCTTGTAAAAAGAAGTCTTGGTGATATACATCCACTAAACCTTCATTTTCTCAACTAAAACTTCCATTTTGAGACTTAGAAAGTGGTTTTTAAATATAGGTTTTGTCAAGATACGAATTTTGCTATTTTTATTCAAGTTCAAATCTAAATCTACACATATATGAACATGAATATAAAAGAAATGCATGGAGTAAACTATAACTAGATCTAAACTTTACTCCTAAAAATCATTCATTTATGATATTTATTCCTTAATCCCTTTCATTTAAATGAAAAATACACATTTTGAAGTTGAAAAATAACTTTTCTAAATATGGTTCTCTTTTTATCCGAATTTTCAAAAATGATTTTGTTGTAAATAAAATAGATATTGAGCTTTCTAAAACTTTCCTACTTCATCATGCTACTACAAGTTATTTGTGAACATAAAACGAAAGTCTAATGCATTTATGAACTCAAAACAACTAGGTCTATTTTACTATACTAGTTATAAATGCATGAACACTAAGATAGTTATGTGAATGGTGAATATATGCATAAATCATTAGCAATAACAAAAATAATAACTCAAATAACAAGATCTAAAGCATAAACAAAAATCAAAGTTATAAAAGTTAGATCTACAAAATATAACTACTTTTAGCAAGAAAATAATAATGATACAAGATAATAATCATGGAGAAGAGGAGTGTTTCATTTTTGGCATCATCATTCTTAGCTTTTAAGCTTATGAAGGTCATTTGATGCATGAAACTCTCACTATACCTTACCTATATCTATGGAAGCTTTAAGAAGAAAGTTTACTTAAAAATCTTCAAGAATGGAGTGTGGAAGCAATAAATGGAAATGGAGCAGCTTGTATTCTTTTACAAGAACAAGGGAAAGAGAGGAATAAAGAGAGGAAAAAGAGAGTGAATGAGGTAGGGTTTGTAAAGAGAAAGTGTACAAGAATAAGGCTTTAAAATAGAGAGAGGAGTGCATTAAATGAGTGTTAATTAATTGAGAAAAAAAAAATATAACCAAGGCAGATTTTGGGGCTTCACGTGAACTTCCAAGTGAGAAAGAGAGTGTAGTTAATTTGTAACTTAACTTTTTGAAAGTGTAACTTGTGTACTTAATGTGCTAACTTAAAAAGACTTTAAAATCATTAAATAAATTATTAAAATAAAAGAAAGGTGGCTGTTTTGGGGGGGCATGGTCAGCTGCCATGCATTGAAAATAGAGTGTAGAATGAGTGAAAAAAAACTTGAATAATGTGTAGAAGTAACAAATGAAGTGTACTTGAAGTATGGGTTGGGAAAGTACTTTTTATTGGGAAAATATATAAAATAAAATTAAGAAAAATATTTTTAAAGGAGTGGCATAATTTTCATAAATTAAATTAAATAATTAATTGAATTATTTTAGTATTTCAACAAATATGTTACCGGTATGATCAAAATACGCGAATATGGGCTATAAATGATATTTTTATAACCCGAAAAATTCTAAAAATTTATTTATGAAAATAAAAATATTTTTCTAATATTTTCAATTATTAAATTAATTTATTTTATTTTTAGTATCGGGTCTTAAACAGATCTGATCCCGTAAAAGCCCGAAACTAACTAAATTTTAGAAAAACAAAATTTTCTATGCTATATAAAATATTTATCTAAAAATATAGTCTTTATAAGAATAATAAAATTGTGTAATGAAATAGAAGTGAATAATGCCAAAATACTAGTTAATTACTAGTATTAATGAAATACGAATGAAATCACAAAATCAGATAATTCTAGTTATCGAAAAATTATAAAACTGATATTTTATAAATCCTTATGAAAATATGAGTCTAACGGTATTAATGGTATATTTTTGATATCTCAAGCCCCTGGACACGCTTTTCGAAGTTTGTATCCGAACGGGTTCAAAATAGGTCAAAAATTTACCAATATGATATTTTTAAGTGATCTTATTTTACTATGAGTTATTCTCCATACTTAACTATACCTCGGCCTCTAGGGTTAAGGGCGCGAGATTGCCAGACTTAAACTATAATATTCCACTTAGGGTTTCCGGGTGATTTTCTGGTTTAGATCTTTGCAAATTTTGAAACTGATATTTTATGTTTATACAACATATTTAATTTGAGAAATTTATTTTAAATTTTATCTTTGTAAGCATTTAATATCTCTTAACGTTTTCGAAATTATTGAATTGGGTTTTATTTTCGAAGGTTAATCATTATTTACTTTTTAATAATTTGTTTTTGGGCTCTATATTACCCAGTTTTATAAGTCGGAGTTACATAAAGATTTTTTTTTTTTTTTGTACGTAGTGGTTTTGGAACTGAAGTATGTTGAGTTTTTATTTTAAATTTAAGGTTCTCATTTTCTCAAGATTAAGAAATTTATGGATTCGTTCGTAACTTAGGACTAGTTGAAGTTCGGTTTTAATTTGGAGTGATTTTTAGATTTATTTTTGAAGTTCATTTTGGAATTATTTACTGAAATTTTCCGGGGCTTACAAGTGATACACACACCTGAACAATAGGAATATTTAGTCAAACTAATGGGTATGACTACTCTATTGTGTATAAGGCGTGGAGTGAGAATCAGGTGGCTAATGCTTTGTCACAAAGAGAACTAGATGAGATGACCTATTTGAGCTATACAATTCCTTGTTTTCATTTGATTGATGTTTTAAAACAGGAATACCAATCTTTACTCGAATTCAAGCAGATGATTGAAGGAATTCAGCAAGGTATTCCTAAAAAATGGCCAATTCAATGGAAAAATGATCTTTATTCTATCAAGACAAGTTATTTATGGTTCCACAATCATCATTAATTCCTATGATTCTCAAGGAATTTCATGACTCTCCTTTAGTTGGCCATTTCGGGTTTTTTAAAAACTTATAAAAGGATTATGGCTGAATTCTTTTAGGAAAGGATGTGAGCACAAATTATATAATATGTTCACAATCGTGCTATCTGTCAATAGATTAAATATGAAGCGAAGGCACCAGCTGGTCTCTTACATCCACTTCAACTCCAGAACAGATATGAACTCATATCAGTATGGACTTTATTACATGTTTGTCATAGTCTAATAGATATACAGTCATATTTGCAGTAGTGGACAGACTTACAAAGTGTTGCCATTTGGGACCATTGGATTCCAACTTTAATGCGATTAAAGTTGCATCTCTTTTTGTTAGCATGGCAATCAAACATCATAAATTTCTTAGGACAATCGTGTCAAATAGGGATCCAATTTTGTGAGCAAATTTTGGCAGGAATTATTTTCACTCAGTGGAACCACTCTTAACATGAGTAGTGCATATCATCCATAGTCGGATGGTCAAATGGAAGTGTTGAATCGTACAATTCAACAATATTTGAGAGCATTTGTAAACTATCCCACTCGTTGGACTAAGTGTTTATCATAAGCAGAATTTGCCTATAATACTTTGTTCCATGAGGGTACAAACTTTACTCCATTTGAACTAGTATATGGAAGATTACCACCCACTATTCCTTATTAGTAGGGTGTTTCAAGGGTGGAAGTAATTGATATGGAGTTACAAACTCATGATGATTTTTTGAATACTTTAAGGGATAATTAGTTTAAAGCCCAAAATAGAATGAAAGGCTTTGCCAATCTGAAAAGACAAGAGGTAGAGCTGTAGATAGGGCACTTAGTTTTCATAAAGCTACAACCCTATAAGCAGATTTCGGTTGCTAAACAGAAGTTCCATAAACTTTCTAGTGAATTTTATGGACCATATAAGATTTTGGAGAAAATTGGGTCGTGTGCTTAGAAAGTTGATTTACCTGTTGGAGTAAGGATACATGATGCTTTCCATGTATCCCTAATTGAGAAAGCAATAGGACAGAAGTTTACTCTTTTATCTCTTCCTCCAGAATTTTTAGCAGATAGACCTATTGTTCGACCGTTTCAAATATTAAGTGGTCGAACCATTTTTCAAAACGGTCATTTTATCAAGCAAGTTTTAGTTCAATAGGATGAGCTTCCATAAGAAGACTTGACTTAGGAAGATTGGGACACTTTTCAATAGATTTATCTTACTCTTTCCTTAAGGAAAAGGTCAATTTTCAATAAGAGGAGCCATATGTTAAAAGTCATAGAAGGAAACAACCAATTTGGTTTAAAGATTACATTATAGTGTAATAGGTTCATGTATTCTAGTAATTGTAACAGAAACAGTTAGTAGTTGAGATCTAGTAGTTGATCTAACAGAAAATACAACAAATAGATGAAAGATTGTGTGACATATAAATATATGATGCAAAACAGAAAAGGGTATCGAACCCCTGCTGAGAAATTACCTAGGAGTTGGCTAATACTCGAACATTAGCAAGTTCTTCTTTACCTACAAAACAAAGAACATCATGTTAATTGAGTGGAGAGTAGAGAAAGTTGAAACCTTAGGTTCTAGAGAGGAGAACTTATCTGCAAGAGTGAGGAATTATGAGGTCGATATACACGAAGGTTTTTCTTACTACAAAAATACATTAGAAAACATTGTGGGCTTAGGCCGAACTGTTAGATTGTTAATACCAAAGGACCTACAAAGATTCCAGAAGCCCACAAGTTCGGTTAGCCTACAAGGAGTCCACCCTAGCCAAGACCATAACTCCTGACCTCCTAAGGAGTTTAGGCTAGCTTCGTCCTCAACCTTCCTTCGCTAGGTCACACTCCTAATAAAGATCGCACCCTATCGCCTTTGACATGCTATGGTTCTCCAACAAACTACTTTCCGACTTGCTATACAATCCTTCCTAATCGGAAAAAATTAGAAAATGATTTAAGGATTTATATAATAGAAATTAATATCTTGAATTACCAATCTAATTTTGGAGTTCAATTTGGAAGAAATCAATATTTACTTTGAATCTAAACATAAGCTTTGATATTTTTATGCAGGGAGATGACTTCAAAATTTATGGGGATTTAAGGAGTAAGACTTAGGATAAAATGGTTAAATTATGACATTTTATAAATTTAGGTAATTGAGCTTGAGGAATTTGTGTCATTTACAATTGAATGAAAAAGGGGTTCAAATTGATGATTGCAAAGAATTGGATAATTTAATTCATGAAATAGACTATACTTACGGTTTATAAATTCACTAAACATTTAATTTGAAATTTTCAAAGATTGAAATATTTGAAAATGAAAGAGACCAAGTTTTAATTAGAATTTGACTAAGATGATGGTGAAATTTGATTTATTGGAAAGATACTTAAAGTAAATATATAGATTGATAAGATTAAAATTCAAAATTGATGGTTTGAAAGAATTAAAGAATTTGATTCATGAAATAGATAAAAACAAATAGATAAATGGAAAGGAATATTTGAAATCTCAATTTCGATTAGATCTATTTATTAATTTGATTATGTTAATCTATCTAGTTATATTCTATAGTTTAATTTACTTGATTTAATTAAATTATCTAAGTTCAATTTTTAAATTTTGTTCTAGTCAAAGTTCAAAATTAATAATCTAGTATGCTAGTTAATTAAGCTATTTCTAATTTGGGTAAACAAAAGTTTTGATCAACTATTAGTAGTTAACATTTCATATTGACTTTAAATTTTATAATTCAACAACTTTCAATCATTTTAAGATATATTCTTTCACTTGCTTTCATTGCGCTACTCTGATTATTTTATATTAAATTTTGGTATTGTGTTTCACTTCTATTGTAATTTTGAATTATTTGATAGTATATTATTTATTGAGTTTACCTATTACATATATGTATTTATTATTATCCTCGATTGATGTTCTTGTTATTTTTTTTGTTATTGTAATGTTTATTGAAGCTCGGTATTATTTTGCAATTGTTTTCATGTTTCAAGATTGTTTATTGCGTGTATTATATGATTACATTGTTTTATTCTTTTTATTGTATTGATTTGGTATTTCTTGTTATTTCTATTTTCATGAAACATCTTGAGATTTAAGTTAATTAGGTTTAGTATCATTCCTTTATAATTATTTATTTACTCATCATTTATTTCTTTAATTATCATGAATGTTATATTTTATAACTTTTATCATCATCATCATAATAATAATTAAAATCTCATTTCATTCATTTATGTATATATTTCAAATTTTACCCTTTTTATATTTGTGGGATATCATCCAGACGTTATGAGAAAATTGTATCTTGAAATTTTGTTTATAACAATTCCAATTTTTAAAAGAGAATTAAATTATTCGTATTTTAATACTCTTAAGTCGCAAAAAATCAGGAGTAATTCTTGTGACCTTTCTTAAAACCTTTTCAAATTTTTTACATTATTTACTTAGTAATTATTATATTCGAGTTGTATAAATTTAATATTCCTTTTTAAAGATTTAGATAACTGAGTTACGATTTTTTGTTAACATTAGATTTAGATTTCGATAGGTGTGTTTGTCGTATTAGTAAACTTGAATATGTCAAGTCAACTTGTAAATTTTGAGTTTTCTTTTGTTTTTGATTTCTTGATTTTATTAACATACCAACAAGTATAGATTACGGTAAAGTTCCTAATTTAACTTATTAATAAAATAAATACACCAAAGTATATTATATAATCATTTGGAAACTAACTCCGATTTTTAAGGGTTTTAGGAGCAAATGCTAGTGTTTATCTAGGTTATTTGTACTCTACTTATATTTAACCCAATTTGAATTAAGTTCATTTACAAATAAAAATCAAAACATGCACTCATAAACATGTCATAAGCAAAACAATTTTACAGACAACATATACATACGTCATACAAAACCGTACAATTATCCTAGTTAAGTCTAATTGAGGACAAACCATAACATATAACACTTATAAGTTTAACACAAACAAAATATTTAAGATATTTTATAAAAGCATATATCATAAACATATAACATGCAACAATCATACAATTACACAATAATTACAAGCATATCACAAAACAACATTTTACAAGAAAATATACATATACATATCATTAATCAAAGATACAATATAAAGCATATGAAACTTAAGGTACAATTGGTGCCTCTGCTGGAGCAACTTAAGGTACTACTCCTGCTTGTCCCCCTTGCAAAGTCTGTAAAATCAAAGCATTATGTTGTTGAATAGCTTGCAAGATATCTTCAAGTCTAGCAAGAGGTGGCGGAGGTGCATCATAGGGTTCAGGCTGCCTTTGCTTAATAGGTCCAGAAGCTTCAGACTGAGCTTTTGGTGCCATAGGTTGAGCATTCTTGGTTCTACATCCACATTTGCTAAAGTCAACTTCCAAATAATCAACTTTAGCATTTAAACATCAAAACTCTTGTTATACACCGCAACATTCAAACAATGCTAATACCTAATACATAACAGGTAATCAATCGTAATTAAAACATGAACAGCACTTTAATTTCTAACCACTTATATATATAGGTCAAATGCCTAGATCTAAACTTACTTCTCTTTATCACTTATATTCTACTCGATCTAAGCCACCATACTTATAAGAATCTTATATATATTCAACTTCTTTCTTTCTCTTACAACCATGCCAATTTCTGTCACATCTCTATAGGGTACCCTAGTTATAACAATACACCATGTAATCAACTAAGGCCTCCGTAAGGTTACATAAGTACTATACAACTAACATTTAGAGATGCAAGTGGGACAAGCCATTATAAGGTACCCGACCACCCAACCCGCTAAAAACCCTATAGGGTTTTAGGATGGGTTTTGGGATTAAAAAAAAAAACCCGATAAGTTATTGGATCGGGTTTTGGGTTTATTATGTAACCCATTGAGAAAATCCGACCCGACATAAATTCAAAATATTAAAAAATTAAAAATATTAAGTTATTAAAGTAAAGATTCCATTTATATTCTATGTATATGAAAGTAAGTGGAAATGAAGTGTTCGCATCATTTTATATGATATTATTGTCTAAAATTCATTCTTTCAATATAAGTGTTTGTATCATTAATAACTTAAAACAAAATTCTTTCTTTTGCTTTTTTTTATTAAGAAAAAAAATTGAAAATCTTGGAGTCGGTTGGGTCGAGTTGAGTTATGGGTTCCTTAAAACCCTATTAGGTCGGGTTTTGGGAATGATAAAAAAAAGCCGATATGGTTTTTCTCGGGTTCTGGGACACCCATTAAGACTCGGTTCAGGTTCGGGTTTCAAAAGACCCATCCCAAACCCACCTCGATTGCATCCCTACTAACATTCCCCGCAAGGAGTGGATGGATAAAATAGGATCAAAGGTAGATTTAGAGTAAGAAAGATATTGCATATATATAAGCTATAAGCAAAGACAATATATAAGTCTAGATCATCACATAAATATTACATCAATGGTCTTCAAGGGCTTCTTCAGAACTCTTTTACAACATAACTTACAAGGGAAGCAAAACACAACTTATGCTAGTAAAAACATCATCACTAAGTCTCTATTACAAACAAGGTCTTCCTTCAAAAAATGGATACATAAGTCCACTGTCTATCCTAACTTCCACACCTAGTCTTAGTCTCGATCTTCTTGTTTATATTCCTATAAAACAATAGTCTAAAGGAGCATCAGCATAAAAAGCTCAGTGAATAACAAAATCTTAACACATTCTAATGATATCAAGCAAGTTTAATTATCAATCATATGCAATGCATCCAACAAACATATATAGCAAACATGATTTGAATAACCAGAATTCAAACCTATGGGGAATTACGTCTTCACTGGAGGCTGAAGGATTAGTTAAATAATCCATGCCCATGAGAATTCCAAAACTAAAAAAAGAGAACTCTTTCTATTTCATTTACTATTTATAAATAGATATAATATATATACTCTCCACTTCTATTAGAACTTAGAAATTCCCACTAAGTATTAACATTCTAAGGACAACTTCAACAAAGGCGACCTCCTTCAAAGACTGCTTAGTTCCTGTAAAGCTGACAACTATATGGCAATCTTAACCAGATCCATTGGACTCAACAAGCATTACGACAGAATTGAAATATTAATACATGACATGAATAACATGCTAATGCAATTATGATGTCATGGAATGCATGTTGTTTTGAGTTGAAGAGTCTAGTAAACTTTATTCCATTTATTTAGTGATCACACCAATATCAAGCATTCATCATTCAAACTACGCACTTATTATCAAGCAAGTAATTGTCACTTTGAACATTAAGATTTGTGACTCATTAATAAAGCACATAACATACAAGATATTCCCAACCTTATGCATTTGATTCATTTTAATGGTGCTTATACTGTTCCACTACAATACAACCACAAATAAGGTGAAAAGGCTCATGTTAATCAACCTTGCATATCGCCTCCATCGTCGTAATAATCACTTGGGAAATCTGGATCTTAATATAAGGTTCCTATAAGATAGAAAACTTGTATTGCTAACTATATAACAAGTAAGGAATGATTCAACAAGGCCTTAGAGCTAAAGGAGACAAAAGCACAAACCAAAGGCCATACGCCCATGGCCATGCATCGTATCAAGGGGCGCAGAAAATCACACGAGGAACAGAAAGAGCTATAACCCTTACCATGCCCAGTGGAGAAGAGCATATGGAACAGGACAACATACAGAGGCCACCATGCCCCCTACTACACCATGTAAGAAAGGTCAAATCGACCTAGGCATGGGTATAGAGGCTACTACGTCCCTTGCCACGCCCCGTAGAGAGGAGTGTATTCACCTAGAAAACACCAACAGGATTCACCATGCCCTCCACGACGTCCTATGTTCATCCAACAGTGAAAAACACTTTTAAACTTTATATTTTACACACTTTAACCAACTTAAAGACCTTATATCCATCAAATACACTCTAGCATCATCATACAAGACTCATTTTCACCATTCTCATTTTCATATAACCTTATTCCTATTCAACTTCACATCAACTACAACAATCAACCTTCATAGTCCATAACATCCATGAATGAAGACTTAATACCACAATTTCATAACTCCACATCACATATCTAATAATAAAACTCATAACCATCCCATTCATACCAATAACTAACAAGAACACTTATCTTGCACATACTTATAAAACAAAAACAACAAAGAAAAAACAAGAGTTAACTTAGCTCTACTTAAGTTGGCTTGAATATAGAAGCGTAACTTGATTTTCTTGACGATTTAAGAAGAGAAATTGAAGAAGAATTGTGATGTGTGTATGTGTGCAAAACGTTGGTTTTTAGGAGAGAAAGAAGGTGATTTTAGCTAACTTTAAGTTTAATAATTATCTAGATTTTGCTAAAGCAAAAAATTTGACTTTACAGGCATTGCATGAGTTATAGTGTGTGTGTGTGGTGTATGATAGTTATAGTGGGCTAAAAGGTTTAATTTTGCATATATTTAGCTTAATGTAAAACCCACATTAGTCTTCTATACCTCTAAAGCATTAGAATTATCAATTGCTCAATTTCAATACAAAGTTTTAGAACAATTTAGTTTATAAATCCCATTTAGTTAAATAATTACTTATAAGAATCTATATTAATAGTTTTGATAATTTAAGAGTTAAATTTATTGAATTCAATTTCTAGAAGAATTTGAAAACATAATTTAATTAGCGAATATATTGAAATAATTCAATTGAAATTTTTGAATTTCTATTCCTATTAGATCTATTTTACAAAAGCCATTATACTTGAATTCATTCATCATTCAACATTCAACACATTTTAACACTCATATACAAATACATAAACTTTAAATTCTATTTTCTAAGCTTAATTTATGGAAAAACTTGGGGATTACATGTGTCACGCCCCAAAGGGTACCCTAAACGTGACAGTCCACCACACCCGATATTTAAACTTAAGTATGACAATCTTAGTCATCCCATAAGTTTACATATCGAGTGTAAGGTGTACTCACACAACTTTTAGGATCACACTTTGATTCGAGTAGTCTTAAGAAAGCATACATAACATCAAGAATATACATCACAACAAAATAAACAGTTAACTTTACAAAAGCCAAGGGGGCATACCCCCGCCAAAATAATAGGAGTCTACATCGTTTAGCTCCATTTACAAATGTATGAATCTACATTGAAGAGATTTTCCTAGAAGTCCACGCCTACACTAGGTCCCGACTTTCTCAAAAGCTCTTTAATTCCATGTGGTAAACCTACACAAAAATGTCCTCTCGGAACATCCAAAAATAGGAACACTGCAACAAAAACTGTTGGGGTATAAGCTAATGCTTAGTGAGATTCATTTTCTTCAGGTAACATGCCCAACCAAGCTAAAATATCTATACAAGCAAGTTATAATTAAGCAACCATATGAATGCACAAGCATATGAGCAAACAAGCATATGACTTTCCGGTAGTCATAAGTGAATGAATTTACGCCCTCCATTCGGGGTTTGGGGTAGTTCATAAGTCATGCAACTACAATTCCAATATTGGTCCATAAGACATGCAACCACAATTTTTAATGTTGGTCCATAAGTCATGCAACCATAGTTTCATTATTCGAATGGGGTGGTCCATAAGTCATGCAACCCTAGCCCCATTCATTAAAGACCCGCTGCCTCCCAAGTACACCTTTGTCCCACCAAAGACATACTCGACAATGATATAGACTCACTACGTGATATGCATGTACGTTTATTCATATAATCATGACATATTACTTAGATAATTTAAAAGTGACCATACAAATTTCAGACATTCCAAATCTATACTAGCTCATACAAGATTATTGCAACAAAGCTTGCCTCGATATACTTATCGTTCATTCATGCAAGTTTAGATCACCATTCAATCACAATTTTATCTTTTCCTAAGTCTAATGCCACTACTACTACAAGCACATCCAAGAGCATAATTAATTGAGAAATGAACTCACTTGTCCATGTAGTGAAAATCCACTAGTCGTAATAGTCCTCGGGAAGTGGTAACCCGTCCTCCAATTCACCTAGGTACAAAGAATACCCTCAATGAGTATCTCTTATGAAGTTCTATTAAACTTAACAATTTTATTTACTAAGTTCGTCAATTTCCGTCTAGGTTGAATCCTTAACTTAAAAAGGTCATATCTAACTCATTTTAACTCGGAATTTAGCTTATAATATACCGATTTATACCTACTTCGAAAGAGCTATCCATTTCTAAAGTTAATTCAAACATTTAAGGTCATTTAGGGGTCGGAAACTTACTGTACAGTAGGGTTACGAAAATTCCAGATTTTGAGCCTTTGTGAAAAATTTCCATATCTACTCTATTTAACTACTTAGACCAATTTATTTTAGTCCTAAGCTTGCAAGGGATCCTCAAAACAAAATTAAGAGATTACACACTTATCTAATACCAAACATAAAGTTCAAATGAAACTTCTAAGAATCCATTTCATAAAACCGAAATTTACAAGTTGAAACTCATTGTTTGTTTTGAGTAATTCCTTTACTAAAACTTACTTAGTTCAATGAAAATAATTTTCCTATATTATATATTATCAAAGCATTCCATTTTCAATATAAAATACTTGTTTTGAGATCAAAAAGAAGGTTTTCAAAATTGGTCTCCCCATAATTACGAATTTCCACTTTGAAATTACAATGAAAACAAGACCTAAATTTTGTCTTTTACAAAACACTTGATTTAAGCAATACCTTTTAGGAAAACTCATTTAAACTTATGAAAATTCATTCCTTAAGATATACTATACCAAGAGGCCCTTATATTTTTGTCTAAATCTTCATTTTAAAGTTGGATGATGAGTTTCAAAATAGGTCTTGGTCTTGATCCGAATTTTCATAAATTTATTTTGGACATATCTCTTGGGAAAATTTATCAAAACTCATGAAAAACAACCCATTACATATTATATCCTAAGAACCTTCATTTCTTGAATAAAATCCTCATTTGTGAGTTGGAAAACATGTTTTATTTTGGATCTTTGTCTTGATCCGAAAATACAATTTTTGTTTTGAAAATAAACTTTGAAAATCAACTTTGATTCTTGTAAGATGAAGCCTTGATGATGTACATCCATTAAACCTTCATTTTCTTAACAAAAGCTTCCATTTTAAGACTTGAAAGAGGGTTTTTAAAATAGGGCATTGACAAGTTACGAATTTTTACTTTTTCATTCCAACTGAATCTAAGATCTACTCAATATATAACCATGCAAGCATAAGAAAAACTTAGTAGTAAGCCATAAACTTCTAGATCTACACATAACATAACTAAGCTTGATAAAACTTCTAGATCTACAAGCTATCACAAAACAAGAAGATAAACAAGCCTTCCATATAACAAAAAATACTAAGAACAAAAGAGATCATCATCTAGAGGAGTGTTTCACTTCTTTGCATCATCATCCATAGCCTTTTAAGCTTGTGGAATGTCCTTTGATGCATGAAACATCCATGGTATCATCCTAGGACATCTTATAAGAGCAAAAAGGGAAAGATTACCTCAAATAATTGCAAGAAATATTTGTGGAAGCAAGAAGGAAAATGGGGACAGCTTGTTTTCAAGAAGACAAGGCAAGGAAGAAGAGAAAAAGAGAGGGAAAAAGAGAGGGGAAAAAATGTAGGGTTTTGCAAATATGAAAGAGGAAGGAATGAGATGTTTTCATAAAGTTAAAAGTGTGTTAAATAATTTTTTTAAAAAATAAACACATGCAGCTGCAAGGGAGGGGGCTGGCGTGAAACATAGTGTAGTGTAGGGGGTAGTTTAGTTGAGTTAAATTGAAATTTTGAAAGTGTAACTTGTTAGCTTCCAATTCCAACTAAAAGAAAACTTTTAAAATATCAATAATTGATTAAAAATAATGAAAAGTGGCTAAATTTTGGGGAATGGGCAGCTGCAAATTTTGGGAAATGGAAGTGTAAGAAAAAGCAAAAGAAGACATAATAATGTGTAGTAATGATAATGTATGTGTACTTGAGGTATGGGTTGATAAAGTGGCTTTTTGAATAAGAAAATATATAAATAATTAAGAAAATATTTTCATTTAAGTAGCAGAATTTTTATGATTTAAATAAAATAATCAATTAAATTATTTTAAAAATTTAACAATTTAGTTATCGGTAAGAGTAAAATAAGCTTATATGAGCTATAACTGATATTTTTAGAATTCCGAAAAATTCTAAACTTGATATTTTTGAAATCCTTATAAAAATACGAGTCTAAAATATTAAAGATATATTTAAATTTTCCGAGCCACGTGACACGCTTTCCAAGGCAGTATCCAAACGGGTTCGAAATAAGCCGAAATTGAACCAATGTGATATTTTTAGTAATTCAAGTATTATTACGGACTATTCTAAACACTTTAATTATTTTTCGACTCCTCGATTTACGAACTCGGGTTTTGCAGGATCTAAACTGTAGGGTTTTACTCAAGATCGGTTGACTTAAAGTCTCCGATAGACTTTCCGGCTTAAGGTTTAGGGCTTAGAAAACAGGGGTTTACAACATGCTCATAAGCCTTTGCATGAATTTTTTGAATCCCTCATGCTCACTCAATTCGACCAACACTTTTCTCTCTTGCAGCTAACTTAGCTACTACTTCCAGAATAGGGAGGTTAAAACCATACACAACTTCAAATGGAGATTTTCTGGCAGAACTGTGGGCCATCCTACTATAAGCAAATTCAACAATAGGTAGGCACAAATCCCAATCAGTAAGATTCTTGCCAACTGCAGCTCGAAGAAAGGTACCAAGAGTTTGATTAATAGCTACTGTCTGTCCGTCTGTCTAAGGATGACATGAAGTGCTATACATTAGTTTAGTTCCCAGTCTTTTCCACAGAGTCCAGAAGAAACTGAGAAATTAGCATCCCTATCAGATTCAATAATGTGAGTACACTAGGAATCGAACAATTTCCTGAAAAAACAAGTTAGCAACATACAAAGCATCAATTGTTTTATGATAAGGTAGAAAGTGTGCCATTTTACTAAAATGATCCACAACAACCATGATTGAATCTCGACCTCATTGTGTTCTAGGCAATTCCAAAACAAAATCTTTATTAATATCACTCCGAGGCCATGTAGGTAAAGGTGATGGCATATACTATTCCCATGACTCTTTCTTTGTACGTATCTCAATCACTCAATGAACATCTTTCATCATTCATTTCTAATAAAAATGTTCCTTTAATAATTCTAATGTCCTTTTCTCCCCTAAATGTCTAGATAATCTACCTGCATGTGCCTCATGCACTAATAATTCCCTAATAGTTTCAATTGGAATGCATAACTCCCCATATCTATATAGAAATCCATCTGTCAAATGATATCTATCCATGGCTGTGTCCTCCCACAATTCTAGTCATAATAGACCCAAAATTGACATCTCCAGCATACTAATTCTTCATTAATTCAAATCTCGACATTTTAGTTTGTAGAGATGTAATAAGAGCATATCTTCGTGATAAGCATCAACAACCACATTGTTATTCCCTTTCTTATACTTAATAACATAAGCAAAGCTCTCTAAAAACTCTACCCATTTCACCTATCTTCGAGATAGTCTCTATTGACCCTTATAATACTTTGGAGTTTCATGATCGGTGTAGATGATGAGCTCCTTCGGTAGCAAATAATGTTGCCATACTGTGAGCGTTCGAATCAAAGCATAAAACTCCCTATCATATATGAAATAATTCAATGTAGCACCACTTAATTTCTCACTAAAATATGCAATAGATCACTTTTCCTACATCAATACTACACCAACTCCGACTCCCGAAGCATCACACTCTAGCTCAAAGATCTTCTCAAAGTCTGGTTGTGCTAACACAGGAGCACTAATCAATATAGTTTTGATCGCATCAAAACTCTTATGTGCCTTATCACTCCATACAAATGTGACATTCTTCTTAGTAAGCTCAGTGAGTGGACTCACAATACTGTTGAAATTCTTGATAAACCTTTGATAAAATGACACAAGTCCATGAAAACTTCTGACTTTAGTAAATGATGTAGGTGTAGGCCAATCAGCAATCGCTCAAATCTTTTCATCACCTGTTTGAATTCCTGCTCTAGAAACTACAAATCCTAAAATGATAACCTCTGGTTGATAGAAAGAACACTTCTTCAAATTGCCATATACCTTTTCAGACCTCAAAACTTTGAACACCATTCGTAAATGATTCACATGACCATCCAAGTCTTTGCTATATACTAAGATATCATCAACATACACTACTACAGTCTCTCAACACATGGTTCATAAGCCTCATAAAAGTACTTGATGCATTTGTTAAGCTAAATGGAATTACCATCCACTCATACAAACCATGTTTGGTCTTGAAAGCAATTTTCTACTCATCTCCTACTCTCATCTGCATCTGATGATGACCACTTTTAAGATCTACCTTTGAAAATAATTGAGCTCCGTTCAATTCATCCAACATGTCGTCTAAACATGGAATGGGGTAACGATACTTAATGGTAATCTTATTATTGGTTCAACTATTTATGCATATTCTCCATGCCCCATCTTTCTTTGGTACCAACAAAGTAAGTACTGCACAAGGACTAGTACTCTCTCTGAAAATCCTTTCTCCACCAATTCATCAACCTGTCTCTTCAATTCTTTTGCTATTTTAGGATTCATTTGATATGCTAATCGACTGGGTAAAACAACCGCAAGTTATAAGTCTATAGCATGTTGTATTCCTCTTATAGGTGGTAACCCTGTACGCAAATCTTTCGGAAATACATCAACATATTCTTACAGTAGTTGTTGAATCTTCAGAGGAAAAGAATTCTGCTCTTGCATCTCCATTAATTGTCGAATTTGTAGCATATAAACAGGTTCCCCTGCCTTTATGGCTTAAAATAATCACCTTTAGTCATGAAAAGTGACTTTTTTTTCATAATTCTGGTCATCTGCATTTAAGTTTCTTTCACTTCTAAGGGTGACATAGGCTTTAAGACTATTCTTTTGCCATCCTTCTAGAAAGCATAAGTATTCTTATACCCATCATGAAGTACTTTATGATCAAACATTCATGGTCTTCCCAATAATAAATGGGATGCACACATGGGCAATACATCACATGTAATTTCATCTTTATACTTCTCCTCAGTACAAAAAGGAACTTTCACCTGCTGTATAACATGCAAAACACCCCGCTTGCTCAGCTAATGAAGCTTGT
Organism: Combretum micranthum; assembly: GCA_024138025.1. NCBI lineage: Eukaryota > Viridiplantae > Streptophyta > Magnoliopsida > Myrtales > Combretaceae > Combretum > Combretum micranthum. The sequence goes on along the minus strand of JAMXBD010001188.1, from coordinate 166,583 downwards.
ATGGTTTTAGATGTGGCATAGGGGCTAATTTCAGCTTATCCACAATACTTTCAACAATCACATTAGTGAAACTCCCTCCATCTATGATGAGTGTGCATAAATTCCCCTTTATTCTACAAGCAGTGTGAAATAAATTCTCTCTCTATTCTTCATCAACAGTTGGAGATACACTTAGTACTCTCCTCAATACATTAATACTCATGTAATGTTCTTGTAATGCCCAGGAACTCCGCCCACTGAGGTATTGGCCGTTTTGGCTGCATGTCGAACGGTTTTATCTTTTTGGTGCCAATGCTTCTTGGAGGGTCACTCATCATGGGATTGCTCTGTACAAAGCACTCTTAACTTTATAGTTTTGACGAACTCAAAACCATTACACCAAAATACGCCTCTGTGATTAGAGTTCCACCATTTATATTTGAGGGATATCACACACTCCCCCACTTATAGGACCGACGTCCTTGTTAGTTTCATTACATAGGTCCAGACCCATACTAGGCAGTAAGGACACACTCCTCCACTTTCGGCTGGTGAATTGCTCTTATACCACTTGTAATACCTCGAAACTCCATCCACCGAGGTATTGTCCACTTTGGTCACATGCCGTACGGTTTTGTCCTTTTGGTGCCAATACTACCTAGTGGGTCACTCCTTATGGGATTGCTCTGGAGCACGCTTAACCTTAGAGTTCCAATGAACTCAAAGCCATTACACTAAAAGACGCCTTTGTGATTAGAGTTCCACTATCTATATTTGAGGGATATCACAGTTTCGAACCCTGATCTTGATAAGTCTTAGCATCCTCGTCCTATAATACTCATCAAGGGTTGCTAATAGATCACCAGACTCTTCAAACTCCTTATCTTCATCCTCACTCACTATCTATCCTCCAATATTCATTGTAGCTCTTCAATTTGGAAATTGAGAAGTAATGTGTCTATATCCTTGACACCCAAAACATTTAATATGTTAATTCTTCCCACTATAATTAACAATACTATCCTTTTTCTTATCCTCATCTGCATTAATGACAGCTTTACCCTTGTTAACAACACTTTCACTCCCTTTATCATTAGACTTGTTAGAATATCCCTTATCACTCCTCCTAGAATCAAAAGAATAAGATGTATAAAGATTAGAATATTTACCTGCAGTAGATTTATAGGGATTATTCTTCTACTATCTCTCGACCTTAGGGGCTAATTGAATGGCCTCTTCCAGGGTATCGTAGCATTATACTTCCACAATGCATGCAATCTCATATTTTAAACTAGTAACAAACCTTGTAGTTGTTTGTTCAGGTGGCTTTATTGCTCCACTTCTAATCTTCAATAATTCAAACTCTTAAATATACTCCTCTATGCTCTTACCCTTTGCCTCAATGATTGAAGACACATATAGACTTCCTGTTTATAGTATGTAAGAACAAAATGCTTTCTCATCACTCATTTCATCTTCAACCATGTCTTGATCTTTGCTTCTTCATCCCTCCAACGGATAGATAGTAGATTTTTCCACCATACGTTGCATATCCTGTAAACCCCATTGCTGCTAATCTAACCTATGTATGTTCTACAACATCATAGCACTCGAACAATCCTTCAACCTTATCTTTCTAATCGAGATAGTCATCTGCAGATCCACATCCTGAAAAGGAAGGCATCTACAATTTCACTTGCTCTAACCCCCTTGGTAGTCTAAACTCTCTATCATAGACATCATGATATTCTACATGATTCCTTCCAACATATCCTTGCTTGCTAGGATCAAGTAGTGGTGATGGTGCAGGTGCTTCCACACGAAGTGGTAATACATTAGGTTTTTGTAACAATTATTGTATTGTTTGTACCAGGATATTGACTATGTTATTCAAGGTTTGTAACTGTTGGCTTATGCTTTGTTCAACATTGGGCTAAACATGATTATTACCATTACTCGGAGTTCCTCTGTTTCCACAAACACCATTATTAACCTCCTCGTGAAAATGTCCATGTACGCTTTCATTCGACATTCTGAATCAGATGCGATCATCGCAATGGTAGAATCAACTAACTGTAAACCTGTGCTCTGATACCAAAAAGGATGATATACCTAGGAGGACAATCACCAAGATATCACTAATGACAAGGAGAAACGTAATAATGAATCTTACGTATCCTAGAAACCACGTACCTAGAAAATAAAATGATACAACATGAATAAGAAGTTGATATTACTTACAACTACCCGCTGGTGTTTGAACTCACCATAATCTAAAGATTGATAAGAATTAGGGTTTTCTTTAAGAGAAAGAAATTTTATTCAATTCATTAAATCTCTTTGTTACATCAATGAAACTTCCTATTTATATTAATTCCTGATATGTAAAATAGGAAAGATATCTAAAGACAAAAATAGGAAAGTAGCAAAAATATCGATCTCTATTATAATGATAAAATAGAAAAGTAACCAATAAAAGAAAGATTTAGATATGTCTCAACTAGGAAAGTAGATTTAAATATATCAAAAAGTCATTTTGATAAACGCATCAAATATCGCGAAATGATCCATGAGCATAAACTTGATTTAAGTAACTCTGCGATGTCTACTAGTGTTAAACAAGCTCTATCGAGGGCTCGACCAAACACATGCTAGGGCTCAACCAGTTTAGTGGAATCAAATAGATTCTATCAAGGGTATGGTCAAGGGCTCGACCAATGAATTCTTGGGTGCAACGGCTTCCAGTTTGGCCTCGATGACTTCCAATGTATGATTCCTTAGATGTTATCTTAGATATGGTTGAAGGCTCGACCAAGGATCCCAGGGCGTGACAATTCCCAAATTCTCCTACTGTCAAAGCATAAGTCAAGGGCTTTTTTTCTCTGTTTTCATTACTCCATTCATTATGTTCTTCTTTCAATGTAAATAGATTATAATCCACATGTAATCCATAAACCGAGATAAGTATCTCTTTATTTTGCTCTAAACAATCTGTCATCACTCTCAATGCTAAATTTTGTAATCCTCTAGCTCTTGACCTTGTATTTGGACCTTCAAGTCAATTCCCATCATCAAACTTATACACTATGAATATGATTTACATTCTAAGTTTATCTTCATGTCTTCAATAACTTCACTGAAGGAAATCTCTTCATACATTCCTAGCCCATTCCTAATATGAGTCATTCATGCACAAAAAATATAGGGGCATGGGCTAATCTATAGCTCAATGAATAACAAGACCAAACCATGCATCAAACAAATGCCAAGAAAATTTTATTAGCTAGCATATGCAATGTAACACTCAATCATATGACATGCATAGTTTGGATGACTAAAATCCAAACTAATGAAGATTTATGCCCTCTCTTGGGAGTTGAAGGACTAGCTCAAGTCATTGATGTCCAAGAGAAACTGAGAACTAAAGAATGAGGATTTATCTTTAAACTCATTTGTTATATATATATATATATATATATATATATTATCATAACCTCAACTTCACCTTAGAAAGAACTAAAAAATGAGGATTTCTTTTTAAACTCATTTGTTACACACACACACACACATATATTATTAACATAACATCAACTTCACCTTAGAACCCTAGAAAATCCACTAAGTATTAATACCCTAAAGCCAACTACAACTCAGATAACATCTTTCAGTGCCTACTTAGTTCCTTTGGGGCTGACAACCCAGCGATAACCCATTGGAGAAATAGATCCACTAAATTAACTTTGCCATTACCACAAAATCAGAATATTAATATGTGACGTGAATACCATGCTAATACAAGTTATGTTGTCGTGCAATGCATGTCCATTTTACTTAAGAGTCGATTAAGATTTATACCATATTACTTAGTAACCATAACAATTAACAAACATTCATCAATAATAGAAAGCCAATTATTATAAGCAATGTATGATCACTTTCATTTTAATGATTTATCAAACATTACAATCGTCAAACAACAGAAAAATACCCAATCCCTACACATAGTCAGTTATGTTTATCTTAGTATAGGTGTAACTACATTACAAGCAAAAACAAGATAATAAAGTCAATGTTACCCACCTATCATTCTTACTAAGTCACAGTAGTCTTTTGGAAACTCAAAGATTGCTTTGTTCTCCTATGAAAAAGAATAACAAACACTCAAGACCTTTCTTAATATATATATATATATATATATATATATTATTGAATTTTAGTACTGAAACTCACTTTTAGGTCATTAATTACACTTGACTGAAACAAGAACTTTCTGAAAAACTCATTTGATCAGACATTGAGTAGGAACTATATCATAGCTACGAATATTGCCCTACCAAGATACGGATTATTCTCTATTGTTTGTTAAATCATTTCTTTTCCTTTTTTATAATCTTTTATTATAAAATCATCATCGTTCTTTATCAGTTATATAAGTATTTAATAAGTTATCAACTTATATGAAAACTCATTTTAACTAATATTCATTTGAAATAACATATTTCCTTTATTATTTATGATTTAACCTATCTTGTTACAATTATATTATTTCTAAGCCAATTACAAGTTTTAAGTGTAATTTAACTTAGCTTAGCCAAATTGGTTAGACTTGACCAATCTAATACATTTTAGCTCATCAAAGTTCATTAGGTCAAGTTAAGCTTAGATTTAATAACTAGTTCATTTTAAATTTAAGACACGTATTAATTTACTTTACATTTCAAGTTACATTTGTGTAAACATACCCTAACTTAGTTAAGCTATATAAAATTAATCACTTAATCTAGTTCCTAAGTCATATTCACTTGTTCCACTAAAACATTGTTATATCTTATAACACTTTAATTAGTCTAATTCATTTTAGTTCATTAAGTCTATTAAGTGAAATTGGATTAACCAAGTAAATTTTATATCTATGAGTTTATTGTATGACTAATCATCTAATTTATGTCACTTATGGCTATTAAGTTTATTCCATTAATTTATTCTCATATTAGATCTATTTAACTATTAAACTTATTAATTCACTCTATGGTTTCAATTACACTACAAAGCAACTTGACTTAGCTTAACTTAATTCATTTCTAATTATACAAATACTAATATATCATATCTATTATTCATTATTCATTAAATATTTTTCCCTAAAATAGGGCAAACACAAGGTTGCTCGACCAGGCTGTACAGCTGTGCTGATCATCACGGGTACAATCACGCTCGTGATAAATCTAAAAATTCCAACCTGAGGCTACTAAGCCCTTGTTCACACCTGTGATTCTTTAAAACAACTTGATCTGAGGATACTAAGGGGAGAATCATGCTCATGATTCCGAGGTTTTGAAGTTTTAAAAAAACTTGAGGCTACTAAGAGATAGATATGCTCATGATTTAGAAAAAAATTTTAAACAAAGCTTATTATAAGTTAAATTACACCCACAATTTTCTTTAAAGATTAGGTCAATTAGTAGCAAGGGCATAATCATGCCCATGATTGTCAAAAAAATTTTGAAATAGAGCTACCACGGGTTAAATCACACTCGTGATTGATCAAAATTTTCAAAATAGAGCCTACTAAGGGCTATGTCATGCCCGTGATTCTCGTAACTCTCCTGTCATGTTTTCCCTTGTTTCTTTCTCCAATTTTAACTACTTGTTTACTTGTTTTATCAGAAAAATCAAGCCACAACATTTTAATAACAGCATACAAGCTCATACCAAGTTCAAACAACATTCCTAACATATTTTTACTGTCATACTTCATCAAAATCATTTCATTAACTTCCTAACTTCACATGTGCACAAACAATCTAGGTTTTAGCTTTTATGCTTATATCTCCCTTATTTACAAATTTTATCACAAACCCAACATATTTCTAATTCTAATTCATCATTCTCATGCATAAACAATGACCAAAACAAGGAAAAACAATTCTAGTTATTTTTAGCAAACATATGTAATTGATCTTCTCTCCTACTGGTCTTCCTTAGGTTTTTGAAGCTATTTCATGCATGATTACTATCTTTCATCTTATTTTTCATCTTCAATTTCTTCTTATGATCTTCTTAAATTTAAGATTTGGTGTTGACTTTTAAGAATGGAAGAAAAGAAGAAGAAGATGAAGAATACATAGAGAGAAAGAAAAGAAAGGGAGAAAGAAGAAGAGTTAGAAAAACGAAAATGAAGAAGGAAGGATAAGGTATAAAAATAAAATATCTTTAAAGAAATTTATGGGTAAGGCTTTGGAATTAAGTATTGGAAAAAATTAGAAAATAATTTGAGGATATATATAATAGAAATGACTATCTTAAATTACCAATCTAATTTTGGAGTTCAATTTGTAAGAAATCAATATTTACTTTGAATCTAAATATAAGATTTGATATTTTTAAACGAGGAGATGACTTCAAAATTTATGGGGATTAAAGGAGTAAGATTTAGATTAAAATGGTTAAACTAGGACATTTTATAAATTTAGGTAATTGAGCTTGAGAAATTTGTATCATTTATATTTGAATGAAAAAGGGGTTCAAATTTGTGATTGCAAAGAATTGGATAATTTAATTCATGAAATAGACTATACTTACGGTTTATAAATTCACTAAATTTAAATTGAAATTTTCAAAGACTTAAAGATTTGAAAATGAAAGAGAAGGAGTTCTAATTAAAATTTCACAAATATGATAGTGAAATTTGATTTGTTGGAAAAGATAGTTAAAGTAAATATACAAATTGATAAGATTAGAATTCAAAATTGATGGTTAGAAAGAATTAAAGAATTTGATTCATGAAATAAGATAACTGAAACAAATAGATAAATGGAAAGGAATATTTGAAATCTCAATTTCAATTAGATCTATTTATTAATTTGATTATGTTAATCTATCTAGTTATATTCTGTAGTTTAATTTACTTGATTTAATTAAATTATCTAAGTTCAATTTTTAAATTACTATTAATTAATGTTCAAAATTAATCATCTATTATAATAGTTAATTAAGCTATTTCTAATTTGGATAAACAAAAGTTTTTATCACCAATTGGTAGTTGACATATTATATTAACTTTAAATTTTATAATTTAAAAGCTTTCAGTCATTTCAAGATTATTCTTTTATTTATGCTTTCATTGCGCTGATCTGATTATTTTATATTAAATTTTGGTATTGTGTTTCACTTCCTATGTAATTTGAATTATTTGATAATATATTATTTATTGAGTTTACCTATTGCATATATATATTTATTATTATGCCTACTTGATGTCATCTTGCTGTTTTTTTTTTTTTTTCGTTATTGAAATGTATATTGAAACTCGGTATTATTTTGCAATTGTTTCTATGTTTCGAGTTTGTTTGTTGCATGTATTATAATTTACATTGTTTTATTCTTTTATTGTATTGATTTGGTGTTTATTATTATTTTTGTTTTCATAAAACATCTTGAGATTTAAACTATTTAGGTTTAGTATCATTCTTTATAATTATTTATTTACCTATCATTTATTTCTTTAATTATCAGGAATGTTATATTTTATAACTTTTATTATCATCATATAGTTAAAATCTCATTTTCGTTCATTTATGTATATATTTTGAATTTTACTCTTTTTATATTGGTTGGGTATTATCAAGAAGTTATAGGAAAATTGTATCTTGAAATTTTATTTATAACAATTTAAATTTTTAAATGACAACTACAATGTTCGTATTTTAATATTCTTAAGTCGTGAAAAATCAAGAGTGATTCTTGTGACTTTTCTTAAAACCTTTTCAAAAAAAGTTATATTATTTACTTAATGATTATTATATTCGAGTTTTATAAATCTGGGTGATTACAGATCTACCAACCTCAGCAGCCATAAGAGGCCAACTTCTATGCTTGACCAATCCTACTACCTCAGCAAGAGCATCTGTATTACTTCTAACCACTTCTATCTTAAGAGATGCTTGAGCAACCAAGGAAGCAACAACCTAAGAAGGCAGAGGCACGCTCTACACCTCAAAAGGTCAAGGGCACGATAGGGTCTACACGATTTAAGTGCTTTGATCAACAAATGGTGCATCCACAATACCTACAGTCTTCTGCCTCTTGGCCTTAGAACATTGGGAGGACCCTTTGGGTCTCCACCTCAAACAGTCACCATTTTTAAACTAGGAGTAGGTTAACCTCGCGCTTCCACCTCAGCAGATGGCTTCTTGGCAAGTGCCTTCTTCTTCCTTTTAGACAACAACTTTACAAAGAGCTCACTTGTATCCTTAATCTCAACTTCAACACCTGAAAAAATGGAACAACACGAGTTAGCAAATGTGGAAAGGACTTGCCTAGTCGAGCTCGAATGCTCGAACATGCTAGACTCATCATTTGAAGCAAAAGCCTTCCTTTCCATAAGATCTTAACTTAGTAGTAAGGAGGAGGAAGGCATCACATGGTATATTTATGCTCACTGTACCTTGGGAAGCCATATCTCTAATGCCATTAGTGATGGTTAAAATTTTCAAGTAGCTCTCCACCACTAACTTGGCATTTATGGGCTTGCTACTTCACAATTTCATGGGCTCATTAATCCTCCTCTCCCCTTCAAAATCATGAGGCCCCAACCTCGGGGTCACATCAAATTGAATGGGAGTGCACTAGTTCACCCAGAAATCAAACTGACATCGAGTGCCCTCTTTAATGCCCACGATCCAAAAGCAACTCTTCCAATCGTGTTTTTCGAGCTTGTGAGCCCTCAAAGAGATTATATCAACTGTCCGACTACCTAGTAAGGTACCACCACCCTAAGCTAGAACTTTGATGGAAATAGTACCTCTTGAACAATGTTAGAGTAGGCTATTAGAAATAAAAAGACTAGGCTTTCACACACACACATGCGTGGAAGCGAAAGCTACAAGGCGGGTTTCTAAACTAGTTTTAAGCTTACTTAACCAACCATTATCTCTTTTAACAATTTTTCTCAAATCATGCAACCATAACAATAGTAATAAAGAGACAAAGAACGAGAAGATTACACTGCAATATAATGTAGAGTTTGGCCCGCCCCTTAATCTTTATGGTCCACAATTGCCTCGGTCAAGGAGGACTTTACGCATTTCATTAAAACAACAATTGTCTCACAAAAAGGACATTACAATTGCCTCATCAAGATGACTTTATCAATGCTTACACACATGTAGGATTTCACACATTGTCTCAACACATGAGGATTTCACCTATTGCCTTAAACGAAAGAAGACTTCACTAAAAATACTCAAATAAAATATGTAAATAATGCCTTATAATAATAGCTCACTAATCTCATCATGGCATTATTTACTTAACAAATATAAATACAAATCAATAGAGTATTTTTCACATAATCTATACAAAATAAGCTCAACTCTCTTACGTAAAAATACCCCAAACACTCTAGCTTTCAACTCAAGCTAATCGTTTCTCATCAAAACAATTACCAACGATTAGATAATAAAGTTTGTAACGGCTATTTTTTTGCCATACGGAGGAGCCAGTCCAAGTCTCCACCAGCTAGCCAGTCCTAAGTCGAGCCCTCAGCCTTCCTTTCAATCAATTCTAATTATTTTTCACATTTATGGTCCATTTTCTACCAACGAGTTGGTAAGCTTCTAACAGCCTCGACATGTTTTTGTATTTTGGCCATAACTTTCACATCTATACTCCATTTGAGATGATTTAGATGCTATGAAAATCTTTGAGAGAGCTCTATGACTTTTGTGTTTTAAGATTTGAGAGATTCCAAATGAATCATAGCCTAAAATGTGATTGAAGCCACTTGCAACAATAAGCACAAAATAAAAACACAAACATAACAAAGCCCAAACATGTCATAAACTAGTTTTTGCTTATTAGATGTAACTTAACTAAGTTGTGAAGTATTTGTATAATATATTTTCTTGTCAAAGTAAGATTGTCACCAACCTTGGTTCATCAAATCTCCTCCTTTTTTATGAGAATAATTATTGCACAACATTGCTCCCCCTCAACTTAGCACCCCCCTTCAATTAAGCATTCAGGTAAAAGCTCACTTGTAAAAGATATAATACTCAATTAAAGGTTCCTAAGCTATATGTAATAAACAACTTATTAAATGTAAATTAACTCCCTTAGTTAAGCATTCTACGTAAAAGCTCATTTGTAAAGATATGAAGCTCAACTAAAAAACTTAAATTATATTTAATAAATAACTCATTTTTAGCACAAAACACACAAGCCCAGTGTTTTAAAAACCACATAAACTTTTCTCTAAGATACAGTTAAGCATTAACCTTAGAGACTCGCTCCAATGCCAATTGTTAGAAATAAAAAGACTAGGCTTTCACATACACATATGTGGAAGCTGAAGCTAAAAGGTTGGTTTTTAAACCAATTTTAAGCTCACTTAATCTACCAATAGATCTTTTAATAATTTTACCCAAATCACACAATTATAACAATAGTAATAAAGAGATAAGGAAGGAGAAGATTACATCGCGATATAATGTGGATTTCAACCTACTCCCTAGTCTCAACGGTCCACAATTACCTTACTCAAGGAGGACTTCACGCATTTCATTCAAACAATAATCATCTCACAAAGAAGACTTCACAATTGCCTCATCAAGAGGATTTCACCAATCCCTATACACATGTAAAACTTCATATATTGCCTCAGCACATGAGGACTTCATATACTACCTTATACAAAAGAGGACTTTCCTAAAAACACTCAAACAAAATATGTGAATAGTGTCTTACAATATTAGCTCACTAATCTTACCATAGCATTATTCACTTAACAAATATAAATACAAATCAAGAAAGTATTTTCACATAATCTATACATAATGAGCTCAACTCTGTTACATAAAATACCTCAAACACTCTATTTATAAGCTCTCAACTCAAGCTAGCCATTGTCCATCAAAAAGTCACCAACAATCGGGTTAGAAAGTTTGTAACGACTATTTTTTTTGCCATACTGATGAGCCAGTTCAAGTCTCCATCAGCTAGCTAGTCCTAAGTTAAGCCATCAACCTTCCCTTCAATTAATTCTGATCATTTTTCACATTTTGCCAATTTAGACCGACAAGCCGGTACACTTTTGACAACCTTGATGTGTTTTTGTATTTTAGCCATAACTTTTTTATTTAGACTTTGTTTGAGGTGATTTAAGATGCTACGGAAAGCTTAGAGAGAGCTCTACAACTTTTGTGTTTTGAGATTCGTCAAATTCCAAATGAATTAGGGCCTAAAATATGCTTGAAGCCACCTACAACAACAAACAAAAACATAACAAAGCTCAAACATATTATAAACAAGTTTTTGCTTATTAGGTGTAACTTGACTAAGTTATGGAGCATTTGCGCAATATATTTCTTGTCAAAATAAGGTTTAACCTTGGTTCATCATAGGCCTCATAACCAAGTTTGAGCACAAGGACTCGAAGGCTACCAAGATACACCAAATGTTTGGAAGTAGCTAAGCTGGAGACAACCTATAGTGGTTGAATAATTCCTTCTAGAATGGGGAAAAGGGCATTCTCAGACCGAATATAAACTCCATAATGTAAAGCATGAACCTCTTCCCCTTCAACAAGCAAACTTGATTCGACATTAAAGGGATCGTAACTTCCATGCCTCAAGGCAACCTCTCATGTGTTTCTCTAGAAATGATTTGATTTTTATCTCAATGATGACACTATCAACCCCCTCTTAACCATCACCCATGGCCACATTGGTGTGCAAGGGATTGGTGGATTTTGATTTTTCCACCCCAGCATTAGCATATTCATCTAGAGGGATCCGATACACTTTCTCATCTGCCTTCCCGTATGAGCCGAACAACAACTAGATCTCCTATAGGGCCTTAGCAACCTCATGGCCCCCTTCAACTCTTTTATCTCCTGAAGCCATCCTCTCACTAGACGACCTCCTCCCTTTACTCGAGCCTAAGCTCCTAGTGCTAATAGAAGCCTCATTTCCTTCTCTCCTTGCCGCATCAGCAACCTTTTGCTTTCTACCCCAAAGTCATACAAAAAAGACTAGGAACCTAAATAACCTGAGATCACCACTGTTAAGGACTTCAAACACTAGAAAAGGTCTTTGAAATTGAGAAAGAGATATCTTTCACATAATATTTTGAGATGAAAAGCTGGCTCCTAGAGCTCAAGTATTTATAGAAGATTTAGAAGGAGACGTGATGCCCATTACCCCTCGAATATGTGGAAGTAGACCTCAAAAACCAGAATGTCATGGTGATACTTGCACCGTCAGATGCCAGAGGCCATCGTTACTTATCCACTCGCTATTGCGTCCTTTCAATTGACACCTACGTCCCCTCAAATTCAGAAGCTTCTACTACAAGCCCAATTACCTTGAGCATAAGGCCTTGGCTTGATGCTAAACAAACTAGAAACTCAAGACTATGAGCTCGAGTGACTCTCTCGTTAGGTTAAGTAACTCCCTTTTGGGCCTTGGTTACCCCTTAAGTGGTGACTCATTCCTTATGGGCCCTGGTTACCCCTTAAGTGGTGACTTCTTCATGGACCTGGATAACCCCCTCATGAACTTTTGTTACTTCTTAAGCAATAACAAGTATGGTAGTACGCTAAAAAATTCTTAAATCCCCTTAACTCATCATCAATGGGGGAGGCAACTCAAATGGCCGAAGACACCTCAAGACTCCAACTTGCATATCGACCTCATGTGCTATAACCAAATTAGCTACACTCCTTATCTCCTCACTATGAGAGTAAGGGGAATAATTATTGACGGTAAATAACAGACCGTGGCCCAATCAGCCCACTGTAAGTCTTGCCAAGGCTAAAGGATCCAGGTGCACAAGTTTGATTAACCTACAAGGAGCCTGCCCAACTAAGACCTCAACTCCCAACCTCCCAAGGAGTTTAGTCCAGCACCGACCTTGACCTTAACATCCCTTCACCCTATCGCCTTTGGTATGCTATAGGTTCTCTAACAAACTACTTTCTTGACGTGCTATACAATCTCTGTCCTGACACAAGACTAGGAAGAATATCACTAGTTCAGCCACACTGCACTCCACTTGTTGCATCACTTCACACCTGAGTTGTCCCCCTCACCTTGTGTTTAAGTTAATTACCGACCTGAGGCTTATCCTTACAAAAAAGATGGTTCTCATTTGTTAGTGATTGTGCCCTAGGCCAATCATTGGATATTGTCATTTTTAATTTTTAATTTTTAATTAAGAGGCATTTATTATTATATTTTTACATGTTTACTTTATAATATCATCCTTGAATAATCATGTAATTATTATAAATGTCCCTAGATGCTTATTATTGTGGGAACAATAATGAATTAACTCTAGTATGAGTTTTGATTAATAATCATGGGACGCTTACTTGTATGGAAATATAAATCAAACTCATAGGAACATGTTAGAGAACTGAGTACCAGACCGACACACTATGAAATCACTACATTGATTAATGTCATAAGTGATTCTCATAATAACAATGCCATCATATCCTTGGATATGAAATCATCGTGGATTCCAACATGAGGAATATTATGATTTAACTTAATCAAACGTTATCTTTAACTAGATAAAAGGTTGAGATTAGGCATAGTGTGAATCACGTAGAGCGAGATGAGTGATTAAGATAAGATTTGTCCCTTCCATTATGAGAGAGATATCTTTGGGGCCCTCGATAGGTGAGATTGAGAAATGCATGGTCATACTCAAATGAATTGATAGAAAGATTAATATCATTTTTTTTTTTATCAATCCACTTGGAGATCGAGAAATGATAAGATTGAATAATATAAGGGCAAAATTTCCCATGCCTTATGTTCATTCTAGATATCATATGACAAAAGGATTATGACATAAGTTATGGATAAAGTAAAGTCGGATAGCCGATTTTCACTTAATTTGGGTAGGCATGATATCTTGCTAGAGGCCACTAGTGTCTCGTCACTCGTGGGCTACAAAGGTGTTTTTGGTCTACTGCAACATTAAGTGAACCTACAAGGTCACACACAAAAAATGAACCAAATGGATCATGAGTTTAATTTAAAATAAGCAAAGTAGGAATTTCCTAATTATTTATTAATTTAAAATAGTTAAGAATAATAAATAATAATCTTCTTTATCTAGAAGAGAAAAACTTCTCAAAGAAGTAGTTTCCAAAAGGAAGTAACTTCTCAAGGAAGTAGCTTCTTTTGGAGTGGCTTCCAAAAGGAAGCAACCTCTTCATGAAGCTACCTAATTCCTATATATAGGTAATCTTTCAAAACTTTTCATGGCATCCAAAATTGGAGAGAATACAAGAGATTGTGTGAGGAAATTCTTGTGATAATCTAGAATGGTTCTAAAGAGTGCTAGCACACCAATACCCATTTATGACATGTTGTTTTACGCGGATACCAATAGAAGGCATTCGTGATTTCGCAATCCTAGCAAATCCACTTCACTGACATTTTGAAAAGTGCAGGTAAGTGTAGGTAAAATCCTCACTCCTCTTCGCTTTGTCTTAACCACATTGATCTATTCAGGAATTTAGGATTTTATCAAAAAAAAAAAATTCATTGCAAACTGTGATTTGGATCCCTAAATTTCCAACAACGGTACCAAAGCCACTTATGGTTTCAATTAAATTGATAATGTATGTTATATGTATGTTGATATGTATGAACATGGATGTTTGGGTTCAATATAGATTTATACCTATTTAAAATAACACTGGCATACACATATGGCATATTAAAATCAATATGGATAAATGTCATATACATATGGCGGATTGACTAATTGTTGAATCGATCTAACATAATTTGATTATAATGGATTTATTGTGTTTAGTGTGGTTAAACACGAGCAAAACTGTTTGTTTACAAGGGATGAGCAGATCCATTGTAATTGAATTACAAAAGATCACTGTGGATTTATTATGTCTATTATGGCTAAACACGAATTATGTAACTGTTGTACAGATATGATGTTGTGCAATCATGTATGATACGATTTAGAATACTGTCATGTTGATGCTAGTGTAAAATTATTTTTATAAATTAAACATATATTAAATCAATTTTGAAAATTGTGATGATTTGTTGTTTTGAAAAATTGATCAAAGTCTTATTACCTTCCATTGATTAGAATTGTATAGTAGAACAAGTTTTGAAGATCGTTTCACTACAATTTTTCAAAGGATTTTTTAAACCATACTTTCAAATCATAGCGCCTTATAATTTTTAAAGACTAGAAATTGAAAAATTCGTAAGTCATTGAATTCTATAAACATAATATGTGATAACATGACTTTGTTTGCTTTTGTATGATGCATTTATATGCATGGTGCATAGCATGGCTCCTATGACCTATGTGATTTGCAAGTTTCATTCATTTGTTTTATGGGTTGTAATTGATAAGCATGACTAATGTGTTGTTTTTTTTTTTTGTTGTAATTAAATTCTATTAGTAGTAGTAAGATTTTATGTATCTTGATTCATTATTATAATAAAGACATAGAGATGCAAACAAGACTATTCTTAGTCCAATGTGATGAAGGAGCAAAGGTCATGATCAAGATACAAGAATGACATTCAACTCAAGTCCATGGAGATGGACATATACCCTAGGGTGGACCATTGATTTTCATATTGGCTTATGCAGATCAATTTAGATTAAGAGCCATGCTATGGCACATTTACTTTATTTATTTTATGAGTATGATATATCATGCACGATGATAAATGTATATGTATGTGATACCATGTATGCAAGAATCCATGATTAATATCCATTAGAATATGGTAATAAAATGGAATATCACCAATTAAAATTCCTTAACAAATTTTAAGTCAAATGCCACGCATAATTAAGTACCTGTCAAGATTTCGATCCCTAAAATGTACGTCTACCAAATTAGAGTGAATTGGGTTATCATTGTAAGGTAAGATGAGTAATGGTGCTAATCATAAGTTTAACATGGCTAGACTTAATTAGGCTATCAAAACTATGTTGGGCCTCAAGGCATTAGATAGAATTTAAACATGTCGGGGCATATGATGTCAAAATCACATAAAGAATTTAAGAGTTCCATGCGATGTAATTGGTAAAGAGTTACCTATCTAAATAACTTGACTTTAAGTGTCATGCCAAAGCTGACTTAAACTTAGGTGAAATATGGATCTTAGTCCAGTAACATGCATTAATTGAATGTAACAACATAATATTGAGGGATACTGATTTAGTGGGAGTTTTTAAAACTATGCCTCTAAATAACACATTAAAATGAAGATTACATGTTTAATTGTAGATCTATGGCTACAAACAACACCTCCACATTATCATTGCGATCTATCTTTGAAAGGGGCAAGCTAAATGGAACCAACTTCCTTGACTCTCTTGATGTAGGATGCTTAATACTTGCTACCATGAGCTTAGAACTTCAGAAAGATCTAGAGCACATGGAGGCTTATGAAATGACTGTCCATCTCTAGGAAATGTTCTAGTAGCAAGCTAGGCAAGAAATATATGAGACTACCAAAGCCTTGCATTCTTGTAAGATGGTTGAAGAAGGAGTAGTGAGTGCCCATGTTTTGAAAACGAAGGGCTATATTTATCACCTTGAGAGGCTTGGATTTCCCTTAAGTTAAGATTTGGCAACAAATTTTATCTTAAATTCATTCTCAAATAGTTATGATTACTTTGTCATGAACTATAATATGAATAATATGGAGAAATCAATTTCTAAACTGCATGTGATGCTAAAAACTATTGAGCAAAACAACAAACGGAAGTCCAACAATGTTTTGATGGTTCAAAAAGGGAAAGGGATGAAGAAGAAGGGTAAAGGAAATGCAAAGGCAATGAAGAGTTCAAAGGCTAAGCCCAACCCAAACCAAAACCAAAAGCAAAGCCTCCTAAGGAAGGAGTTTGTTTCTTTTATAACGAGCCTGGTCATTGGAAGAGGAATTGCAAACTTTATTTAGAAGATATGAGGAAGAAAAAGAGTAGTCAGACTAAGCTTCAGGCATTTATGTTATAAAAATCAATCTATCTACTTTTACTTCATGGGTATTGGATACCGGATGTGGATCTTACCTTTGTACAAATGTGTAGGGTCTCGATAAGAGTAGAGAACTAAAAAGGGGTGAAGTCAACTTACAAGTAGGCAATGGAGCAAAATTTGCTACTTTAGCTATAGGGACTTATGAGTTGATTTTGCCCAATAGGCTTTTGTTTCCTTTTTACTATGTCTATTAGGCAAGATAACTAAAAACGTGTTACTAGACACAGTAAAAAGGCAATCGATTCATTAGGCCTAATACATACTAATGTGTATGGTCCATTAAATGTCACTACTAGAGGAGGTTATCAATACTTCATCACACTTATTAATGATTTTTGTAGATACAGGTATGTCTATTTGATGATATATAAATCTGAATCATTTGAAATGTTCAAAACTTTTCAAAATGAAGTACAAAATTAACTTGGCAAAACAATTAAGGCACTTCAATTAGATCGAGGTGGTGAATATCTGAGCCAAGAGTTTAATGATAAATTGTGGAATTATTTCACAATTAACTCACCTGGAACACCACAATGGAATGGTATATGTAAAAGGAGGAATAGAACCTTATTAGATATGGTTCGATCCATGATGAATCAAATAGATCTTCCTTCATCCTTTTAGGGATATGCCTTAGAAATAACTGCGTTAACATTAAATCGTGTCCTTTCTAAAGTGAATGAAAAGACACCATATGAGATATAGAGTGGAAAAGACCTAGTTATCTTTTCTCAAGATTTAGAGTTGTGAGGCTTATGTAAGACGTTAAGTCTCAAATAAATTGGGATCTGAATCTAACAAATGTCTTTTATAGGGTATCCAAAAGATAGTATTTCAAAATCTCTCTAAGAACAAAGTGCTTCTTGCTCGAAATGGCATTTTTAAGAAAAGGAGTTTATTTTTTAAAGAACCAGTGGAAGCAAAGTATAACTCAAAGAAGTATGAGATCCACAAATAGTGTCGAACCACCAGTAGAAACGTAACAAGACTCACAATTAGTTGTTAAGCCTCCACAAGTAACATAAGGCCCACGCAGGTCTGGTAGGGTACAACATGAACGTAAGAGATATGGATTTCTCTTAACAGATAGTCGTGTTATGCTGCTCATGAATCAAAATGAGTCCTACCACCAATCAAGAGGCCATGTTAGGCCTAGATTCTAAGAAACGGCTGGAGGCCATGAAATTTGAAATGCAATCCATGTATGCCAATCAAATATGGACTTTGACTGATCCACCTGAAGGTACCAAGACCATTGAGTCCAAATAGTTTCTCAAGAAGAAAACTAACATGGATGGCAATGTGCATACCTTTAAAGCACGACTAGTGGTGAAGGATTTTATTCAAACTAATGGTATAGACTATGATGAAACATTTTCACTAGTCGCTATGCTCAAATCTATTAGGATTCTTATTGCTATTGTTGTGTATTATGATTACGAGATTTAGCAAATGGATATTAAAACAGCGTTTCCTAGTGGAAACTTACTTGAGGATGTATATATGAAAAAACATGAGGGTTTTGTTCATCCTAAGGATTCTATAAATGTTTACAAGCTTCAAAGATCCATTTGTGGATTAAAGTAAGCATATCGGAGTGAGAATCTTCGTTTTGATGAGTAGTCAGAGAGTTTAGATTCATCAAAAATGAAGATGAAACTTATGTTTACAAGAAAATTAGTAAGACAGCAGTTGTATTTCTTATGTTGTATGTAGATGACATATTACTCATTAGAAATGGCATTCCTACCTTATAGAATGTCAAGTCTTGGTTGAGGAAGTGTTCTCCATGAAAGACTTAGGTAAGGCTATCTATATTTTAGGCATTAAGATCTATAGGGATAGATCTAAAAAGCTTATCGACTTAAGTCAGAGTGTATACATAGACAAAGTTCTAAATAGGTTCAGTATGCAAGATTAGAAAAGAGGATTCTTACCAATATCATATGGTATAAACCACAATAAGACTTAATGTCCTTATTTTTATTTTTAAAAAAAATCATAAAAACAGGTCATTTGAAAAGTAATTAGAGATAGGACTATAAAGAAAACAAAACCAAATTGTACCAACTTGCAAAATACAATTCTTCTATATTTTGGTTAGGTTTGTGATTGGGTTCAGCGAAGGTCCAAAATGTTTGCAATTTCATTCACGTGGTCAAACCAATTTGTTTAGCCTCACCACTTCTTTGTTTTCAATTAGTTTTATATGATCGTTTATCTGTTATATATATTTGTGTGATCAACAATATATGTATCGAATAGTTGTTTTCTCTTCTTTGTTCTAAAGTGTTTGAATATTTAAAACAAAGTAGAAGTGCGATTGAAATTAAATACTATGGATTTTAAAAGTTAGATGAGACATGTGACCATTTTTCATTATTCATTTAAACTTTATTGTATAATTTGTGGACTTAAAAATCTATTTTATAATGTTTCCATGATAACTCAAGCTACTTATTTGTAATTTTATACTACTAACATTGTGTTATAAGTTAGCATCAAATTTGGCAACAAGAAATAAAAGCATAAGTGATCTAGTAAGGAATTCACATTGATACAAAATGAACTTGATTGAAGGGAATCATTATTGATAATTCTTTTATTTTAGAGAAAATTACAAAAATACCTCCTAAACTTTTAGAGTGATGCGAATTAACCCCTTGAACTTTGAAAGTAGGGTTTTTTACTCCTTAAATATTTATCTATGGGCACAGTTAAGGACATATCATTTTTCGTTAAAAATAAAAAAAGGATTCAGATTCATCCCCTAAAGTTTTCATCTATATACGAATTCACCACCTAAACTTTCATCTATATGCAATTTTCCTCCTCTCCCCGTACCAAATTAGTTAACTATCCTTACGATACTAATTTTTAAAAGCTTAGGAAAGGTAAAAACTCACTTTGATGATTCAAGTGGTCAATTTGCACTACCCTAAAAGTTTAGGGGATATGCAATATTGCTTATTTTAATATCCCATAATTATAATCCAATAATTTTTTTTTTCACTTGAAGTCTTGCATCATGTACAAATGAAACTTACAATAACTTATGTGTATTGTGTACTTTAAAGTTTAATAACAACAATTAGACACGAACATGATTTGATCCAAACAAAACCATATTTAAAACAGTTTAGTGTTCCGTTCCAAAGTAAAATCAAATCGAATAGAAGCATGAAAAACCCTAATTAGAGAGTATGTGTGATAAAGGCACATGGAGAGTACATTTTCAGAGCTAGTGATTTTCCGTTAAAGGGCTCCAAGGGAAAAAAATGGACAACCACACTTCACTAAGAACACATAAGCATTACGCGCCTTTACGTCGTTGTGCGGATAAAACGAAAGATTCCCATATGATATATATGTTTACTTATGTTATGTATAAAATACGTTTCGCACGTAGATATGCAACTTTCATTTTGTCTGAAATGCGTTTATTTACATGTCGCATACGGTATGCGCAACTTCTATTTTGCTATTTTTCCATCGCTTAAATTTGCTTTCTGACTTCATAAATAACTCGATTGCAGATTTAACATAACAAAAGAAAAAACAGAAACAATGGGTGCCCGCCACCCACACATGGCCGGTCGCAACATCTCTCCCGGTTTAGGTTCTATTGGTAGAATCCATATAGACTAGGTTACTCAACTCAACTGAGAGAATATTGGAACCTTCAGTCATATGCAATTAGGTGCTAGTCTTCTCTGTGGCTGCAACTCAAAATTAATATAGCTGTATTAAGTCTCAAATACTCTTCAACAAACCATGCCATATGAAATTGCAAGAGGACCTTATTAATTTCCCCAAGGACAATTTACAAGGAAAAATCATTGGCCTAAAAACCCAAATACAGTAAAACTCCCTTTTGAGCGTCAAGAACGAAGGTGAAGACTTGCACTTCAAAAAAACTCTATATTGTAGGCAAGACTTCCACATCATGAAATTGCAAGCTTTGCTTGTAAACCTGGATGCAGCATAAAATCTGCATTCCTTTTCTAACAAACAAAAGAAGTTACTAAGACAGAACAACTCATTAAGCAACAGATTCACAAAGAAGAAAATCGTCACCCTATATAAACTTATCGTGTATCACAAACATACCTATTGACTCCAGCAGTTTCACACGCTTACAATTAACAAATCCAATTGTCGAATACAGAACCTCAAAAAATGTTGGCCATATTGAGTACTGGACGTAGTATAGATAAGGAATAATTATATTGGGGGATCCACTTTAAAGAACAGGGAATTCCAAATTATTGTTGAAGCTCCAAGTATAATCTTAAAGTTGCAAACTCCTTTTAAAGCATATGAAATGATTTCTTTTCCTCAAAGAATATGATATCCCAATAAGGTTGATTGACAGTTTAAAATTATGAATAAGTTATCAATTGATATAAATGTGATAAATTGTAAAAGCTTGTTGCAAAACTTCTTCTAAATGTTTACTCTTCTGGATTTTGTCTTGACGCTTGACCTGAAACGCTCCTATCTTGACGGTTACTTGGTCTATAGAAGCCATTCCCTCTTGGTCTGCTATATTCTCTATCACCTCCCTCATGGGCACTTCCCCTCCCAAAATTTCTTGGGCCAAAACGCCCTCGTGAAGATTCCATTTGGTAGCTACCTCTTCCTCTACCTCTTCCTGCATTAATATAATAATTATATATGATAAAGTTATCAGGAATCCTACACATCACAGGCAAGTGTTCTGATCATAGAAATAATTGCACAGCTGAATGGAATCCCTATCAAATTAGTAATTGACCAAAAGCTTGCCGGATAATTGAGAACATCAAACTGAAAAAATTTCAACAATGTTTCACAGAACAAGAGCAATTCTAGTCACAAACCTTTCTGCGCATATACATTATAGTCCCATACATTCAAAATTAGTGGGGCTTTTAATGTTTTTATAAGCTTGTGAATTGATTTTGCATCTAAGGGTTTTTAATTATGATATGCACCACACCACGTATGTAGAATAAGTTTCTTTTTCTATTTTGATGGAGGAGCATAAATGTGATTTGGCCAGTTAAAGGGAAATGAACCAACTTGCAAATCCCATCCGCTGGTCAAGTACAGCTTGTGTTGTCTCAGTAGATCCAAAAAAAAAAAAAAAAGTCCTTTCTACTTAACCCAACAAAAAAAATCCTTTTTTGGACAATTTCAGCAACTTAATTGATAAAAATGAACGATTACATAGGGAATACTTCCTTCTAGAAACATTAAGCTAAATGAATATCCACATAGATTAAGGTTATCGAGCATGCCCAAGAAGTGGGCCTAGGGGGAATTTTTCCTATAAATGTCCTTGGCTAGATATAAAAGCAAGACCTAAAACAAATTATCATGCCTCATGGCTACTATCAAGTAAGGATGAGAACAGATGATCGAAGTTGTGTGGATAAGATGAAATACAATCTTTAAAAGCTTAAAAACCAATTGCAGTATTGGAAAAGGTGGAGGACTAAAAAAGGCCCTTCAAGCACATTTCTCTTATCTTGATATGATTAAGTGCGCTGATGTCACAAAAGATTGTCAATTTCTCTAAAATAAAACGTTGCCTGTGTCAGATAAAACTGAATATTAGCAATGCTGATAATAAAGTAAAAAACATACTTCCTCGTGATGGGATATTGCTGTTAGGTCTCCGCTCTTCAATGTACACTTGCCGTCCAGCAACTTGTGCAGTAGCTGCCTAAAAAAGAAACAGAAAATAGATTCATGATTCTTTTGACCAATAAGTCCCACAAGTTAGAAAACTAGAGAAGAGTGCAACTACGATAATCCCATCTATCTCCACCTAGAATTTTTTAATGAGCAAAAAGTTCGAAGCTGTAAACCATTTACTATTGTCGAATCCTAAAATAAGACAGGTTCTAAACTTATACCGACCTTGACAGCACTGTGGACACCAGCCATTTCTTCAAATTCAACAAATGCATAGCAAACACCCAAGTCCTACACAACCAACAAACAGCTTAGTACACTAAACATGGGACAATAATGAGGGATCAAGAAATCAAGATATTAAACCTTGCGACCACGGATAACAACACCATCAGGCCTGATTATACCAAATTTTAAGAATTCCTCCTCGATTTCAGATTCAGAGACTGTAGGAGGCAAGTTCCTCACATACACGGACTTTATCTCCCCTATGAATCCCACCCATCAAATAGAACAAATATTAATACCAAAATCAAGCTGTAGTGCGACATAAAATCTAAAGCAACCTGTAGCATCAACAATTAGATGTGATGGCAGCGAGTATTTTAGCAACTTTGTAGACAGATGGTCGATAGATTAGCTCCAACCAATCTATCATCCACAAATAATCATCTTACCATCATCATCAAGAACTGGAGTGTCCTGCGCTGGCTCTGCTCCAGATCTGTCAAATGGGTTTGATGATGCAACTGGTTGCTGAGTTGTTGGCTCTGGAACACTTTCCCACTCTGTTGCAGGCGGTGAATTCTTGCTAGCAGGTGGCTGGGAAGCTACGGATGGTGCTGACTGTCCCTTTACAACACGTAACTGCATAATAAACAAATAGGTCTCATCCTCAGGAGCTACATTCAAGTCAAAAGCTAGTCAATCACTTTTAAATGTAGCACATACAATAGAAGCATAAGTGTGCTTTTGGGGCTCTCCCACAGACTCATCAGGAGAAGCAGATTGGTGATCTTGAGTGGCATTAGTGCTATTTTGAGTGGGATTGTTTGAGTCAACTGCAACATTGCCCTCAACAACAATCTTCTCTGGCTCAGGGACTTGCTGCGTTCTCTCAGGTAATCTATACTTATCAGCAGGACCATTTTCTTTTACTTCCGGCATTGAGGCAATCTCCCTTGCATGGATATCTCCACCCATAGCATATGTAGGCACTGAAAAGAATATATATATATAGACAACATCCATTAGATTCCAACATAAGGAAATCGCATGTTGACAAAATTACACAACATTTATTGTTTGTCTTCAGATTGGACCAGACAGATTACTAACACAAGCAGAAAGAATCTGCTTGACAAAGGTCAGATTAGTAGTCTATTTCAAGAAGCACATTCAAAGTTGCTTAAGACCACTCATATTGAAAGGTCATGAGACGATCAAACTGTGATACTTACAATACTACAAGCTGCATAGTGCAGGAAAGGGATACAGCCACACACAAAAGAAATAATAATGATAATTTACAAGAGACCCAAGTAAACACCTAACTCTAAAGGAAAGCATGTAGTTCTTCATGGGCTAAAACTTATCTCGCCATGAAAGAATAGGAGATCCAAGTTATGTTGATTTCTGGTATGCCATATGCGATACAAAGTATCTGCAAGGCCCAACCTTTAAGATAATTTTATGGCACTTAGAAGGAGCTGAGGCAATGAGGCCAGCAAAAAATCACATGCCAAAACACCTGAAGAAAATGAGACAGAAAAGAGATTCAACCACTAACAGCCAACCCTCAGATGAGTAGGGACCATCAAAGAATAGATGCTCATGGTTTTCAAACTTATCCACTTCATGCCACTGTACCTCACAACCAAGGGGTTTTAAAGCTTTATAAGCACCCTGGATTGAGAAGTCTACTGACTCAGTGTGAATCAAATAAACCTATCTGCCAAAGAAGGGTGAGATAGGAAGCTGGAAGGGAGTGAGAGGTTATCCCAGATAGGACCTTAACGGAGCAATTGACTGTGACCCTCCATAAGGAAGCAAAGCCAATCTTCGTGTGGGACACTTAATATGCAATGTCTCTAGAACTAGTTTAGCTGTCCAAAGGGCCAGTTGGGAGCCAGAAGTCTGACCAAAGTGCAATAGACAAATCATCACCTACTTCCCAATAACACCTAGAATGAAAAAGGGTACAAACTTTAAGAAGTTTCCTAAAATTCCAAGAACAATTGGAGGGAGTTTTGCCCAAATGCTGCCTACTTTGATAAGATAAAGCATGGACCCCTCCACCCACCTCTTCCCTCAGTTAATCCAAAGCTTGCTTAAATTGGTATGGGAGAAAATCAGCTGGGCATTTCTATTTCCTTTTAATATATACAATTAACTAGCCTATCAATGGTACATTACCACAGCATGGATCAAAATTTCATACCTTCAATTAAGCTATAGCATAACTGTCGTAGAGTATAATGAAATTATCAAACCCCAGCATGATTCTTTTGGGTTAAGTGAACACTAGTTTTTTTCTGCTTATAAGAACATAAGGTTTCATTTTAAAGGAAAGGTACCAAACATGAAGCAAAATTTCTTATATCCAAGATCACCAAAATGATTAAGAAAAAGGGGGAAAAAAAAGAAGAAGAAGAAGAAACAAAAGCTTTCTTCAACTCCATTTACACACAAATGCTATGCAATTGTCAACAAGTGCCCCTTCTAAACAAATCTACACTTGAAGTGTAACAAGTGCTGCTAAAATTAAAAATAAATAAATAAACAAAAAATTACACATATCGGTGTGTGAGTCTTTGGAAACTGCATATCTCCTTATTACAGAAGTTAAAGAAGTGTCGCTAACAATATAGTCTAGGTTCAATTCCAAGTTAACACTAATTTTTAAAAAAGGAAGGGGAGAAAAAGAAAACAGGAATTAACAAGTGCCCCACCAGTAGATATACACTGAACTCTGTTGGATCAATAAGGCATCCTTAAGCAAAATTGCAAACACAGGTGCATCCTGGACCCAAATATGGGCCTGTTTGGATTGTCTTTTTTCCCCCCCTCCTTTTTTTCCTTTTAATTTGATTCCATGGATATCTACTCTATATCTAATTTGCATTGTTTGAAATCTGGTGTTTGCAAAACTACATTATCTGTATTTTATCTATCTCTATTTTATAGCAATCAAGTTATGAGAATTGGAAACGAAATATTCACGGACTTTTAAGGAAAAGGATTTAAAAATATATATTTTATACACTAGAAAAAGAAAGTTCAATTGATTTTTTTTTTTTAATAAGGGTATATAAGTCCAACTTTATATGGATTTATTGAATTTTAATTTTAGAAAAGGGATGTAATGTAATTTTATCCTTATTCTTTGGCATCTTTTTTATTTTTACAAATGGTAAAACAATGCCAAATGGACAAAAACCCCAAAAAAAAAAAGGGAAGGATGAACCAAACGGATGCCAGTGTATACATATTTTACTCAAGACAAGACTAACTATACCTGGTTCTTGATTAGCAGAAGCATGAATTCTTGCGTTAAGATTATTCTGAGGTAATAGAACTGCTGGATGGTGGTGAGGATGATCCTCTTCAACAAAATGGAAAATGTCATTGAGAATAAAAAATCCATTCTCCTGAGGGGCAAGGAAAAATGTTTGCACAAACTTCCTGCTACCGCTAAAATTCTTTAGTTGCACCGAGCCTGATATTGTCACAAGAACACCTCCATTCCAAGACTCCAAAGCGTTTAACGTCTTAATTTCTACTCCAGTGAAACTAATGGACATGATGAGTGTATGAATTTGCTGTCACAAGGAGAAAAACTAATTATGTGAAGAAGGCTGCAGCATACGTGTGCAAAAGGCAGAAAACAACCCACAAAAACGTTACAACCCAAAAGCAACAAAGTGGGAAAATCTAAACCAAGAGATGCATGTATCCATTTTACTCATGGATACTCTTCGTGCTTCTTGAACTAGAGGATCATACCTTTTACACAGAACTAAATAGGGAAAATATTTGAACTAAGCAAATACCCACAAAACAGACAATCTAATAGATCATTTCCATAGGCCATAGATTGACGAGTGAGTACAGTTTGTTAAAAGAGACAATGCATAATGAAGTTTGAAAATATAAGGCATGAAACTAAAAGGACTACATTTGAATTAATGTGAATTCATCATTCCATTCTACTTCATAACTTTAACAACTTTCTCATTGACCTAATGCCAAAAAAGATGCACGGCTGCAAAGGCAGTAAGTAAACAAGTAGTCATATTGATACAAACCAAAGGGAAAAAACTAAAGACAAGCCAAACAATAACAAAGAATGGCCAACAAAGCAGAGCTTACAAAATGTGGATCTTCCAGCTCATGCAATCTTAACAAGTTTCCTTAGTAAATTTTCTTCTCTGACCTTCCCCTACTAACTAACTATTTATACTCCTATACTGCTGCTAACTATTAGCCACGTCAGCACCCCCAAACAAAACTCCACACTTAACACAACGCATTCTCATTACACACACAACACAACGCCACTACAACACAGCACATTCACACTACACACACAACACAACTACACTACAGCACAACACAAACCTCAAAACTTTCATTTTCCTACTATAGACCCTTAACATAGGTCTATGCTCTCTTGGTAATGTATCAATACTCCCCTCATTAACAATGTCCTTGTCTCCAAGGACAAAATCTGGAAATTGAAACTGAATTGCAGCTGCATCTTCCCATGTAGCTTCATCAACAGTCAAGCCCAACCAATGTATCAACCACTGAGGGACTTCCATTCCATCACGAATCTCAAAATGTCTACCCAAAACCTGGAGGGGATAGGATCCTGTCTCCATCAGCTCATTAGTCAAATCCTTTGGAAGGTCTTGTAAAACCGAAAAGGAACCATGGATTTCTTTAAACGTGAAACATGAAACACCAGATGAATTTTACAATGATTAGGTAATTGGAGCTTGTAAGCAACATTACCCACTCTACTCACAATCTGGAAAGGCTCATAAAAAAGAGAATTCAACCTTGAACTTGATTTAGTTCCCAATTTCGTTTGAAGAGCGGGTTGTAACCTTAAATAAACCCAATCACCCACTTGATATTCCACATCCCTTCTTTTTCTGTTTGCAAGAGAGCAGTTTCAAAGTTGGGCACGCTCTAAATTAGTCTTTAATCAACTTAACATCTCGTCCCTAGAAAGTTGGGCACACTAATACCATGAATTCCCTTTCATAAGTGGACTTCATTAAATTCCTATCCGACAAAGCCTTACTATAGTCAGCGATTGGCCTCTGATTTTGCATCAAGACAGCTCCAATGTCTGTCCTCGAAGCATCACATTCAATGATAAACGGTTGATTAAAATTTGGCATAGCCAAAACTAGAGCTTGAACTAGAGCTTGTTGTAAAGCTCGAAATGATTCCAAGGTCAATTCATTCCACTCGAAAGCATCGTTCTTCAAAAGATTAGTTAATGGCCGAGCTATCTTCCCATAGTTGCGAATGAACTTGCAATAATCACCCGACAAGCCAAGAAAACCACGCAACCCCTTAACTGAGGTAGGAATTAGCCAATCAAGCATACTTTTAACTTTGGCCGGATCCACAGCTACTCCTTCAGCAGAAATAATATGACCCAAATATTCCAAGGACAGCTGTCCAAAAACACACTTCTTTCTTTTAGCACTAAACTGATGAGATCTCAACAAATGCAATACAATGCACAAGTGGACCAAATGCTTATCCATATCCCCACTATAAAGAAGAATGCCATCAAATAATATCAATACAAAACTTCTTAAATAAGGGCAAAATAGATCATTCATGGTAGACTGAAAAGTTGCAGCGGCATTTGTGAGGCCGAAAAGCATGACCAAGAATTCATAATGCCCTTGATATGTCCTAAAAGTGGTTTTAGGAATATCATTTGGAAATACACGAATTTGATGATAACCAGCTTTTAAATCAATTTTAGAGAAGATAGTAGCTCCAAACAACTCCTCAATCACTAGTATAGGATACTTATCCGGAATTGTAGCTCCATTCAAAACACGATAATTCACACAAAATCTCCATGACCCATCCTTTTTCTTTACTAAAATGACAAGACTAAAAAAAGGGAGAAGAACTATCACAAATAATCCAGCTCCAAGCATTTCCTTCACTAACCTCTCAATCTCATCCTTTGGATTTGTGCATAGCGATATGGCCTCACATTAATAGGTCCAACCCCAGCATAGTCTTTCAATAAAGCATCTACCCGAGAATCAAATGAAACCAACTAAGCAACATTCACCTCCATCTCAATTTGCCACAACAAACTGTAGTCATCCCCATCACTTAAATGTTTCAAAGATTTTAAAGTAACGCTCGATTTTTTTAAAGTAGCATCCACAAAGTAATATCTCTCTGTCATGATAAGTAATTTTCATCGCCATTACGTTTTAATCAACTTTTATCTCCCCAAGAGTTTGTAACCAAGCCACTTCTAAAATAACATCTATCCCTCCTAACTCTAAAATATATCAAGAAACCATAACATGAAATTCATTAATTTGCAGTTGTAAACCTCTACATAAACTCAAATGTTTCAAAGATTTTAAAGTAACACTCCATTTTTGTAAAGTAGGATCACCACAAAGTAATTCTCTTTATCATGATAAGTAATTTTCATCGTCATTAAGTTTTAATCAACTTTTATCTCTCCAAGAGTTTGTAACCAAGCCACTCCTAAAATAACATCAATTCCTCCTAACTCTAAAATATAGCAAGAAACCATAACATGAAATTCATTAATTTGCAATCATAAACCTCTACATAAACCTCTGGATTGAATGGAATATCCATCTCCCAAGTCAACCAAAAATGGCATAGAGGGACTTACTTGGAGTGCCAACTGCCGTATAGCCAAGTGGATACAAAATTATAACTTGCTCGGCTGTCCACAGAATAGTAACATCATGATGCCTCAATTTCCCACGAAATTTCATAGTTTTCAGTCCATTAAATCCTTTTAAAGCAAGCAAAGACAACTCCAAACTTGGATCAATTTTAGGCAACATTTGGATCTGCTGATCCCCTACTTTTTCGCCCTCTACTTCAACCCACTCCACGGAAACTCCCTCACTTTTATCCTCAAGAATAACAACTCTAAGAGGTTTATCAGGACATTTACGATTTGGAGAATATGGTTGATCACAATGAAAACAAAGCCTCTCTTCTTCTCATCCAAGTACTCAAAATATGAGAGTTGTTTAGACATTTTTCCTCCACTCACATGAGATCCACAATTAGTAACACCAAAACCCATAGTAGATTGTGTTGCCAATTTTGCTCCACTTATTTTCTTATCATTCCACGTATTTCCTCCATATTCATTATTATAGGACTTCCAAGAAGTTGACTATGTACGAGAACTATAAGGAATGGAAACAGAAGAATTATGTGCACTTGACAATGTACCATAACCATGCAAAGCAGGCTTCAATTGAGTAGAAATGGTATCTTGCTTGAATGTTCTCCCAGACTCAATAGATTGATTGATATGGGATAAAAAAATTCCATGCCTAAATTCTTTTTCAAGATTCAATGATAATTCAATAGCATTAGCTAAAGAAAGAGGTTTCAAAGTCTTTACCCTCAGTAAGATATCCCTCGTAAACCTCCGAGATGATACCCTAACAACCGTAATTTCATCATTTCGGAGCTTGTGAGGTAATAGCTTCAAATTCCTTGATGTGGGCTGCAATCGAAGTAGTTTGTCGCAAAGTAGACAAACTGTCATAAAAATTACTAGTCGATTGTCCTCCATATCTCAATAATATTCCTGTCTCAACAAATTCCAATCCAAATGAGCATCTAATGCTTCAACATTTTTAGCTAATACACCATTCGTCCCCTCATGAACATGGTAGTTAAAGGAGCTTTCCGATCAGCCTTAGTGTGGTATATTTCAAAGTACTGTTGCTGGGCAAGCCAATGTATCAAATCCGATCCGTCAAATTCCAGAATCGTAATGTTCTCCACACTCCTTCGATAGTCCTCATCATCTAATAAATCGATCTTTGAAATAGACCTAGTTTTAACACTCACCACCTGTTTGACATTATTTCCAGCCAAAGAAGACTCCATTGAACTCTTCAATGTATCTTTTCATCGATTTTCTTGCCACAAATCATGGAGCATAGATTGAATACTAGCAATTGAACTTTTGATAGTTGTTGCTTTCTTATTCATGTCGCTAATATGTTGTTATAACTCAGAGACACTTCCTTTCATCTCCTCTCCAATATCACGAATGTTTTCCCCCAATGAATCTACTCGAGTCTCCAATCTTGTCATCATATGGCCTAATTTTTCCCACAAACAGCGCCAATTTGATAAAGCCAAAGGGAAAAACTAAAGACAACCCAAACAATAACAAAGAATGGCCAAGAAAGCAGAGCTTACCCAATGTGAATCTTCCAACTCATGCAATCTTAACAAGCTTCCTTTGTAAATTTTCTTCTCTAACCTTCCCTTACTAACTAACTCTATTTTATACTCCTATACTGCTACTAACTAACTCTTAGCCACGTCAACACCCCCAAACAAAACTCCACACTTAACGCAATGCATTCTCATTACACACACACACAACACAACGGCACTACAACACAGCACATTCGCACTACACACACGACACTATAGCACAACACAAACCTCTAAACTTTCATTTTCCTACCATAAACCCTTAACATAGAGCTATGCGCTCTTAGTAATGTATCACATATGCAATAATGTTTTATCATTCATGTATGTCAATTCATAGCATAATACTTTTCTACTTAGCTTAAATGATTAGGTATCACTTATCATGTCCTCATTATTCAGATCTTTATTTTGCCTATATTTATGCTAAGATTATGCACATCAACTCATACAAAAGAAATTTTAAGAAAAAATATTTAACTCCTAGACCAAAAGAAGTTGTATTTCAATCCAGATACCGCATGGTGTAAGCAAGCAGCTAGATCTGTTTGTTTGCTGACAGATTACAAATACAGACAAGACACTTTTTTCAAGCTTTTTTCTAACAAATTATTTATAAAAAATAAGATGCAGATAAAAAAAAAGGTTAGCAGTTCTCATTAAAAGATCAAATAAATAAAATATAAATGTAAATCGAACATACTTACACATATCATTTTGAAAAAAATACAGATATAGATAAAAAACAGATCATCCAAACAGAAAATTTCAGCAAGCAAATTCACATTCATTGTCATGTATGAATTTTAATAAGGCATACAGCATGTTTGTAATCAACAAATCTTTATTCCTGTTTACCAATATATATATATATATATATATATATTATTTTCTTTTGAAAATTAAGTACAACTATGAGATGGATTTAGCTACCAAATAATATGCATGAAAAATTTAATATGAACAGCTCTTCCACAAAATTGTTATAGCAAAGCACATGCCAATAAGCACAATGAAAATTTTGAAGACATCAAAGTTCTTCATTATATACCAAGGATACAGAGTTCATGAGCATCATTTTTTTTTTCCCTCTGGGTTTAGTATGTGCGGTATTAATGCAGCCATTACATACTTTATCAACCATAACTGCACTGCAGTTCACAGCTTTCAATTAATCAGTTTCATAGTTATAAATGAATAACTTATCTAGAATTATAAGTTCCTCCTGTAGCTTCATTTACATAAACATTTCATTTATTGGAAAATCACTTCTTTTTTTTTCTGATAAATGAAAATCACATTTTACTAATAAACAACAATGCAGAACAACCTCATTTAATAAGTTGCCCCTTCCTCTACATAAGTTTAAAAGGTAACGCCCAATCACTCCTAAAGATATACCCATCCACCATAATTTCACCAAGGTTCTACAATCTTTTGCACATTTGCACGTAAAAGATGGGATCAGCTTTTAAAGGAAAGTCAGAGAAGCTGTCCTGTTTACAGCTTCTGGTGCATGTGAATGAAATGAACCAGAAGAACT
Organism: Combretum micranthum; assembly: GCA_024138025.1. NCBI lineage: Eukaryota > Viridiplantae > Streptophyta > Magnoliopsida > Myrtales > Combretaceae > Combretum > Combretum micranthum. The sequence goes on along the minus strand of JAMXBD010001188.1, from coordinate 133,818 downwards.
TATGTAGGTTGTAAATATAGACGCTCTAGCAGGCAGACAGAACTAATTTTCTTTACAGGCTTCCAGACAGAGGTCCTCTCACCACCTTTCCTTCAAGAGGACTCACACGTATGCTCTTTCCCTCTGCATTCCTTTGTTTCCATTTCTAAGACTATATCTGCTTATGTATGCATCTGAGGCATAGATACTCTCTCTCCTCTCATTAAGACAAACGCAAAAAATCAATTTAGACTTGTTTCCAGAAGACTTACCAATGAGAAAATGGTGATAGAAAGATGAAGGTTTGTGCAGTATTGAAGATACAAGAAGAAACACCAAAAACTTGGCAATGAATAATGGTTTTTTATTCTTCAATACTTTCAGAACAATATTTTAAATCTAACCCCATTTTTTTGACAACTAATTATGTTTCACCAAGTGTCAATTAAAAGAAATAAACTTTGCAATTTACATTACTATCAGTATCACATAGTGATGTATGTAGTATGCAAGCATCAATGCTTTCATCGACCATTCCGATATCCAACATGCACTATGTGAATTTTCTTCTTCTTCTTCTTCTTTTCTCCCCTTCTTTAATCTTATGCAAGGGAAAAAATTTGGCTTATGTTGAAAGTTCCAACCTCATCATCAACTTCCAAGAGAATGCTATGCACATATGCAACATCAGGCAAGCTCACCTACAAAGTTCACTTATATCTATCCCAAATTATGTTCAAATTCTAGCAGCAACTTTGAAAGAAAGACAAAAGTTTCCACAGAATAGAAAACATGAACTCCCAACAGTAAAAATAAAGTTTCCAGCTACTATAAAGTGAAAAACATATCCACAAGATTTCTGACTTAATTATGATAAAAGTTACATAAAACTAGGCAAGCAATTGAAAATGCTATCCTCATTGCATCTAGTTTCAAGTATCATGATAATTCATTGCCAAGCACTTCTCCATCTGTGCTTGCCAGCATTATATTTTACATTGAAATTCATCCAGCAGCTTTATATCAATTTCGATGCTCCACCGCGTATCCACCACCCATCGCAGAAAAGACACTGCCTTAAATACCACTATACAAACAGGTCCATTTCATTAATGTATGTAAGATTAGTTAGTAGTTACAGGCATATACAGTGTGTTTTGGTAATTATGTTTTAACTTTTTCCATGACCGTACAAAGCAAAATTTTAACTCTATCTACTTTCATATCTGAGTTCTCAGTTCCACTCAATTCCTATTTTCGATTAAAAGCTATTCAACTTTATCAGCTATATAGAAAGAAATTGCTAAACAAACCCCAGAGAAATCGAACCCCAAGTAAAGCACCAAGGCTGACACACGATTAGAGAAAGAGAAAAACACATACCAGCATTGCTGTGGCAGTCTCTCGGGCATTCCCGTCGATCCGAAGCATGGTGCTAGCATCAGAATAGAACTGATGAACAATCTCAGGCTGTTGTTGTAACACTTGATAGTACTGCCCCACAAAGTAAGTCCCAATCTAAACACCAAAAATCACAAAATATAACCCCTTTTTTTTTCGTTTGGTTTCACATACCATTCCAATTTTATAAATAAACACATAAATCTTGCATTCCCAAGAACAAGAGTATATACAGAGATGCATATGTGCCAATTCAAAAACACATTACCTGAGCAGCAGTGAGTGGAATAGGAAAAGCAGTGGCCATGTTAGAATTTTTATACAGCCTTACTACTTTAAGAACTCTAATCAACAGCTTCACTTAATCCAAAACCCCCAGATCCAGAAACGACCCTCAAGATCTGTAAACCAAGGATTGTCACTTCTAAATAAAATTATTCAAACACCCAATAACGAATAAGATCTGGGTTTAATAGAGAGAAACATAAATAAGATTCCCAAGTGAAAAAAAGTTTCAGTCTTTTGTTGTCCTTTACTGTCCGTGTGAGAGTAAGAGAGAGAGAGAGAGAGTACCTCTTGAGAGCAGAAATGGGTGTGTGATTGTGATATATGGAGAGACGGAAAAACAACTATAAGGAAAAGGAAATCTTTTCTTCTTCACTGGCTTTGGGCTTTGTATGATTGCCGCTGAGCTTCCGGTCTGTTTGGTTAGTTTGTCTTCCGTATGTCTATTTTATATTAGTATTTTGCTTGTTTGATTTATTTATTATTGTATTTATTTTTAGTAAATGTTTATTTAAAATGTTAAAAAATAAAAATCAAAATGATAGAAAAAGATCCACCAAACAAACAGAATGCATTTTGCAGAGATGGTTTTAGGTTCATGTTTTTCTGGATTTTTTATTTTTTTAATATGTATTTTCCTTTTTTTTAAATTCTTCTTTCCTTTTTTTTTTAATACATATTTTACATCATTACAAATTCACATCTCTAGCTTTAAAAAATTTACAATTTCATATACAGATAGTAAACTTTTTAAATGTAATTATTTTTTTGGCAGATTTTAAACTAGAATTCTATTCTTGCATAAGTTTTAAAAATAGGATAATTATTTATATACTATTTCTAGATGTCGGCTTTTAAGAGTTTAATGAGGATTTAGGGTCTATTTGTTTGGCTTTTTTTGATAGATACATATATTTTTTTTAAATTTTTTCCTATTAAATTATTTATCAAGAAATAGATATAGTTAAAAAAAAAGTTAGTAATTCTTATAAAAAAATCAAATAGATCAAATATAAAAAATATATAAACAAATCAAATATATTTATACATATTATTTTAAAAAAATATAAAAATAAATAAAAATAAATTATCCAAACAGACCCTAGTTAATTAGACCATTTGTTTAACGGCAGAGACTTATGGCCATGAGTATTTACGATATAGAAGCGAGGTGAGAGTGGGACTTGGACTTAGTGCCAGTTCCACTTTTACGTGGAAAAAAATTTGAAAAGGTAAAGGTATGTTTCCCTGCTTTTCCATGATAACAGCTAGGGACAAGAGAGCCGATGGGGCATGGAAAATGAAACCGGATGAATCCATAAGCCTAGGCAAATTAGGTCAACAATGCGGATTTTTCTTTTCTTTAACTTAATCTGGAAGGTTTTAGGTTTTTGTATTGGGTCAAATTAAATAAATTATCATTATTTTTTTTTTCTTTCTTGCCACTAAAAATGAAATTCATTTGTTAGAAAAAAATTATATCAATTACATAAATCAATACAAAACCAACAAATGAAAAGTTGAGGTATAAAAACCATCCGCAAAAACAGGCATATAACTTTTATAATCAAATTGTCCCACACATTAGGGATACGATTGTTTCTCCTAAGAGAATCAAACTCATCCTACTAAATAGTACATTAAAACTCATAAAAGGGATAGCAAGATCCCATTTAATGGATGAAAATAAAAATAAAAACAAAAACAAAAAAAAAATAAATAACCACTTATTCAGTTATTCTAAATGCTACTAACAAAATATTTTTGCTTAATCTACGCAATCTTTAGGCCATCAAGATATGACTTGCAGTTGTGGAAATGCTAAACGAATAGGTCACAATTGATATACAATACCCAAATATGATATTATATGTGATAGATTTGCAAATATTGAGATTAGTAGTAGTAAATCTACGAATTTAGATGATAAATGATGGGAAGAGATTTAGAAGGGAAGGGTGGCACGGTTAGCCATGAGACCGCCCCTCTATATTGGGATTTGTGAATAACCTTCAAGGAGAGAGCCAAAAAGAGAAATTATCATTATTTAAAAGGATAAATCGAATGGCATATCGATTAAAAGGATTTTTAGTTTTAAAAAAGGGCATTACAATAAAGGAGAGTCAAAAATAGTTCACTCCATTTGAAAAATTGGTGTTAATATTACTAGACTATAAAGATATTGGCGTATAAATGTTAACTTTATTAATATCTTATATTGAATGGCATAATAATATTAATAATAATAATTATTATCTTATATTGCATTAACATATGTTATTAATGAAAAAAATTCAATACTTAAGATACAATACTACATGTTATATAAATATACATTCTTAATAATAAAATATGATTCGATAAATAAATTAAAACAATATTTTATAATTTAAAAAGGACTTCTCAACCAACAATACAATTTAGTTTGTAACATAAAAAATCGAACTACATCATAAATTCCTTCTAGTCTAAAAGAAATATAGAGCTAAATCAAGCCACTCATATCCCTAAAGATTATTCAGTTGAAGTTGTCACATAGGTTGGGGTGACATTTTTTTTCCTATTATGGATTAGATTGCTATGTTGTTATATTTTGTATTTATAAATATTTGTTACATTTATTTTCTTTTTTTCTTAAACTTCTTAATAGTGGTATATACTAATAGTTTTGGTAGTTGATGTGCTTAGTTGTGCTTCTAAAATTCTTTGACTCAACTACATCCTAAAGATCCACATTAATGTATTAGATCTATGTATATTTAATAAATAATGTTCTTAGCATGCATTTGTATATGGTTCTTGTGTAGCATTTATTACAGCAGCATTTTTTGGTGTTCCATAGAACAAAATTCATCATGCTTTGTAGCATATAGTTTTCAATACAACATTGGAAACAGTACTGTACAATACTAGAAAAATGCTATAGTACAAGATTTAAATATAATGTTTATCGTAGCAAGTATAACCATATTTTTTTTTAATTAAGCTTTCTATTGTTTACCATGTATAGGTATAACAATTAGCGATGATGGTGATGACTGATGATTTAATGATAGTAATATTGATAAAGCTAAAAATAGTAGTGATAATGCAACTAGACAAGTTCTTATAGGTACTTAAACCGCTCGACCCAATTAATACTCCATAGGGTTTTTCTAAAATCTCCTCATAAGATTCTAAATCAAGTTTTTGCCCAGGCCTAAACTCATTGGAATCCTATTAATAGGCAATTTTGATCATGGACCCTTAGACCCAAACCAACCTCCCTAAGCCATAAGATAACCTATTGAACCTTGCATTTATCTATTTGGATCATAGGTTGACTTGACACAAGCCTATGATAGCTTTAGGATGACCCTAAACAAGGTCTATATGCATATGCTCAGTCGTTATGCTCAACAACAACATAATGACCTCTTATCAATCTCCTATATGTAGACATCTCCCCAAATCGGGTCCCGATAGGCCACGGTGGGTCCAATCCGGGTCCATCTTGAGGACCCGATGGACTCGGTAAGTCCAAGAGGGTCCATTTGATTTTTTGTTAAAAAAAAAAGAAAAAAGAAAAAAATTTGGCTTGTGAAAAAATTTTATTTTCTAAATATCTGGGTTAGATTCGTAGGACCAACCCTGTGAACCAACGAGTCTACGGGTCCTACTCACCCCGCCACCCCCGTGGGATAGTTTCGAGTCCATTTTTTTATACCCAGACCCAGGGAGATGTCTACCTACATGACTTATAAAGTCACCGATATATATTAGGTAAGTGTACCAGCTTACTAGTATCTAGTATAACAATGGCCAGAAGGTTTCCTAATTTATAGGATACACTTACTATATCATCTAAAATCTACCTTCTCCAGTGATTGGAAGACAATTTCCTTACTTGATCTTATTTACTCATTGCTTCCTAATTATTGTGTTATTGGTTATTGATTGACTTAGGCATTGAAGTAGTCATACTAGGCATCCCTTGAGCCTCGGCACCCATTGATTGTATTCTATCTTACGAGCACACGTTCAATAGATTTAAGGGTTGCTATGTCGAATACATGAAGGCAAATGCTCTAGTAGATATCTCTAACGGTGAAAATCTATTTGGAACAAAACCTAAACTTGATACATAAATTGTAAAAAAGAAAAAAGAAAAAATCCTCCCAGCTTAGAACTAATGGTACCATATTCATCAAATCTAGATCTTAAACTTTAGCACCATATAATGTGGAAGATGGTTCCTTTAGTAAAATAGATTCATCTCTCAAAGGCTACAATGTGACCAAGCAAAATGAATTGCCAAGTTTTTCCTATTTAAAGATTTATTGCAATCATGCTTCTTCTTCTTCTTTAGGATCTAAGATGGTAAGGAGTATGGAGCCTAAGTTATATGATAATGGTTGTGCACGTAAATTAGCTTAATACAGAGGATATTTACAGCATATAAAGCAGGAATCGTTGCCAATGAATCATTGGCCATTGCCACCGAAAGCAATCAAATTCTAGGGCAAGTGTCTTTGCCTCTCCTACAAACAACATCTTAAGAAAACTAGCAAAGAAGTAGAGAAACTAGTTAGACCCATGAGTATGAGAAGAAGTAGTAAATTTCCAAGAGTTAATCTAGATTGAGATGATGCAAAATCTTCTAAAGAGAATAAATGGCTCACTTCAATAAATGATGAGCTTCTTAAGTAGAGCTTTCAAAGAAAACAAAAGAAGGAACCTTTTGCTTGCACAAATGAAATTCATCTATCTAAGATTAACATGATTATTATGTCTATCAGGTTTAAGTTTAGATACCTACACAGTCTTCACAAAGGGGTTTTAGGTTCAAGGAAATCCCATAGGGTTTGGGATAGGTTTCAAAAGGCCTTGCAGAGTACTGGGATGGGTTTGAGTTTCATAAAAACCATCTCAAATATTTCTTGGTTGCATCCCTATGCAGTAACAACAATAGTGAGGGTGTCGATGGTAGTAATGGTGGTAATGAATGCTAATTGTTGATACATTATGCATAGCTAATGTTTATTAGGAAAATACTATGAACCTATTATTTTTTAATGGAACTGATTCTGTTACTTATTCAACGATTCAAATTTATATACAAAAGTTATTGCACTATTGAAATATTTAATATATCAATTATTATATTTATTTAAATCATCATATAATTGATTTAAAAATGTCCTTGATGATACCATAGAAGTTCTTCTGTTTTCTTGCATTATTTTTCTTTTCCTTTTTGGTTTTTAATTTTTCTTTCCCCCTCTCCTCCCTCCTCTTTTTTTATGTGTGTTATTATATAGTTACAACTTACAAGTCCATATATTGGCTAAACTAACCTACAAATTTACATGATAAGATGTGAATAGAATTTTTCACTTTCAAGTTATATTTTTATTTGTACATAAGAAAAAAACACGTAAATAATTTTTAAACTGTTTCCAAATCTCAACTTTTAAGACTTTAATGAGGATTTTGGAGTCAACCAGACCATTTGTTCAATCTGAGACGATCTGATATTTAGTAATGCAAAGGTAAGTTGCAGAGCAGACTAGTGCCGCTTTTAAGATGAGAAAATTAAAAAGGTAAAGATCCTTTTCGCTTGCCTTTTTCCGTGAAACGAGCTAGGGACGACGAACGGGGAATAGAATATTAGGGTCTGTTTGGCAACGTCTTTTTGCTGGCTTTTTCGGGTCTTTTTCAAAACAACATGTTTGGATTAAAAAAGAGTTTTGAAAAGTGAACAATGATTTTACAAATATATCCTCAACTTAATAAATTAATTCCATTGTTACCGTTTCTTGGCATCGTCTAGTCAACAGGCGAAATAAATCATGGCAGCAAATTTTCAGGAATCTCTTCTTCCTCCTGCTCCTCTCAGTGCATATTCCTTCCTCCATGGCAGCAAATTTCCATCACTCACGAGACAAACAGTCCATTGTTTTTGGGTTATAAATCATGGCTACCAACGGTGGAATTACACCACCATCCATAGCAGATTCGGACCACACACACACAGAAAGATAGAGAGACAGAGAGAGAGACAGAGAGAGCGGGAGTTAGACTGTTCACATCGGCACAAGTTAGAATTCCAACTGGTATACTACGCTTCATGTTTGCCTTCCTCCCAACGAATCCAATTTCTATTTAGAGGAAGCAAATCAAGAAAACGGAAACAAACGGAACAAAGTCTCCGAAGAAAGTTATTTTTATAATTTTTTTTTTTTGCATTGGCTTCCGTCTCGAAGGTACGACGTACGACGAGTGTTAATACATTCGGTTGGTATTTTCCTGAAATGGTTGTTGCGTTTTATTTTTTTTTTCCCCGATAAAACTGTCGGTTACGTGTCTATGTCCGTTTTTCTTTTATTTTACTTGGTCGAGCTGTTTTCTTGCTTATGATGTTAACTTTACTCAGGTAAGTGGATCAATGAGTATGGTGTTTTTGCAATGCGAATTTCCTTTTCTTTTTTTTTGGGTAATACGGGGTTGAAGCGACTGGAAAGGGGTGTATTGCAATTAGGGTTTTTATTTAGGGTTAGTTCAATTTGAGATTTTTATTGCTAGATGCCGCAAATGTGTTTAATTGCTGATAAACCCGTATGTGCATCATTGTGTGAAATTTGAACAAAATCAAAGAGAGAGTGACACATAGAGAAGATAAAACAAACAACCCTAAATGAAACTCCCTGAGTAGCTTGAGGTCAAGTGAAATGTAAAGACTAAACTGAAAGACGTCCTGTTTTCTGATACCAAAACTTTGCCACAGTGCTTTCAAACGCTGTGCAACCAGAAGCAAGCTTTCCTAACAGCATGTTTGAAGCACCGACAATGTTTGAGAGTTTGGGTAAAGAGGGTTCAATAATGCCTGAGGCAGGCAACCTGCTTTGCATAAGTATAACAAATGCTTTGATAAACTCATGTTAAACCAATACTGAAATTCCAGTATTTAAAACATTTTCACATAACTTCTCCATATATTTCTATGTCGGGCCCACATTTTGTTTCACCAATACTGTTTTGGAGCAGCAAGACAATCGAAGAAGCAGTTAACACTGTCTCTGTTTTTTCCCTAGTATTAGTTTCAAGAGTTGGAAGTCTCCTTTTAAGAAATTTAGATAGGCATTTTTTGGCCAAAAGTAGAAATGACCAAAATATGACTCAAAATGAAAAGGACAATCTGAATCAAAACAAAAGGGACAATACCCCAATCCCTTTCTTTATCATTCACTTGCAAGTCTGAAGCTTGCTGATCATATGGATACCATGACCATTTAAATTGAAAGACCTACTGGACAGAACTCTTTTTCACTAAACAATATTGTACAAAACAGTGATAAAAATACCATTTTAAGTGCCAGATAAAACCAAAAAACTATCATCCCAGACTAGAAAAATATTAGCTTGTCCAAGTGTTTGAAGTAAGCAACCATTCTTGACCCCAAAAACATAAAAGAAAGCAACCATCACAGAAATAAGAGCAAGCACAGCATACAAAGCTAACAGCAAGAAATACACTCAAACCTTCCATATACAATCCATAAAAAAATTATCTTCTCTATGTGTCACTCTCTCTTGATAAACCCGTATGTGCATGTGCATCATTGTGTGAAATCTGTTGACATGTTTGCTTCGTGTTAGTGTTCTGAACCTTTCACTAATATCCTTCATTGATGTTGAAATGGAGATTAAGGATTCAAGACATTTTATCAAAGGTGTTCACACCTACTTGGTGTAAAATATTTGGTTAAATGCTGAATTAAGCCCTTGAATTTTTAAGATTTGTGCATGACCTTCTATTAATTGATGCGTTTGATTCTATCCTTCCAAGTTTCAATATTGTCCAATTGTTCCCTTAAAGTTATATATTTCTTCAATGCTCTTGTTGAAGTTCAAAAATTGTCAAAGTAATCATGTTCGTGTAAACTTACAAATTTATGTGCATTAGAAGGGTGTGAAGACAGCTAGTCTGATGCATCTTGATAATATGAGTCTGTCAAAATGTCTTGAGATTGAATTAGCATAGCATATATATTGGACATATTGTGTTAAGTACGTGAATTTCCATTTCCTATAAGTGAAAAAAGGGGTGTGTTAGTTGATACCACTCGTCCTACATTAGATGATACTTCTAGATATTCATGATTAATCTAGATATTCAGCAGCTCTATTCTTTATTTCATGAAACATGGCTGATAATTTTGACGGAAAAGTTAACTAAGTCAATGGATATATCCTTGTTTGTAGGTGACATCTATGTTTGTGCAATCGGTGTGCATGGCATCTCATTGTAGTCATCGTATGTGAAGATCAGTGATTCTCATAGCGTATCGTGCGTATACAACTTTCTTCTGTTGTTTTGTTGTTTTATTATTATTTTTTTTTTGGAAATATGGCTGATAGGATCAATTGGAGCCTAGAGGAAACAATTACATTCGTTGACTTATGTTTGGAGCAAGTTAGGTTAGGAAAACGTGGCAGCGGGCACTTGCAGCCTACTACTTTTTGGAAGTAGGTGTGAAATTCGAGGAAATTAGGGGAAAGAAATTGACCCTAAAACAATTGCGAAACAAGTGGGATTCTTTGCGAAACCAATGGATAAAGTGGAATTGGCTGAAGCGCTACGCGAACACAGGGGTTGGATGGAATGAAGTGGTTCAAACCTATGAGGCATCCGATGAGTGGTGGCGTCTAGCAGATGAGGTAAATGTCAAACCAATAAGTTTTGTAACTGTTTCATTACGAATTAATCAATAGAACCACTTAAGTTACGGAATACATTTGCCTTTTTTATTGCAGGAATACAAGAGGAGTCACAGTGGAAGTATTCTCTATTTTTGGACACGGGGTTTGCTGTACAAGGAAAGCCTTGAGGAAATGTTTTGTGGTACCAAGGGGACCAACGACAAGTTATGGGCACCGTCATCATCTGCTCCCCCTCCACAAGATAGTCCAGAAGGAAGTGGAGATTCAGAGGGTGATCCACAATATATTGATCCTTAGGACAATTTGCCAGCAGTTGCATATGATTCGAATGAAGATAGCTTTTTTCGAACTACGATGCATGCTGGGGAATCTTCTGTGAAAAGAAAAACATTTGGGTCAAATGTTAGAAAACGACCAGGGAAGAAACGATACTCCAGAGAAGATATTACAAATGATTTAGGAGAGCTAATTGCATCTATGAAAGCAAGATCTTCCAGCAATTCCATGTCCGTATGCAGTGGCGACGATCCACGGAGTATGAAGGCAATAATGGAAAAAGTGTGGACACTACCTGCTATTCTACAGAATATCCAATTGGGCTTGGATGCTGCAGATGTCCTTATGGACCCCGATAAGAGTGTAGTTTTTGTCAGCTGCCCAACCCCGGAAATAAAAACGTAATTTCTGTTACGAGAGATTGACAGGATGAAATGAGCTAAACCATGATAACAACTTTTCTTGTTTCTTGCTTTATGTCATACTGTGATGCTGATATATATAACTTTTTGAAGAAAGTTTAACTTATGTATTTCATTCATAATGTTCATATGTGTTAGATGTTATTGTCAGTACCTTTTTTGCTAAGATTGCTATGGAAATAGTCTTGTGTTTGTCAATTCACGTTCAATTTCACAGGGACACAAATGGATTATGTGTTTGAGGAAGATGTAATCAAAGTGTCAATGATATATCTTCTAATGGAAAGCACTTACGCAAAAGCACACCATGCTACAATTCAAGAAGGAGAGGGTCGGACCTTATCAATGAGCTACTCAATCATAACAATCCAAGAAGGTGTCAAAACATGTTCAGGTTGAACCCAGACCTGTTTCGTCGATTGTGTGCAACCTTGCAAGAATATGGCTTCATCGTAGTAGAGGAGTTGCTATAGATGAAAAAGTAGGGATATTTATGTTTATCGTTGGACATGGACACAACGAGAGTAGTTCAAGAGATATTCAGCATTCGTTGGAAATAGTACTCCGACACTTCAATGACGTCCTCACAGCAGTAGTGGAACTATCGAAAAACATAATAAAACCAACGCATCCTGACTTTCCCGAAATTCCATCACATATACGACATGGTGATAAATACTTTCCATTCTTCAAGGTTGTTATGTGTTTCTCGAGTTCGTCATACATCGATATAATGTTTCCATGTATTAACAAACGTTACTTTACAGGATTGTATTGGAGCAATGGATGGAACTCACATTGCTGCCCATGTTCCAACTAATGACAGAATTATAAACACAAACAGAAAGGGTGAAGTTACACAAAATGTGTTATGTGTTTGCGATTTTGACTATAGATTTACATTTGTAGCAGCAGGTGCAGATGGACAAAGTCATGATGCTAATGTATTGTCTCGTGTACTAGGTGATCCCCAATTCAACTTTCCACAACCGCCCCCAGGTAAAACTAGTTAGAAAATGGCATTGCAATGTGTTACATTAAACTGTAAATTCGTTTCATCCCCTATATCATGGAAATACAATTTGTACAGGAAAGCACTATTTGGTTGACTCAGGATTCCCAAATAAAAGTGGATTTCTAGCTCCGTATAAAGGAGAGAGATACCATGGGTCTAAGTTTCGACAGGGGTACCCACCAAGAAATCCAAAGGAGCTATTCAATTATACGCATTCGTCTCTTCGAAACATTATTGAACGGACATTCGCAATATGGAAGAACAGGTTCCGTATTCTATACAGCATGCCCAATTACAAAATGAGCAAACAGATAAAAATAGTGCTTGCTACAACGGCTTTGCATAATTACATTTTAATGAATGATGGTGATGATCCATACGTCAATGATTTTTTTCAAGTGAAGAAGCTGCAGGAAGTAATTGCTCTATGGTGAACGAGGCATATGGGAGTAGTAGTGTGACTAATTCAAGTGGTCATCGATGGATGAATGGTGTACGGGATAGTATTGCTGCTGACTTATCAACAAGACCACCTACAACTTAGATATGATATCATGTAATGGCATGTACCTACTACTATGTTGTTCATCTGAATATATGTTCGTGAAATTGAAAAACTAAGTTGGTGAAATGACAATTACCTGATTCAATTGAATAATGAATAAAAAAATAATAACGATCGTACCCATATTAGTTGTAGCAATTATAATAATAACGACAGTAATAATAAAGTCATCATACAGTTGAAGTAGGAACACAACAGAGCATACAATTTATCCATACAATGGATTCGAAAAAGAAAGACAAATGAAAACACAACAAAACAGATAGTTTATCCAAACATGAGATTAGAAACAGATACAGATCAGACAGTTTCCCAAACACCAGGTTACAAAAAAGATGCAGATACAGATACAGATACAGATGAAAAACAAATGATCTAAACAGACCCTAAATTGAACCTCCCCATAATGTAAAGTAAATTAACTTGAAAATATGTTTTTCTTATATATCAATAGCTTGGTCCGAAAGATTTTCACATCAAACCACATCAAAAGTTTGTGACTGATTTGAATGGATGAATTGGGGCCAAGTCTGTTTTGAAAGAGGGAAAAGAAAAAAAAAACAGTACAATATTTTATTTATAACTAATTTTATTTTTATTTTAACATTGGAAAAATTATATTGTCTCGTTTTGTCTTTTAACGTAACCAGTTTTATTTGTTATTTATCGGTTTAGATTTATACCCAATTATGATTTATGTTATTACTTTTTAGTTGTGAGATAATTGATTGGGCGGTCCAATTAAAAGAACAATAAAAGTTCCCTTTAACATAGTATTTAAACGACTCTTAGTTAACGCTTTTTGAAATGTATATATATTTAACTTTAATATCGTAATCCATTATACTATACAAATGTCAATTTGAAATTAATATTATACATTAGATTTATGAATAGATTGTTAGAATTTGGATTGTACACTATGTGCATACATATTTATAAATACATATGGACATGTAGACGTACATGTATTGTGGCTAATAATTATATACATATTACTATTATAAAGTTTAAGGACCTAATAAAGTGATATAATTTTATGTAATGGTCCATATCATCTAAATATAAAGTGTGGTGTTAATATATGTGTAGAATTCCTGAAGTGTAAATTATCAATTAATGATAGGCACATTGGTAATTTCACACATAAATATTTATTATAAATAGGGTGTGGTCCCTAATTGATGTATCAATTCTTTCTTTCTAAATTCCCATCTGTCAAAAGAAAAACCTAAGGAGATACAATCAATTAGAAGATTATCTTCCTAATTCTTCAATTAATCATGAATTCTGGTACGTTTCCGCATCTTTTCTTATTATCAAATAATTTCTAGATAGGATTCGGTTCTTGGGTTAATTAATTAATTAATTTTAATTCTATCATAGATTTGATTGTTAAGAGACATTTGAAACTTCTAAGTTACATGAATAAGGAGTTTATTAACATCTTATATTGTATCAAGATATGTTATTATCAAATAAAATTTAGTATTTACCATATGATAGTATATGTCATACGAATACACATTCTTAATAACAATACATGATTCAATACATATATAAAGCCGAAATATTAATTTAAAAGAATTTTTAAATCCAACAATACAGTAATTAATAGCATTATTTTCAACATACAAACTTTTTTTTTTCTCTCCCTTTATTTTTTAACTTTTTTCCTCTTACAATAATTAGCACCATTATATTCTTTTATGATAATATTATCTATAGATATATTATTGTAAAAAGCTATTTTTATCAGTATTACATTATAAATAATAATTACATTATTCGTCTGACACATATTTTGATCTTATTATATAGCTAATTATACAATTTGATTTAGTAATTATTGATAAACATTTATTGCTATGGGCCTTTTAGTCCCAATCTGACCTTATCCCCATGTAAGCCTACTTGCCTTGCCCAAGACTGGCAGGCCTAAGGAGACTATTAAGCTCTTGTAAGGCTTGTTGACCACATCTTCACGATTTCATTCTCCCAAAAGGAAGTTACCTTACTTGGCCTCCTTACTATTCCATTCTCTTAAAGGGAAGTTACCTTACCTAACCTCCTTACTATTGTGAATAAGAGAATTCGCTATGTTTCTAAATGGGAGCATGCTTCTCAAAGGATACTAGATAATTAGATTATACTTACCTAAAATCAATAAGGATACTTTCCTAAATAAACAAGAAGAATTTTCCTATACTGAGCAAATCCACTTTTCTAATAAGGAAAAGGTACTCAATTATATAAGCATTGCTCTACTAGCTATATGCCAAAGTTCACTCTTCTCACTCTTAGTCTACTCTACCATTACGCATTTTATTGACTTAAGTATTAGAGTTGCTACATCGGACACACCTCTGAAGCCCACTAATTGGTTTTTTGTCTTGGAGGGCCAAGTATTGCTTTTGTAGCCCCAGTTAACTTGGAGTGGAGTGGACCATAGCCCCAATAAGCTTAAAGTATACCAGCTAAAATTCGCTTCTAACGGTATCACACATTTTTCTACCATTAACATTATAAAAATGGACATAGGATATCAAATGGTTATCCTATTTAGATATATCTTATGATATATTTTTCCTTAAAGAAAAACTTATATAGATTCATGTATTAACTCTATTTTATAATTAATAATTAATTTTTAAGTAATATGTATACAATCTTTAACAAAATGAACTAAATACACTTGATTATCTATTGAATGAATTTTTTCGAACTTTTGAAGTTTTAGACAATATCACAATGATATCATTAATGAAAATCTCATACATATATAAGATACAGTATATTTATAACAAGTGACTACATAGTGATAAGTCTAATATTAACTCAACTGAAATTGGACCTCGCCATCTTATAATCCTACGTCCATTATTGTCTTCACTGGGGAAAAAATATACATATAAATATGTTTACTAGTTCTCATATAAAATTTGCTATTTGAAGTTGTTTTATAAATTTTGATTAATTATGTCTGTTGACAATTCACCTTGAAAAATTAATATTGTAAAAGTATAACGAAAAGATTTACAAATTCCATAGAATACCATGTTTCTTATAAATATGATACATGTATCAAGGTGGTGTTAATAAGCCACTAAGTAAATTCCAATTCCAAAAATTTAGGAAACTATTACGACAAAAGTACACATAGGTTCTCATATCCTACTTAGCCTTTATCAACACTTCCTTAGTATTGTTAAAAAAAAAAACAATAAATTGGATAGTGCCTTTATTTATATGACATAAGAAACTTTTATGTTTTAATGTAGTGTTTCAATCCTTATTTATTATTTTTATATGCATATCTTCCTTTTTTTTTATTATTCACTTTGGTTTATTCGATCTACCTGAGGATAAATCTTTTGATTCGGTTTTCCCTTCTTTTTTTTCAATCAAACCAAAGCAGAAGAAGTGGTTTGGTCTTGTTATAATTTTCAATCAAATCATATTGTTCAAATTATGAATATTCTCATGCTAGGGCCCATGAAAATTTCGCTTAGTTTAGTTTAGTTTGCAGATGCAATATTATTTTGTAATTTAGGAGAGTATAAATGTATGACACGCAATTTTATGTGGAAAGTATTATACATTTGAAGGATTGAAGAAAACACATTTTTCATGCAAAATATTGGGTTTCAATTTGATCACATGTTATAATTGAAACCCAATCATATTTTCACAAATTTTTTTTTTCTTCTTCCTTTTTGTTTTATATTTATTTTATCTTTAAATTTCCGTGGGTCAAGTTGACCATACTTTTGAATGTCAATCATGAATGTCAATCACGACCCACCTTAAGGTAGTGGCCACACGAACCGCCTAAGGTTAAGGTGATTGCTGTTGACCACCTTTAGCGAGCAAGGCTGTGTTATGTGGAATTTTGAAAACTTTTGCTTATACTTGGCTAAACAAAGATTAAAATGGAATTGTTATTATTTAGAATAGAATAAAATTGTCATAAGATTTCTATTTGCTAATCTTCTATTTAAATGAGAATATTTTAAGAGAAAAATTTCTTAGGTTTGAATGATGAATGCTATCTAATTTACTTTTATTAGAGATTCTTTATGAAATTATTGTTAGGATCAAATTTCGTAAGGATAAGATTGTAAAGAATTACTATTACAAGGAAGTGAACAAGTAAAGTGTTAAAAGAATATTCTCATTGGTCATGGTTTCCAGACCAAAACTCGAAATTTAAAAAGGAAAAAGAATGAGAGCCCGACAAAGAAAAGGGTAAAATATTATGACTATATATATTATATATATATATATTGGTTTGATTTAATGGAGAAAACAAACCGAACTACATTGTATAAACTTTGAACATGTTCCAATATAGGCTACACGTTAAAAAAAAAGGAAACAAAGAAAATCGTTATGATAAAGTAAAATAAACTCTCTCTTGTTTTAACCTCTTATCAAGTTCCTCGGGGAGCCGTTATAATCGGAGGACATCGTTTTATGATGTTACATTTCCGTATCAGCCAGTGTAATAAAGCGTGCACAACCAATTATACGTGTTCGGTTCATCCACTCACTCGTCATCTTACATTACTTTGAAAAAAACAAAATCAAAATCTGAAAGCATTGGCCTTCCCTGTTTGAATGTATGTCCCTTTTTGCCTCATAGCTGATGAAGCCAAGCGATCCTTTTCCTTTTGCTTTTGCTTGCTCTGACTATCAGCAGACTCTTTAGTTTTCTTTATGCCCGACGCGACGACATGGCTGGCATTATTTGAGGAACTCTTTACAACATGTGGAGTTCTCTGTTGAGATCTGTTGTGGTTTTCCAAAGCTGATGGACGGTGGTCCGTGCTCCTTCTATTGTTCTTTCCGATCATCGCATCGTTATCTGCACAAATGTACAATTCTGCTAAGATTTGTCTTTCCAAAGTCTCCAACATATTGCCATTTTGGCTTTATCATTGTGATATTGCCTTGGCATCAATTTGAAACAGGTTGTTATAACAGAAATAAGAATAAAGAATACACATGATAGACATAGTATGTTTATAGTACATACAGAACAGATATGGATTAGATACAGACTTGATATAGGAAGAAACAAAATAACCGAATAAACAGACCTGGTGCAGTGCAAGTTCAGAAAACCATCTGCACCAACCTGTACTAAAGAGGATTAGAAATTACCAGGACTAGATAGGACAGCACGTGGTCGGGGGATTGAACTAGCTCTAATATTTGATCTGTTATTCTCGTCCACAAGTGTCTCATTTTTACCTGTCACTGTGATCAGAGCAATGCTAGATTTAGTTACACACTCAACATCAACTCAAGGATTTTGTTCCCTGAACTGGTAGAAGAAAGGAAAGAGAAATCTTACCAACGGAATCTATCTCTTTGAGTGGATGTGATGTGCAAGTCTTTGATACCCTGGCATTGTACTCTGGAAAGACTTGATGCTTCCGCACTGAAAATCAAAAAATGGCCGTTAGGTTGCAATTCTGGAAAACAGTAAAAAGAAAACCAGAACATTGCATAGCCTCAAGGAAAAATGTGTTAAATTATGAGTAAAGTATACTGGAAGCGCTCAATGTTTGTGCCAAAATTCAATCTAGTAATTTATTATTTGGTATTTTTTATGTTTTGTAGAAATTCTAATGGATGGACTTAACTAGGGTAACAGCACAGGCCAATAGAGTAATATTTTGACATAAATTTACCCGACCATGAGTATAAAGGATTGACTGGATTTTATCAAATTTGTAAAGGGCTTCTAGGGCAATTTTCCCATTACATAACATATTCATTTTACAATTCAAAGAATACAATTTCAGCTATCAGAAAATAGTCTCAATTCTGCACCGGAGCAATGCCTTTTCCAGTTTGATCAAATAGAGAATCAAGAAGAGAAAAATTGTAAATTCATAGCCTGATAAACACATAAGAAGACAACCCTTGGCAGGGAAATCACGATATCGAGTTCGTGTGGCTTGGATACAACAATAAAATCTCCAAGACTAGGCTATCCTGAGAAGTTAAAAAAACTCCAGCAATTTCCTCTAACACATGAAATGTCATAAATTCACCAGTATGACACTACTTTGAAAACAATGGATATGTGTTTGATTGTGTATGACATTTGACAACTTAAAATCTCAACCATAATATTTGACAAACAAATATTGGATCCAGTAATGTCTTTTAGCAACTTTAGACGTCACCTGTAAAATTGGAAAAAAAAGAAAAGAAAAGAAAAAAACAAAGCCCCAGAATTTAGGTTGTGGGTTTAATATTATCTGATCTAACGAAGGTAAAACTACAAACGGATAATCTATCATGCACTATCAGCTTGAGAGGTACTTAAACATCTCTATTATTAGCATTTAGTAATAAAGTTACAGGTTTTCTTAGTCTCAAACAGACAATTAGTGCTCAATGCGATTCCTCTCTCACAGCCAAAATAGTAGCAGCAAGATAGAAAGCCAGTCTCAGTTCTTCTACAATTTTCAAAAGAGAAGGTGGGGAAAAAAACTCCAATTCTCATTTCAAGTAAAACTTTCTTTAGCTCATACAAAAGAGGGAGAAAGCACTTTTGCTCCCAGCTTTCTGATAAGGACAGTACAAGCTTGTGTCAAAGCTGCAGACACAGATGCACTCACCCAATCCTTCTCTTCAAAAGGTCCATGGATCCATTGTTCTTTCCTTCAAGTTTCTACCCGTATTTCTTTTAGATATCCTCCTTTCCAATCAATTTATATCTTCTCCATGAAATAGAGCAGTAACTAAACTCTACTGCTTTAAATGTCCAACTTATCATTGACCTTTTCCCTGACATCAATTTCCATGATATAGAGGTGATTCCAATGATAAACGGACTTGTTCTATAAACCCCTGATATCAATTTTCATTATATAGAGGTGATATATTGAGAACCACTCTTCTATGACCTCACTTTTCTGTGAAAGATTAAACTTCAAATCTGCTTCAAGGAATTTCTCCTATTTCAATCAGAGGGACGCTTCCTAACGCTCATTTAAAAAATCGGAGCCGGCACATTCCCCTTGAATCCTACGATTAGGTGCAACTAAATAGATCTTTCTTTCTGTTTTGAGCCCCAATCCGTCTCTATCAGGCAGAATCAATATGGCCAGTCTAAATTCAACAGCAAATGCTTTTCTATTTTCTGTCCATCCAAACCCTACAACGATTGAAGATACCAGGGGCAACTGATTAAAGATCCCATCAAACCTGAAACCCACTTCTTTCCTGTTCAAGACAATCAATACATGAAACATGCAAGCTCCAGAAACTAAGCACTCAATGAATTACTACAATAATAGACACAAGATAACAAAATGATACAACCTCCAGAACAAAGAAGCGAAAGTCAACCCAGTCACATGAACAAGTTAATCTCATAACAGAGAGGACAAACTTCAATATCTTCCCATCAAAAGGTGGAATACCCAAACATTTGCCTAACTCTAGCAACTCCTTTTACTGGCGTTTTGACACAGAGTAAAGAGGAAAAAGGATTGTCCTATGATCACCCAACTATTTTCCAAAGCAGCAATTGCTCAATTACTATTGAATTTGGAAAAGGTCATGACAACAAAGATCTTTTTCTGGTAATCAACACCTTTCGACTAAAAGATTCTAAGGTTTCCACAACAGGGAAATCATACCACTTGCAAAATTAACATAAAACATGCAAAAAGCATTCTCTTAACAAGAGTTCGGAACATATCAGTTTACCTAGAGTATTGGAATCATATATGGAGAGGAAGTCAATAGCTTTCAAGCCCAAAACAGGACTTCTCGGACTCTTCTTCTTGTCATGTAAAGTTTCGTGATCATCTTTAGTGTCTTCTCTCACCTTTACCTTTGGATACACTGACACTGCAAACAATCCAAAAAGAGCATCCAAAACATTCGATTAAAACAAGAAGTGAAAGAAAACTAAAGAGGCGTCCTAGTTCCTGCCCAAAAAGGACCAAAAAGAGAGAGAGAAGGGGGGGAGGGGGGGAATTACAAATAAATATACGTCCAAAACTATTGATCAGATGCCCATAGATTCTAGACTTTATGGAATCACCTTCATACTTCCCTCAAATTTTTAAAACTATGCAAAAACTTCACAAACCGTCCCAAAGCCTCAAAACCGTTGCTAAAACTCCAACTCATGATCCTCAAACAGCAGTTTTTGGAGTTTTAATAACGATTTGGAGCTATCTATGAGCTTGGAGTCTCTATAACTGATCAATAGCTTTTCTATGTTTCTGCAATACACTAAAAAGGGAGGAAGAAAAACTCACTGGCTTTGATTGAAACTGAATGTCAACTGTAAATACAAGACAGAAAAAAGCTTGATGGGTTTGATAGAAGAACCACAAATAGTATCGTTCAAATGAAAAAGGAGTGATTTTGAATTATGGGGCTCTGATTTTTGAGCTTGCAAGTAAAGCCAACAGTCGCAGAAAGACCCAATAAAGTATCTTCGTTCAGGTATATGTGCATACGAAGAAATAGAGAGAGAGAGAGAAGCAAAAGTAGCGTCGCTTCGGAAATTATTAAATCGCGCACTTGTGATATGGGCAGGAGTCGCAAGATCTGTCTTGGATCGTATGTTAAAATGATAGGTGTGATATATTTATGTCAAGCTGGTATGTTCGTGGGAGGTTAAAAAAGTTCTTAGATATAGTGTATTTATGGCAGATTCACGTATTAATAGCAAGTTAATTCACTGCAATGGAATTATTATTTCGTTTTTATTATTTTAAAATATCTTTGTTTATAAAAAAATTTATTAAAATAATATCTATTTCATGTAATATAGAATAGTCCTTTCTTTTTATCAGAGGGATTGATTATTTTTTATTAAAAATATAATTTGTTCTAAAAATATCTCTAACAATAAAATAAAAAATTACAATTCTTTTCCTATTGTATTGCATTCTAGTGAATCAAACGTGCGATGTATAACGTAGTATAATAACAACACATTTCCAATTCATTCAAAAACGCTATTATTTGGGAGAAACAAACAAGTGAGTAATTGGGAATCTAATTTTTTTTATTTTATTTTGAATTTAAACGAGAATATTACATGTATAATACAGCTTAAAAAAATTCCATAAAACTAGATTGTAAAAAAAGTAAAAAAATAATGTTGATGTATCCCATCGTGGGGTGCCATACTAATTTTTTTTTAATTTTATAAGTGTATCGTTCATTGGTTGTGTGATACACTTGTGCGATATATTTTAAATATGTATCACATAATCAACTAGCGGTACACGTATAATATTATGTGTATCGCTTATTAGTTATGCGATACTCGGGCAAAACTGCTTTTTGTGATACACAAGCAACTAATTTTATTATTATTATTTTTTATTTAGGTTATTATATTTCTATTCGAAGATGCGATACAATAAATCTTTGTATCTCTAATCCGAGATGTGACATAACAGTACTATGTTAGTAATTTTTTTATATAATTTATATTTATGCAGTTAAAAAAAAAAAAAAAAAAAAACGCATGTGCTCCACCCGAATTTGAACATATAAGATAACAGAAATGGAAGACCGAGAATGATCAAAACAACGAGTCAGCTCGGTTAAGGTGAAGGGCGTGTTTGGGAGACGGTAAAAAGTAGTCCAATAAAAGCGCAGTTGATGCCCTTACGAATTTTGGACGGAACACGTTTGCCAAGCGCTTTCGTCAACGGTCTCTTATGGCCGCTTCATTTATTTATTGAGTTTTCTTTTTTGAGGTCGATCTGGTCTCATTTATGCACGCTTTTATGTGTCCCCTTTGATGTGGCCGTTCTTCTGACTTTTGAGCCGTTGGAATATTGTGTGGGATTTTGTCCTGCATGATTTAATACACACAGGTTACGCATGGGTAAAGCTGTCGTTTTCGTCGGAGTTTATGATATATCAATAATTTTGAGTTACACGATTTAAAATTAGGAAGATTTAAAAAACATCACAATCAACCGACCAGAAGATTATAATTTATCGTCATCGTGTGTTTTAGTAAATCCATCCAGACATATCCATAAAAAAAAACCCTCAAATTTTAAGGAGGTTTTTAAGGTTAGATGCATGGTATATAGATCACTTGACAATAATTATAGATGGTAATTATCACGTTTTATATCTAAATTTTATCCATTTTATAATTATTTACTTGAAGTATATTTTTCGTGCTAGTCAATTATTTGAATTAAAAATATCAATTCAGTACTTAAAATTTATCTATTTAATTAATAATATTTTATTAATTTTTACAATTAATTTTTAGTGCTTTACTTATCTTTATAAATAGAAAGAAACACACTTCTCCAATTAGGTTTTGTTGTTCGATTTAGTTAAGCAAACATGAGCATACGTACTTGCCTAGATATGATCATATGGAAATTGGGAATGATTAGGCACTTTATAATTTGATCATGGGTACTTAAACGAGAAAACTTGGCTTAAGTCACATATTTGCAATCTAATTTCCTATCATATTCGTACAATGATATCATAATAAAAAAATATATATATATATATATCAAAATACAACAAATCTATCACATATTATAATCGGACAAAGCTACCATAATGTGGTAATCATACTATAATGCAATGATAAATATACACTGCATAAGTATTATGAGCAGTATGTACTTACAATAATATGATAAACTTACCAAAATTTAATAAATTTACCACTTAGCACTAACAGACAAACCACCATAATGCAATTAACTTACCAGAATAGAACAAATCTACTACATACCAAAATCGAAATAATTTCATGTTTACAACTCCAATTGAAATTAATTACTTATTTAAGGTCAAAATAAAAATAAATACTAATATATAATTGCTAAATCGCGTGTATAAATCAATATATACAAATATTATACGATGTACCGTTATCAAGTGTTATAGTTGTGATATTCGTATGAATATCGTGTTTATAAAACGCGATATACACACAAATAAAAAAATTAATATTGCGATGGCTAATCGCGATATTTGATTACCTCCTATAAAGCAATTACTATTGGTGATATAGCAATGGTATATCAATATCATATCATGTTTTATTCCCGCGATTTATGTGTAAATTATCATATCATGTTTCTTAAACACGATTTTACTACAGTATATTGGTAATTAATTTCATCGGAGTTGCATATCGGTAATATTTTTCCATAGAAACCATAAACATGTATTGTACTCTACCAAAATAAAATAAATTTACCACAATGCGATTAAGTTACCAAAATCTGACAAAAATAATACATACCACAATCAGACAAATTTATTAGAATGTAACAAACTTACCACTTCAAAAAGTTTACATAAAATCTACCTATCAAAATATGACAAACTTATCATAATAAGACAAATTTACCAATTGTACTAAAAGACAAAACTATAAGAGAAACTACCAAAATGTGACAAACTTACCAGAGTATTATAAATTTGTCACTTAGTAGTAAAAGACAAACTACAAGACAAACTATTAAAATGCGACAAACTTACCAAAGTATGACAAATCCACCACTTGATACTAAAAGATAAAACTACAAGGCAAACTACCAAAATGCGATAAACTTACCAGAGTATGACAAATCTACCGTTTAGTACTAAAAAACAAACCACCAGATGAACATCCAAAATGCGATAAACTTATCAGAGTATGATAAATCAACCATTTAGTACTAAAAAACAAACTATCAAAACACGACAAATTTACCAAAGTATGATAAATCTATTACTTAGTACTAAAGACAAAACTACTAGCAAACTATCAGAACGCAAAAAAAAATACAAAAATATGACAAATCTACTACATACCGAAATCAACAAATTACTACAATGTGATAAGTTGTCAGAATCTAACAAAAATAACATATACCACGATCGGAAAAACTTACCAAAATACATAAAAATTCACCATTTTCCAAAAGTTAGTGTAAAATTAATCTACCGAAATAAGATAACCTTACCACAATTGACAAAACTATCACTTAGTACTAAAAGACAAAACTAGCAGGAAATTACCATAATACAATAAACTCATCAGAATCTGATAAGTTTATCACTTACCATAATCGGATGAACTCACCAAAATGCGACGAAATTACCATCTTGAAAATAAGATATTTTTAGCCTACTAAAATTTGACGAGCACGATTTAATTGTATGGAATTCAACGATTTGAATCGTGTCCTAAAATTAGGACAAAACTTGGCGACTTAAGCTAAGTCCATCATGTCCTTAAACCCATCAATAAGCTATGCCAAAAAAAAAAAAGAGATAAAGAATATATTAAACTACAAACCGAATCGTACCAAAATTTTTTTCCTTTTTCAAATGGTTTGATTTGTAATTTGGTTTTGTAAGAATTAACCGATTTACATTTCAATATGGGACCTTAAATTGAACCGTATGATTAGAATCAAACCCAACAGTTTTACATATATGTGTATATATTTTTTTAATCAAACATGTCGTTTTTAAGTTTTTTATTTAAAAATTTAATTATTTTATAAATTTTTAATTTAAATATAAATCATTTATGAGAATGAAATTAAAATTGTCAAATCATGTTTCAATTGTTGTGGCATGTCTATAAATAAGATAATATCTAGATTTTAGTCTCTAGTGTTTTAAGCATCCTTTTTTTTTTTCCTCTTTTTGTCTTACTAATCAATCAACTTCTATTATTTAGTTACTTATTGGTTTATATATTTGAAAAATTTGCATCTCCTACTAGATAGCATATTATTCTTTTATTGAGTCTATTATCATTATAGTTTAGTAAAATTATAATTTTATGATGGATGAAATCTCTTCCCTACTATAAGTTTTGCATATTTATTTAGATAAGTAGTTAATTTAAAATATTATTATTTATACTTGCATTTGTGATACGAAATATGTAGTTGAAGCTTTTTGATAAAATGTATTTTAATTTTAAGAGTAAAAAACTTCGAATAGCAAATCAAATTGTATTTAACTTCTTTCTCTATGGTTTAAAAAAATTATGAACCGAACTGTACGGTTATGTTTGAATTTAAAAGAAAAACCAAACTATATTCAGGATACAAACCGAACCAAATTGTACTTTACACATCTCTACTTATCAAGTCATATAGATATAGTTTATAGTTTATGACACCTTGAAAGAGTAATATTTCTTTTTTAAAATTTTCATAGTTTCATGCATTTTTCTTATACTATAATGACAATAAGGCTACAAATGAGTGGGGCTTGTTTGTTTAATAAATTACCAAGTTTGAGCAAAGCCATAATTTTAACAAAACTAAAAATTATAAGTTCAAGCTCAACTCGTTTAGCTTAATAAATCCGAGTTCGACTCGTTTAGCTTAACAAGTCCAAGCTCGAGCTTTTTTATGTAAATATTTATATATGATTAAATATATTAAAAATATAATTATATATGATAAAATAATAATGTAAAAGTTTTATGAACGAGGCTATTTGTGACCCCTTAACAAGCATGTCCGCAAGTCTAGCTTGCGAGCCATTAACGAGCATATTTGCCAGCCTAAAGAAAAACTCAAGCTTTGTTTTTTTTAATTAAACAAGCTTTTTTTAAGTTCAAGTTCAACTCATTTATTAAATGATCCGAGCCAAGCCGAGCTGAGCCAAGCCTAAAACAAGTTAAGTTCAAGTAGCTTGTGAGAAACTCAACTCTTTTACACCCTTAACTGACAAGCATGTAAAAAATATAAATTAATAATAGATGAGTTGGTGTTCTCTTGTTCAAGTTAAATAATAGAAATTTTTTAAACTAGTTTTCTCCTAAAAGACACACATACAAGATTACTTTAAGTGTGTGTAAAAGTGAAATTGGATAATTGATCTTATAGAGTAAGAATTTGACATAACAACATTTTTTCTATAAAGTTTCGTGTAATGCAAATAAGGAGGAAGCAACATCTATACATAGACTATTGGACTTGTTCATGACCATTAGATGATTCTAAAGATCAACCATGATGATATGTCTTTCATAACATTCAATGGACCATTATAATGATCAGCAGAGAAAATGCATTCATGCTTATACATACATGCATGCATATATATTAAGGGACATACATTGAATTATATAAGGAGGGAATTGTATTTTAATTAAGCTAATAGTAGGACCATCTATGTACATTTGCTAATCATTACAATTACATTACATTTTTATATATGTGAAATGGAAATTCATTAATAATTCCATTGGGATACTTGCTAAAACTTTTGGATACAAAAAAACTCTTTCAAAAAATAATTTAAAATTGTTTTGCACATTTCATAAAAAATTGTATATGTCTCTTAATTGAATTTTAATTATTAATTTATAAAAAAATAACATAAATGCAAGTAAACTATATAAATTTAGTTTTAAGCAAAAATAAATTAAAAATATGTTTAAATAGGACAACTATTCATGTAAACCCCTAAATTTTCGGAATCGGTTTAGCATAAAAACCCTAACCGGAAGTCAAATGGAACCCTAAAGGTCAACGAAGCCCTAGTTTACCGTATCAATCTAAATCCGGCATTGCCGTTTTCTTTGGCCCGGAAAAACGAAGTTAGGATAATTAGCTAAAATAGCTCGTAATAACCATAGGTTTTATAAAAGTTTCAGTTTCGCGAAATTCGGGTGTCCTTCGAACCCGATCGGACACAGTTCTCGAAAAACGTGCCCGGAAGCCCGGAATAGTAAAAATATTCCGAATATACCGTTAGACTCGTAAAAATATAAGTTTTCCAAAAATATCAATTTCGTAATTTTTCGGTAAGTAAAAATAACAGATATAGCTATTATACGAGTATTTTCTTACTACCGGTACTTTAATAGTCACATCTACTTTACATTACACTATTCATTACTATTCTACACTATTCTTTTATCTCTACTTTTTCTTACACCTACTCTTACACACTACATAACCTATAATCTTTACTTTTTACCTTTCCCATAACTTTATATCACATCTACCTTATTTATTACATCTTTTAACAAAATACAAAAAAATTAAAAATCACTCCCTCTCTCCTCTCCAAGCATGGCCGGCACACTCTCTCTCTCTAATGCCCTCAATTTGTTTTTAATTTGTATTTATTTTAATCACACAAAAATCACTCCTCAAAATCCTATAAACACCCCCCTCCTCTTTCACTTCTTTCACACCACTTCTACACTAAAATTACTCTCTCAAAATCTCTCTAGAATTTCTCTCCAAGAAGCTCTTCAAGAAGTTCTTTTAAGCTCATCTTCTTTAGGTAAAAGTTCTTCAAGAAGTCTCCATGTTCATCTACTTAGTATGAGCTTAGTGTATGTTTTCTAAAACCATGAAGGTTAAGAAAGCAACAATAGGTTCATACTTTGTTTTTGTTCATAACCACAATTCCTTTATGTTCATGTTTCCTCTATATAATTATTATGTTTTTCTTATGTTCATTTATGTTTCTTTTATCTACTATATCTATATAGCTATTTAGAGCATATAAGCTCATAATCTTGCAATTTATTTACCTTTCATGCAATTTATTTATTTCAAGTTGTTCTTAAGACTAGTCTCTAGTCTTAGACTTGTCCTCATCAAGTTAAAACAAGATTTTCTTCTTTCATTTTATTTCATTATGGGACTAGTTTATTTCTTAGTCCCAGGAGCCTTGAAAAAGCTAAGACTCCAATACTTGACTTATTATTTATGATTTATGTTATTTTGTTTAATCATGTTCATTTAGATTGTTGTCCAAAGGTTTTATTTTCTAAAGTTAATTAAATAAAAGAAGGCTTTTTGTCACTTAGGAATAAGTTTATGTAAAGTATAAAATCAACACAAAACAAACTCATTTCTTTTCATGTTACCAAAAAGAGAATTCACAATAATTTTATAAACTACCTTTGCCTTACAAAGATACTAAAATCTTTATTATTTCCACCTTGTTTTTCAAAAGGAGATATTTTGTTAAAATGGTTCTTTTCATAAGAAAGAAAATAAGATGGATGGCTTAGGAAATTTTTAAAGGCAAACTAAATAGGCAAAGAAAAATTTATAGTTTAAAACAATAAAGTTATTTCTTTTCAAGTTACAAGAGGAAAATAATAGAATTAGAGAAATTAGTTTTTCTATAAGAAGTCCTTAATTGTTCCGCACTATTTTTATGAAGAAAACAAGTTTTCATGCATGGATAATTATTTTTGAAAAATATGAGACATGAGAAAAAGAATGGGAAATATCAAGTAAAGATTTTTGCAAAACAAGTAAACAAAGAAATTTATACAAAGAGAATGAAGAAAAACATACTTCCTAGAAACACTCCAAATATAGTATTAATGTAACTTAGAAAGAAGAAAACCTTATTTTCAAAAGTCACTTAAAAAGATAAATGAAACCAACATAAAACGTTTATGGAAAATAAAGAAAACAAGGTATTCATTTCAAAGAAGTTCACAAAAACAATTTCCGAAAAGCTTCAAACCGACATCGTTTTACACAAGAAAAATAATTTGGACAATAAGACACTTGAGCATGCTTGAATATGAATTATATAGTTACAAAAAGAAAATTTTTCAACTATATAGATAACTAAGTATTTATCAAACAAATTTTGATTTCTTGAACCAAGGTTGTTTTACTTAAAAATCCGTGGTGAATTTTGTCACCAGTTTTTTGGAGCCTATGTGGCTTTGTTTGTGGGAAATAATTTTAGAAATGGGTAGATCTTTTCGAGTAGATAGAAATCGGTATATTATATGCGCAATTCCGAGTTAAAATGACCAAGTTATGGCCGTTTTAAGTGGGAACATTCCATACGAACTTTGACGTTCTTTGACATTGTTTGTCAAAAAATTCAAGAAAATCTTCAAAAAAACTCATTATGGGTATTTTCTTTGGTTAGGTGAACCCGAGGAAGGATTTCTTCACCCCGAGGACTATTACGGTTTAGTGGATTGTGTGAACGACTCATCCACTTAGAAGAAGTAGACGTCAATGGCATCGTGAGTTATTTCATGTTATTTTCCATACTCTTGATTGTGCTTGTAAAATTAGTTGCACTAGAATTTAAGAAAAATCAAAAGGAAGTGTATGATAATATGTTGAAAGAATACTAAGTATATCGTAACTCGATTTGTTTGTAATAAAAGTTGTATGTGAATTAGTATCTTGAAATGTTTGAAATTGGTTGATCACTTGAAAGAAGCTAAAAGTAATTACTAGACTTTAATTAAAGAAATTATTCATGCACTTCATATGTTGAGTCACATTGCATTCGCTACTATACAATTGGTGGGACAAGTGTATAGTAGTGGTGGTAGACAGAACCGGTATATCATGTAAGTGGCGAGTAGGAGCCGGTAAGAACTACAAAAGTGATGGCTAGTAGGAGCCTGTAATAAACTACAAGTTTTTGATGGCTAGTAGGAGCCTGTAATAAACTACAAGTTTTTGATGGCATATAGGTGCCGGTAAGACCTATAAAAGTGTTTTAAAAGTTGTGGCTGTAATTGGCCTGAATCCCCAACCCCGAATGAAGGGCGTAAATTCATTCAACATATGATTCCCGGAAAGTCATATGTCTTGTATGCTCACGTGGTTGTACATTTCATATGTTTGAATAATAAACTTGATTGATAGATTTTCTTCGAGTATGAATTTTTGGAAATACTCACTAAGCCTAGTAGCTTATACCCCGATAGATATCTTTTGCAGTTCCCTTACCTATGGTTAAGGCCACGTGGACCATGCGGGCAGGTAACCCCTTTTTAACTTTGAAATCTGAATAAAGTATAGCTTAGTATTAGCATGTTAATGAATTGGTAATTTCGGGAGTTGTCTTTAAGTTTGTAAAGTTTATACCATGGACAAATAATTAGTGTGATTCTTCTTTTCTTAATATGTTTTTATATCTCCTTAAGCTTCATTATTCCATATATGGTCCTCTAAAATTGTGAAAGTAAGCCTTACACTTAATATAAAAGCTTTTGGAAATGACTAAGGTTGTCATACTTAAGCTTTAATGTTGAGTGTGGCGGACTGTCACGTTTAGGGTACCCGTTGGGGCGTGACAATTCAATAATGGACATTTATTTCTATAACATTAATTACGAAGGAAAATGTTATTAAACCAAGTTATATAATTATTATTTCTTCATAATGTTTTATACGATGAGATGAAAAATATTTGTAATATGGACAGCATAATTATTATTTATGATATAGTAAAATAAATAGGAAGATCAACGTAATAAATGCATCTTGATTCTTGAAAAGAGTTAATTTTACTGGCGGCAATTAAACTTTCTTGATTTAACAATTTTGTACCTAAAATAATTTCATTTTACAAAAATACTTAAACTTTTTAAATCTTTTAGCTATGATACTTTTAGCCGGATTTTAGCCAAAACTCTGGCAATACAATGAGATGGCAAGAAAATTATATTAAAAAATATTTTCTTTTTCCATATTAGCATATTTATTTTTTATATTAAAAAATATTTTATGATTCTTAAATTTTTTTTCTTTTTTCTTTTTTACTTTTCTCTCTCCTAGCGCATACACCCACATGCCCATTTTCTCTAATCTCCCTACGTCCGCCATCGCTGAGTTTCAAAGCTCCATTTTTTACTAAAGCTTTGATTTTTTTTATGATCATAAATATATTAATAGTCACATTCTAAAAGCAATTGCCATTTAATTTGTATCTCGAACATTTAATTTAATTGAAAGTTGTGTGACAGACCATTTAAAATTTAAAAATTTTGATTTCTAACCTTCTATGTTCCATAAAACATTCATAGAAAGATGAGTTTTTTGTGTAGCAATTAAGACTTCTTTTAATAAACCAAACTAAACTCCAACAAACCAACAAACTCACCCACCCATGATGACTTTGACTCACATTCAATTTAAATAAAGAAGACAAAAATAAAACATAAAAAGCCTCAGCATATTGCGGTCAACTTGAAATCCAATATTATGATAATAATAAACAAAAAGTTGGTAGTGACGTAGTCGAAGTCGTTGTCATGTGTGGCATTTGAACTGGGTTTTATTTTGGTATTGGTTTTTGCGATTGTAGGTTTGCTGATGAAGGTGGCAGGGGTTGTTGATTTGGTGTTTAGGTTTTGGTGGCAGTGATGGTGAAGGTTGTGTCGGGGTTTATGTGTTTAGCTTGGGTTTATCATACATGGTTGTTTCAGTTTGTGGATGTTGCTTGGATTCGAGTTAAATTGGATTTTTTGTTGTAGACAAGTGAGTTTGCTGGTGGTTAGTGGTTGAATCTGGCATTTGGTGGGGTAGAGTCATCTGAAATGGTTGAAAGGGGCGATCGGAGTGGTAATGTTTGGACTTCTCTGGTAGTTGTGGCAGTGTTTGGACTTCAGAATGGTAGTTAGGTGGTGGTTGGTGTGACGTTGGTGGTGGACGTTGAGGTGGTGGTTGGTTGTTTGTGGTCACGTGGTTAAGGAATCTCGATGGTTGTAGTTGCTGGTCAGTGGTCATTAAGGTGGTAATTGATGGGTTTGGCTGTGGAGTCAATGATTGGGTTACTGTTGAGAGAGAGAGAGAGAGAGAAGAAAGAGCTTTTGGGTTTGTGAGGAAGAAGAAGAAGGAACAATAACATCAGGTGGAGAGAGAGATGGGTAAGTAAAAGGGAAAAAATATGCTAGAAAAAAATAAAGCTAGCGTGGAAATAAAAAAATATGCCACATCAACTTATCATCGATTTTTTTTTTCGAAATTTGGCTAAAAGTACCATGACTAAAAAATTTAAAAAGTTTAAGTATTTTTGTGAAACGAAATTTTTTTAGGTGCAAAACTGTTAAATCAAGAAAGTTCAAGTACTGTTAGAGTAATTAACCCTTCTTGAAAAAGTAAACCTATACTTATCAGATTATAATTAAAAAAACTTAAAAAAAAAAGAGAGAATGTTAACGCAATGCATATATTTTGAAAAAATAAAACTACACTTACCAAATTTGAAGTGAGACCTTGTGATTTAAATACAAACACTCAACCATTATATGCTTAATATTTTGTTATAGTTTACTTTTTTTAATATGTATATAACATATATATGTCTAAAAAACAATCAAAAAATAATAATTATTTTTTTTGCCTGAGGCGATTGGGGCATCTATTACCCTTGTCGAATGTCGACAACTGCCCTCTACACACACACACAACACACATAATTCCTCTTTTTTGGACTTACGTTGTGTTTGACAACTTTGTCCAAAGTGGAAATAGACAAAAGTGGATGAAAAGAAATTGAAGAAAGTGGAAATGAGGAGAAATGAAAAGAAGTAAAATTTTTATTTTATATTTGGTAAGTTATGAGAGAAATTAAAGGAACATAAGAGAAATTGAGTTAGTGATTAACAAAATTATCATTATACTATTTTTATAAAATATTAGTATAAACTATTTTACAAGTGTATTATTATCATTCTAACGATTTCCCTTCGTTTTTATCCTTTTCATCCCAACATTGGACGAAAAATCTATGGCCTCCAATTTCTCTTCACTACCCTCCATTTTCTCCCCATTTCACCATAGTTTAAGATAGCCAAACGGACAAAGTTAATCCCATTTCTTTCCTCTTATGTTGGTTTTCATCGATTTTCACTAATCTAAATAGAGCGTTAATGAAAACGAGGGATTTATGGCTTTCTCATGGCTTAGGTTTATAGATTAATCTTTTATTCACATGAATTAATTGAGAAAGTTGCTTTCCAAATAACTCTATTAAATTTTTTTTGTTGATAAAGTTCAAAAGCTTTAAGTATGAGTCTATTTAATCTTCTAGTTTTCATTTGTCATGTATGAAAAGTTGAACTATTGTCTCGTTCATGAGTGAACCAAGATGGCCCTTAGATTGGAAAAATTAATTTTTTTGAATTTCTTTAAATAAGGAAAAATTATGTATTATATATATATATATATTATAAAAAGCAAATACTATTATAATAAGCAAATATTAATACAAAACTAAAGTTAAGGTAGTGGTTAGGATTTTAGTTTTACATCCATGAGGTGATGAGTTCAAATCCCATAAGTATACTTTTTCATTTTTTAACAGTATTTATTACACTCTCTTTTCCTTTTTATCAGCATTCATTTATTACATTATCTTTTTTATATCCATTCTTTTTTTTTAACTTTTTTCTTTCACAATAACTAATAGAATTAAATTCATTTATCATAAAATTATATTTAACTAAATAAAGTATTATGAACAACTATTTTTTATTCGTAATACACTACAACTAATGATTATTATTCATATTACAAAAGTTATGATTTCATCACACAAAGTATTTCTAACGAATACTAATTATATAATCTATTAACTCTATTTTTCAATTGATAATTAATTTCTTAGTAATATATTTGTAATATGTTACCAAATTCACTAAATGCCTTTAATTATTTATTGAATGATTTTTTTTTTATGAAGTTAGAAATATCACGGTGAAATCATTAATAAAATCTTTATACACATATAAGATGCAATATAGTTGTAATAGTAAGCAAACATATATAGATAATTCTAATATTAACTTAATTAAGATTCGACCCCTCTAATCCTATCATCCTGCATCTGCCCTTGTCTTATTTCAAAACATGTTCATGGAGCTCCTAGTGAAGGTTGTTGTTTTGTAATAATTCTATCGCCCTTAAGGAAATGAGCATAGTGAAGTTTGAACAAAAGATCTTAGAAGATAGAATCTAACATGACCACTTACCATGCCCATAGTCTACCTGGTGGAGTGCTAGAGAACTTGACTGAAGCAAAAAATTGGGGTCAGAATTCACGTGTGCATTCCTCCAACCATGCTAAAGGTGGTGTGACCCAAGCACGTAAAAAAGGAAAAAAAAAAGATTTTAAAAAATTCGCTTGGATGTTTTTAGCTAATTTGAGAAATATTATAAATAGAATGTTACCAGAGAAAAACAAGGAAGAAACTTCCTAAGGTTCTTGTTTAACGAAGTGAAAGTCAAAGGGGAAATGAAGAATAGTAGCTGTCAGAAAGTTAGTAAAGTAAGAGATAATTGCATGGATGAGAATGAAGAAGAAGGACAGAGTTGTACGAGCAAAGTTGAGCTGGGTTCGACTATGTATTATGGGCTGGGTTCGGCTGTGAGTGAGAATGGGCTCAATATAAATTAAGGTTCAGTTTAGGTCCAGTTGTGACTAAAAAATAATGAGAGCCCATCCATTCTTTTAAACAGAATTAGTTGTAACCGTTTCTTACGTAGCATAGTTGCACATGCTACAGATTTGATTTTATTCTTATTTTCTGTTTTTATGTTATTACATAGTTTAGGGAGCCTATCTCATCTATAAATATGTATTACAAAGTGCAACCCAAAAATATATAGAAATACAAAAAATATTTGCTCCCAATACTTGAATTTGAGTATTGCAAATTGTCATTTAGCTTGCATCCGAGCTCAATCTGTATTCAGATTTTTCCTCCATTTTCATTACACATTTCCATATTGCAAGTGGTATCAGAGCTCTTTTGTAGGAGCTATCATGGCAGAAGGTACTCAGGAATTTAAGAGGGTTGAAGAGTAGATGAAGAATTTGCTGAAGGAGCAGAACGAAAAGTAAGATAACTAGATCAAACTCTTCTCCAACACCTTGCAACAATAGCAAACAACGTTGGAGCAGCAATCCAAGGTAATAGATGAACTTAAAACTCAGCTCAAAGGTAAACCCATAGTAGTGGAAACATTATCTAATGCACATAAAAATGTTGATGGAAATAAGGTAGTGGAAAATGTGACAAGCAGTAGGTTGCCTGGCAATAGTGTAGTTGTAAGTGGTTACCAGCTACCCATGAGGAGTACCAAAATTGAATTTCCCTCATTTAATGGCGAAAACATTAAGAGTTGGATAGTTAAGGCTGAACAATTTTTTATGTTGGATGAGACACTAAATCATCTTAAAGCAAAAGCGGCTATCATGCATTTGGATAAAAAAAACCTTATGATTGCTATGTTTCTTATGCGAAGTTGAGGACAAAGACTAATCCAATCACTTGGGAGGAATTAACTAAAGCATTGCAGGCAAGATTTAACGAGCGAGCCTATGAAGATCCCATGGCTGAACTTAAGGAACTTCAACAAACAAATTCATTACAAGAGTACCTTGACCAATTCTTACATATATCTGCATGGAACCAACTCACTGAATCACAACTAATCAGCTGTTTCCTCAGTGGATTACATCCTGAAATACAGTTTCCCATCCGTATGTTCCAACCTAACTCATTGTCCCAAGCCTATACACTAACTTCAAGATGCTACAAACTCTACCAAAAAAACCAGAAACTTACATCTAACTATACCTATCCAAAATACTCTACCATTGTTCCAAACACACCACCAACATACACTAATCGAAACACTACACCCATTTCACAGACCATTATTTTCCAGCCTCGAATCCCTAAGCATAACCCCAACACTGCCAGGAATTTTCGTAGATTCTCCCCTGAAGAATTGGAGGAGAAGAGACGGAAAAAGCAATGCTTCTGGTGTGATGAAGCTTTTGGTCCAGGTCATAGGTACAAAAACAAAAGGCTAAATCTATTGGTGGTGGGTAAGGAGGAAGATGAGGAAAACTCTGTAGCAGAGGAGATGGATAAGTTGGAAGAAGATCTAGCCTCTTTAACCCTTTGTGCATTGGGAGAAGACAATAACAATGCAGCACACAGTATATGTGTGAAAGGGTATTTTAAGAAAAAAAAGTTGAGCATACTAATTGACACAAGCAGTTCATTTAATGCTATAGATGAGGAGTTAGCCAATAACCTGAATTGTGAGATGACTCCTGTTGAACCAGTCACTATTAATTTGTCTAATGGAGTCAAAATTTACAGTTATTCTATGGTTAGGCAATTTAAGTGGTGGATGGAAGGAGTACAATTCCACTCTGATGTGTATGCACTTCCCTTAACAGCACATGACTTAATTTTGGGAATGCCTTGGTTAGTCTCCTTGGGTACAGTGCAATGGAATTTCAATCTAATGAAGATGGAGTTCCAGTGGAAGGGATCGAGCTATACACTTCATGGTCATAATGAGGTAATTACTCCTGTTACTGATAATATCATTTCATCAATGTTATCAACTCATAGTCCTGCACTCAAGGTACAATGCTAGGTTGTTAGTAATTCTGTAACTGTTAAGGATCCTTTGGTTGAGTCAAGTACGCATCCTAATTTAACCAAACTTTTGGAAGAATTATTGACCTATTTGAGGAACCCACTGCATTACCTCCTAATAGGTCATGTAATCATAGGATCCATTTACAGATAAAGCAACACCTGTCGATCTAAGACCATATCGCCATTCCTCAATTCAAAAAATAGTTTTGGAGGATATGATTAAGGAGATGTTATTGAGTGGAATAATACGTCCTAGTCACAGTCCTTTTGCTTCCCCTATGGTGTTGGTTAAAAAAAAAGACAACACATGGCGCATGTGTGTAGACTATAGGGATCTAAACAAGATAACTATAAAGGACAGGTTTCCAATTCCTATAATTGAGGACCTGTTCGACGAGTTACATTGGTCTAGCTGTTTTAGTAAATTGGATTTACGCTCAGGGCATCATCAGATTTTGATGCATCCTAATGATGTTTATAAAACAGCGTTTAGAACTCATGATGGGCACTATGAGTTTCTAGTCATGCCCTTCGGGTTGACCAATGCCCCATCCACTTTCCAGGGCCTTATGAACAACCTGTTTAGACCCTATTTGAGAAAATTTGTCTTAGTTTTCTTTGATGACATCTTGGTTTACAGCCCAGGCTTGGATCAACACAAGGAACATTTGAGGGTAGTGTTTGAGATATTGAGGACAGAGAGGTTATATCTTAAACGGACTAAATGTGTCTTTAGGGTAGGACAAATCAGTTACCTCGGTCATATCATTTCTAATCAAGGGGTTGCAACCGACCCTAAAAAAATAGAAGCTATCGTAAAATGGCTTGCTCCTACCAATGTCAAACAACTGAGAGGTTTCCTGAGGTTAGCAGGTTACTATAGGAGGTTTTATACAGGGATTCGGAATTATTGCTTAACCACTTACAAATTTGCTTCGCAAAGATCAGTTATGCTGGAATTTAGTTGCTCAAAAAGCATTTGATAAGTTGGAAAATGCAATGATTGCTTCTCCTGTCCTAAGTTTGCCAGATTATAGCAGAAAATTCACTATTGAAACTAATGCAAGTGGTGATGGAATTGGGGCATTGTTGATGCAAGATAACCATCCAGTGGCCTATATCAGCAAGTCACTTGCCCCAAAGCATAGAGGTATGTTAGTCTATGACAAGGAGTTATTGGCCTTGGTGTATGCCATCGACAAATGGCGACACTATTTGCTTGGGAGACAATTTGTGATAAGAACAGACCATCAGAGTCTCAAATATTTGCTGGAGCAAAGGTTGGTGACCCCCAGTCAACAAAAATGGCTTACCAAATTATTAGGCTTGGATTATTTAATCGAGTTCAAAAGTGGAAGGACTAACAATGCAGCAGATGCTTTTATCCAGATGTGGAGGAACTCAATTAAATCAACTCTCAATTCAAGCCACTATTCCAGAGTTGATGGAGGAAATCAAAGCAAGTTGGTCTTTGCCATTCGGGTATACCAAGATAATTGAGCAGCTGAAGGAAGGGAAGGTAGTTAAGAATTTCAGCTTTGATCAATAAATATTGAGAAGGAAAGGACGAATAGTTGTTGGACCTTTGGAGGAAATAATGAAGAAACTGCTAGAACTATACCATGGAGGAGTATTAGGTGGACACTCAGGATCACAAGCTACCTATAAAAGGATTTCCTCAGTTTTCTATTGGCCTAAACTTGAAAGAATAATTAGGCAATATGTAAGATGCTGTGAAATATGTCAAAAGTATAAATTTGAGAAAGTGGCTCATCCTAGACTACTGCAACCTCTACCAGTTCCTAATGAGTGTTGGCAGGAAATAACTATGGATTTCATTGAGGGACTACCAAGGTCGAATGGGAAGGAAGTAATTTTTATGGTGGTAGACAGATTAAGTAAGTATGCTCGTTTCTTGACACTCTCTCACCCCTATACAGCCTTGCAGGTAGCACAGCTATATTTGGAGCAAGTTTACAGATTGCATGGCATGCCGGAGACCATCACCAATGATAGAGACCCAATTTTTGTGAGCTCTTTTTGGAAGGAATTCCTAAGTTTGCAAGGTATGACTCTTAACTTATCCACTTCCTACCATCCTCAAACCGATGGTCAATCGGAAGTGGTTAATAAGTGCCTAGAAACATATCTTCGATGCATGACAGGGGAGATTCCTAACAGATGGAGCCATTTTATACCTTTGGCTGAATGGTGGTACAATACAAATTACCACACCAGCTACAAATACACTCCTTTTCAGATACTTTACGGCTACCCTCCCCCTCTACATCTTCCTTATGTTCCTAGAGATGCTCGTAATGCTACGGTGGATAGTATGCTTACTACTAGGGAGGACGTGCTCAAGACGCTCAAATTTCATCTCAACAGAGCACAACAGAGGATGAAGTTCATGAGTGATAAACGAAGAAGTGAAAGAGAGTTTAACATCGGAGACTATGTTCTACTCAAGTTACAACCGTACAGACAAGTGACACTCAAGCATGCACGGAATAAAAAATTAAGCTAGAGGTACTACGGGCCTTATAAGGTAAAAGATCGAAAAGGGAAGGTGGCTTACCAACTAGATCTCCCTCCTGAAGCAAGCATCCATCACACCTTCCATGTGTCACAGTTGAAACCCTATCATGGATCTCTTCCAGTGACCGTCTCTCCTTTGCCTACAACAAAAGAAGATTCATTGTTAGAACCATTAACAATTTTGGATTGGAAAATGGTGAAACGAAACAACAAGGCAGAGACAACGTTACTTATCTCATGGAAGAATTTGTCACCTTCCGAAGCTACTTGGGAGTACTTTAGCGATTTGCAACTTCGATTTCCTCAGTATCCCTTGTGGACAAGGGATTTTAATGGGGAAGCGATTGTTAGTAGAGAAAAACAATGAAGTAGCTTCCTAGGGTTCTTGTTTAACAAAGTGAAAGTCAAAGGGGAAATGAAGAATAGTAGCTGTCAGAAAGTTATTAAACTAAGAGATAATTGCGTGGATGAGAATGAAGAAGAAGGACAGAGTTGTACGAACAAAGTTGAGCTGGGTTCGACTGTGTGTTATGGGTTGGATTCGGCTGTGAGTGAGAATGGGCTCAATATAAATTTGGGTCTAGTTTGGGTCCGGTTGTGACTAAAAAATAATGAGAGCCCATCCATTCTTTTAAACAGAATTAGTTGTAACCGTTTCTTACGTAGCATAGTTGCACATGCTACAGATTTGATTTTATTCTTATTTTCTGTTTTTCTGTTATTACATAGTTTAGGAGCCTATCTCATCTATAAATATGTGTTACAAAGTGCAACCCAAAAATATATAGAAATACAAAAATATTTGCTCCCAATACTTGAATCTGAGTATTGCAAATTGCCATTTAGCTTGCATCCGAGCTCAATCCGTATTCGGATTCTTCCTCCATTTTCATTACACACTTCCGCATTGCATAGAACACCTTTTATATTAGAAGTAACTTTTGTTACTTAAACAGATAACTCTAGATAGAGAAAGAGATTTGAAACAAGTCACGAGTTCAGGAGATTACAAGACTATACTGTTTTTTTTTTTTTTTTTTTGCCTCTGACTACATAGTTCAAAAAGGCTACATAGTACAAAAGGGGAGTTTTACATATTTTTCTTATTCTTATTATTTATGTACCTTTGATCATGTTCTTCAAAGTGGAGTAGAAGTTTTTGTCTAGGCATTAATGAACCTTAAGTCTGAATTGCACTTAAGAGTTATTTAGTGTTCAATGATAATTAGTTTTCTCTTGAGTTCAATTGTTTGTTCTTTGTTAGTTTATAGAATTAATATATCTAAAGTATTTATTCATGTTTAATTTTATAAAAGTAGATTGAGAAATCACTATTATGATCTATAACTACAGATCTTGCATAATTGATGAGATTTGATAGTAATCTTAGAGGTATGAGAACACAAATATTGTGTATTAAATTGAAACTTGGGTTGATTGAGATCTAATAGTAAATAGGGATGCAATTGAGGTTAGTTTGGGATGGGTCATATAAAACACAAATCCAACAGGTCTACCTAATCCGAAAGAAACCCAATATGTTCTTTATTGCCATTCCCAAACCCGCCCTTACAATTTTTTTAAGGTTATTTTTTCATGCTATTATTTTCTTAAAGGATTTATGTAAAGGTGGTAGAACTTTAGAAATCATCCATTTAATCTTATTGTATATATCAATCAAGAAAAATGTGAGAAAATTGTGTTATTAACATTTGTAGTGTGCATCACAAAATCTAAACTGTTGCATTCTATGTTAAAATTGAAAAGGTAATATCAACATAGAAGACAATTGTGCTAGAAAATATGCATTTATAGATTGTTCGAACATCTAATCAAACTATAAAATACCATCTTGATAAATAATATATATAATCGTCTTCTACTAAAGTTATTTCTTGAAAGATTTTGCTTCTTAGAGCTTCTTTTTTTTTTTTTAGTTTTAATTGAATTTTTTATAATTATTTTATATTTATATTTTATTATGACTTATCGAATTGGTTTTCTTGTCAGGTTATAACTATGATCCATGACCCAGCATTAAACCCTATGGGATTATAAATTTTTTCCCAAATCTATCCTTAAACCCTTTGCGATTCAACCCTATAAAGTTTTTAGCGGGTCAAATACCCTATAATGACTTGTTCAGATGCATCTCTAACAGTAAATTCTTTATTTATCGATGTGATTACTAGATTGATATTCGCTAGAAAAAGATTCTAGCAAATAAATCTAAGGTTAAGGATTACTAATCTCGAGAGAGATATTAATATAAATCAGGAATTCCACAGTTTAAGAAAATTAATAAAATCATTGAAGAGTTAATTATTCTCATGAAAGATTTAGTGGGGATTCAATTATCTATATTTTGCTATTAAATTAATTTAAATTTATAATCTTGATTTGTGATTGTGATCTTTATTGCATTTTGGAGATTATTGATTGAATCAGTAGTAGAAACTTGATTATTTGATTAATTTCATTTGAATTTGTAGGTTTAGACAATAGGGATAAGGTGATTTTTAGTACTTGGTAATCCTTGTGCAAATGATACGATACTTTATTGTTATACTATTATTCGATAGGTAAGGTTGACTAAAAATTGATTTTAAAGTAGCATTGAGTTTAGATTTTTAATTATTTAATGATCTTAACCCTTAAAATAAATTTTGATGCTTTAAGTAAGACAAATTTGCTTCAATAAAAACATTGATGATGATTGTTCTTTGATTTTTTAACTTCATTTAATGTCTTAAAATCATATTGTCAATAGCCATAACTTGAGAATTTGATATCTTAATTATGTAATGCACCTTATCTTGCAAACAAGAAGACTGAGGATTAAGTCCCTCTAAATATACTTAGTGCATTTTTGTTTATATTAAAAAAAAAAAGAGAGGTTTGGATGCAATTGTAAAAGCAAATTGATCTTGTTTTTTGTTGGTCCCGAAAAGATAACCAAGAGGGGGGTGAATTGGTTATAAAAATTTGATTTTAAAATTTCAAACAAAATTCACACCAATTGATTATTCAACTAAAATGACTTTGAAACTTTCTTAAAACAATAAACTTAACAAATAAACACTTTGAACAAGAATTCAGATCAAAATGATTTGCTTAAGCTCATGAAAAATCAAAAGTTAATTCAAAACTTTTTACTCCCAGATTAACGTTTTGACTAATTCTCTGATCAAGAATATATATGTCAAACACTTTCTGATCGACTTTTTGATTAAGACAGTATAAACATGTTACTCTCTGATAAACCTTCTAAGCATATATCACAGATATAAACACAAAATAAAATTGCATGAATTAAAAAGATATAAGGATTAGAGAGTGTAAAGTCGAATTATAGAGGCTTCGCCTTGAGCGTCAATCCTCTCTTCCATCTCCAAGCCAGGGTCCCGGTATTTCACACCGGTTGTGTTCCACCATCCAATTAATCAACCAAAGTTACAAGATGCTCTTGTCAATTCTCTTTGGCTACAATTCATTCAGCTTGATTCTCCTAAGCAATCAATCTACTGAGCCTACTTGTAACTATCAAACTCACACAAAAATGTGTAAAAAAATCAGACGAATAAAGAGTAAGTATCCTCAAAATTTCGCTCAAAATAGCAACAATAGTATATGACAATGTTTAG
Organism: Combretum micranthum; assembly: GCA_024138025.1. Lineage (NCBI taxonomy): Eukaryota > Viridiplantae > Streptophyta > Magnoliopsida > Myrtales > Combretaceae > Combretum > Combretum micranthum. Next base: position 90,788 of record JAMXBD010001188.1, on the reverse strand, counting down.
CATATGAAGAAGGAAAGCTTTTATCACCGATGGTTCTTTTCTCTTTCACGTAAACTATTTCTCTAAGCTTCTTGTTTTGGATATCTGTTATTTTTTATTTTGCTTCCTCCAACGGCTACTTCATCAAGTGGATTAACTTGTTCCTCTTCCTTTGCACGATATTAGCTGAAGTTTATCAACAAAAACTGTCAAAAATATCAGTTCGTATTTATCCGTAGAATCTGTAAAATTTGAATCTTGAATTCTTGATGTACTCTCGAATTTTATGCTTCAATAGATAAGCTCAAATATCCAACAAATTGTATAATTATCTTGAACTTGATCTTCGAATTTGAATTCATCGTAATCTTCATCTTCTTCCGTCTGGTACTGTTCATGCAACAAGAAGATATGGTCTTCCAAAATTTCGAGCTTCTTGTAGAGACAATAAGATTCCTTGAAAATCTAAATCATGTTTTGTAATAAATTCCTATTATGTATACTATCTTTCTTTAAATGTAAATCGCTGTGCAAGAAATAAAGTTTCCAAGCTTGAGACGTTCAACTTCATTTTTGCCGTTCATAAATTTTCAAAAATTTGATTATTTAATCAAAAAAATTAAATCCCTATGGATATTGAACCAACTTTGTGGAACACATTGAGTACATTACCTAAATATACTCAATATTTGAGCTAGGCCTTCAAAATTTCGAATCCTTCAATTTAGATCAGATTTGAGAACTGTCAATCATTCTTTAGCAGCTTTTTGAAAATAAGACATATAAACTCTTTGACGTTCCTTCTGACGGTTCAAAAGAAAACTTTTATTCCATTGAAGAACCTTCTGATATGTAGATTGTTCTTTTGAAAGAAAAATATTTCCATCCTTCTTATATAAATTATGATATACATATTGATATGAAATGCTGCATACTTAACAAATATATAAGTAATCACTTAATCATTTTTGTTATCATCAAAATCATAATTTGAGAGAAACCAACATTTTTAATTTTTTCTTTTTCTTTTCTATTCTTCATCTTCAATGTATACAATGGTCTTCTTCCTTGTGGTCAATCTTCAATTAAATCAAGTTAAAAATGTTTCTTCTTTAAACTACAGTCTATATCACCACAAAACGGTTTTCTCATTGGATTTCAATGTACTCTATTGTTGGCTTTAGATGCATTTAAACTACACTTCCATTTTTGTTACCCATAAAGTCTAGTAAATTAGAGTTTTTATACACATTAAAGTCTTTAATTTTATTTTATTTCAAGTGAATGAAGTAGTTTAGAGCTGATGGGAATTTGAGTTCAAGCAAAGGGGCCCAAAAGCCTTTCTTCAATAAAATTGGAATAAAGGTAGGTTATGTGCTTGTATTTTTCAATTGAAGGTATTAAATTTTGAGGTAAGTTTATTTAAAGTATCAACGTTTTTAATGAGTTAAAAGAAATTTCAACGTTACGGGTTAATTTATTTAATGTATCAACGTTTCAAATGGTTAAAAAGAAAATCAACATTTCAAAAAGTGAGTCAAATAATTTATTAATAATTGGCTATTGAGGAAAATTTAGGAAATATAAATTAATGTAAATGTTGATACCTTAAGTAAACTCTATAAAACATTGATACCTCATTTAATTCACTTTACAAAACGTTGATTTTTTTTTAACCAATAAAAATGTTGATATATTATAAGAACTTATCCACAAATGCTAATATTTTTTAATGTAATTTTCCCTTTTTGAATTTAAGTACCAAAATTATCAAAACTAAACTTCAGGTATGAAAAAAGTTAAAGAAAAACTTGTGTAGGTGTCAAATTATTTAAAACCAAACTTTAGTACCTAATTATTATTATATATTATTTTTGCAAAAGTTCAGATACGATTTTTGTTATTATCCCTATTTAATTCACACATCATATTGATATATTATGTTTAATCGTGCACAATGAGATAGGTCTCTAACTTTGTAGCAACATAAAAGAAAATGACATATTGATAGTAACAACATGTGAAAAGGTTGGGCTTGTATGATGTGTTATTCATTTCAGTAACTTGACTGCAAGTATGTCACATTTCTATAAAATGAAACTTTTAATATATTAAAAGATCGCAAGAGTAGTGATAGCACTTATTTAACAGCACCCACTTTCATGAACTTTGTCTACAACAAATTGCTCTTCCACTTTGGTGTGATCTTTGGTGTTGGAATGAGTCAACATATATGATCAACAACATTAAGGCAAATATCTTTTGTTGAAAGGATCGTTTTTTAATTAGCCAATTATAAGCGATAGTTAGACATTGCTAATAATTAGTGAGGTTGCATTGACAATGTCACATTGCTCATCCAACGCTTCTAAGTCCATCCTTTACAAGGTTTCCAGTTCTAATTCAACGTTGATAGCCAAGCATGCAGATAAAATTAAAGCTTCTATTGATAATGTTGCTTAAACCTGAGAGACTAAGGTGAAAGGCGTTGCTGTGCTAACCCCCTTTTAGAAGTTCTATAAGCTTAAAATAATTGTGGTAGTTTGTCATGCCACTTATTATGATTATTGTATGCCATGCAACTAGGCACTTTTAGTAGGTTTTTGTTTGTGGCTTAGGCTTGGCCATTTCCTTTAAGGTAGTATGGTGTGTGGTATGGGTGATCGCTCATAACCAAATTAAAATTCAATATCTATTCTATTCTACAATCACTTATTAACAAGTATACCAATTGAAGTATATTATAGCAATTAACATTGGATATCCTTCCTTAGGGATCTCTTTCAAGTACTAGTAATTATCTAATTTTTTTTATCTAATCCTTAAATATCAATGATTTCAATTATTAGTTTAACTAATATTATGAATAATCTATCAATAATCAATATCAATTATAAATTATCAAGATTCAAGATTATTTTTCTTAAAATATCATATTCATAACTTACTTTAACCTTTCAAATAACCACTACTTATCATGTAACTTCAACCCTAAAAAGATAATTCATTCATAGATTACTTATCTAAAATCGCAAGATTCCTAAATTAGTTTAATATATTTTTCAAGACTATTAAACCCTAACCCTATGATTGTCTATTGAAATTTCTTTTAATTAACAACAATCTAGAATTCGCATCAAAGATTAATGAATCCCTTATTAGAAATAAAAACCTAACTCTAGATCTTTATTCTTATAAGGAAGAATTTTGGTACCCTACCTCTAAGTTCGCATGGTTCTTAATTAACTTATACAAAATCTAATAATTAAATCAATATGCCGATAAATATCAATTTAATAACAATAGGAGCACATAGATGAATTCAAGAAAACTAATCTATAATTGAAAACTAACAATTCCTAGTTGCATAAAAAGTAGGGCTCTTCCTCGATTAGAGTAATAATTCTCTACTCCTACATAGTTAAAAGAAGGAAATCGAACAAATTTGATCTCTAAAACGAGATCTAAACCTCCTTTTCTCTTTTTACAGCAGAGGGGAATCACTTATTTATAGAACAAAAAGTGGAATCTCTCCAAATCTTTATACATCTTCTTTAAGTCTCGTTCTGCTCATCAAAATAGGACTCTATCTTTTATTTTTCTCTTTCATAAGTGTTAAGATGAAGTATAGGACATATCTTGATTAAATCTTTTGGAAATAAGCTTGGATAAGGATGAAAAGATACATTGCAATTTCAACACAAACCTCAACACAGGTCATGTTGGCTCTCGTGTAGTTTAGAAAATTACACGTTTCCACACAAAAATAACTCTAACATGAACCTAGACACAGATTATATTCTTTCTCATGTGGTGTATAGAATACAATTCTATTCTTGCACGAATATCTACATCACTTGTGTTGCTTCTTGTTTATTGCATTCTATTTCCCACATAAGTTAGCTCATGTTCTCTCTTGTGTAGACTATATTTTTCTAACTTTCTTTATCGTGGACAAAACTTGCTTTAAGTCATCCAAATTCCTTCTTTTAAGCTCAAATAAACTTCTAAAACTTGAAATCAACACTTAAAATAATTAAGTACCATTTCTTATGATTATTCATAAAAATTCATCATTAATACTCAAAATATCCTTTTAAGATAAAAGGTGAAATTAGAACTTATCAGCATGAACTCAACATGATCAATGTTATAGGAAGCCAATAATTGTCGCATATGTGAGTTGATGAAAGGAGTTCCATTGTTGGATAGTATGTGCTTTGGGATGCCAACTCCACATATATTATATTCCTTTATGAAGCTTGTCATTGCTTGTCTTGCTGCTTTTTTTTTAGCGGAATTGCCTCTACTTAGTTAATGAAACACTGTGCTCCCACCAAAATCCAGATACATCCTTTAGAAGATAGGTGTATAGAGCCTATTAGATTGAATGCCTAAGTATAAAAAAATCATCGGATTGCGACTACACGAGCATGGATTACATCACCATGTTGTTGGCAAACAACACACTTTTTTGGCAAAATTAAAGGAGTTTGCTTCCATGGTTAGTCAATAGTAACTCGCTTCAAGTAGGTGGTAATACAACTTTTTTTCCTCTTTGTAGTCTCTAACACGTGCTCTAAACAATATTGTCTCTATCTGAGCAAATGGTCACATGAGTGCAGCATTTGGCTCGTCCTATACATTGCTTCATAGCAGTGGCTTGTTGATGTCATGTAAAGATGGCCTTAGGAGAGATGGTGGACAGAATAAGTTAGTGATCCCAAAGAGCCTGAACACATAAGTGATAGGTGAAAAGAGTTGAATAGCAACAACTCCATAGTCTTTAGAAAGAGACAGTGTGTTTTTTGTTTGGAATCCCATTTGTAATTACAATCTAATAACACAACCGTAGTCTATGAATCCTAGAAAATCCACTAAATAAGGAGGTTCCATGGGGTATTTATAGAGCTCGATCATTGACAACACCCGCGAGATTGCATAGAGTGTTAACAATTTCTGTTGATAAATCTTTCTATGGGTTTATTTTGGGTTTAGGCCCCTAAAGCATTTTTTTTTAATGCATGAGCTTTTCAAAATACGGTTGAGAGTAGACATACCGACCTAACGATCCTTACTTTTAAGTTCACCATGCAAAATTTTCCTTAAGTCCTCCTAAAGTGTGGACTTGACTCTTTAAGACTTGTCACCTAATCTAAGAATCAAATCCAAATATTTTATATAATTAAATTTAGCCTCCTACACATATAATATAATGTAGTTAGTTTCTCATATATATCGATATGTATATCTAGCATAGCATCTATTAAATAAATACAAATGATACATATTAAACGTAAAGTTATTTAGGCATTTATCCATATACAAATATGTATACGTAATCTGTGTAAATATGTTGTGTTTTATCATAATGGACAATATGACAGTATAGATGAGAAAACATACACGAACATATAGTTAGTATAATATCCAGTGCATATACAATATATTGATTTGCATACTATTGATTCGACTAGGTTCTTAAACAATGTTAATGAGAATAGAACTGACCAACTGCTTAATGAATTAACCATTAAATTGTACTTGGCTTATTCTAAAACTTGATTAAATCCGTAATTAATGAATCAAAGTGATAAGAATATCAAACACGTTAAAAAATTGATGACAACCTTAAAATGGACTTAAATGCATTAATATAATTTGAGGAGGATTTTCTTTCACCCTTGTGTGGATTGTCTTTTGTAGGACTGGTCATTCAATGTCACAGCCCAATCCATCTGCTCCACATGCTCCAACATTTTGAGTTTGGGGATTCCACCGTATGACCCTACTAGCTACCCAATTAAGAAGAATTACACTTGAAATTAGCCTATTAGTTCATTAGTAGGGTTTAGACCAATGATCTAGTAAGCTAAACTAGCTGTTTTGCTATATTTAATTTAGAGATACTATTAGCATTAAGACGTTGTTAGTAGGTTACTTGTCCTACCCAAATTCAAATATGATGTCGCCTTGGTGATCTCCATCACAAAATATGATGGAGGATAGCTATAGTTTCTTGTGGTGGTGATTGAAGTCGAAGCTACCATGAATTTTTTTTTTAACAAAACAAGATTAAAGTTATTTTTGAGAGGATTTTACAAAGAACTAAATAGTTCCAAGATCTTATAAATAGGCGATGTTTAACAGAAATTTGCAACAAATTAAAACTTTTTTGCTTCATTCATTAATCTTCTTCTCTTATACCTACTATAATCATTTAAATTTGAGAGAGTTGAGTAGTGCCCTTTGTGTGAGATTTTGCTATACTGCAAAAGGCTGAGATTGTATGTGTATTTATAACCTTGCTGTAATTTGTTGTGAACATTAGCAACACAAGATTGCTGGATTGGTTTTACTTGTTTATTTATTTTAATTCTTGCCAAGAACAAAATAGAAAAACACAAAAGGAAAATAAAAAAAGGGAGGAATTTATGGATACTCCTTCGAGAAAAGGAATAAAATATTACTTTTAAAAAAAATTACAAAAATGTCATTGGAAAGAAAATATTCCCGATTTTAGGTAACATGGCCTCGTCTCTTCAAGAGACGAGGTCATAAGTGCCTGACCTCGTATCTTGGAGAGACGAGGTCTCATTCTTTGCAAAGGACCTCGTCTCTTCAAAAGACGAGGTCATTAGTAACCTCGTCTCTTGAAGAGACGAGGCCAGTCTCCACCTGTACAAACAATACTTTATTAGTTGAGAAACCATAAAATTACATATAAAACCTGTCAAATACAAATATAAATAGCTATACAAGCCATTAACCATCCTCCACCATGGCTAAACAACTAAAAAACTGTAGTATTCCCAAACCCAATCCAAACACAACATAGTCATAATACCAATCTGCCTAAACACACATTCTCAATCCCAATCATTCAATCACAAAAGTATTGTGATACTTTCTCAGTACAGTACAATCAAAATATGGGAATTTGTAGACTCATAATACATAATATGAAATGAAATAAAATGAAATGCTGATCGATTGTTCTCATAAAATATACAAGCGAAAAGGAGTACAATCTACATACAAGAATAATACAAAAAAGTAAGAAGCTATATACAACAATAAAAAAATAAGAAAATCTATCCTCCACTACTGCTGCTGCTGTGTGTCCCGCCTCCCTCGTCCTCGATCTCTACCCCGCCTCACGTACGTCCTGGGTAACGGGATAAGCAGATGAAGATGCTGTGTAGATGGATCAATCTCTGTAACTATAGCAGCCTCATCTCCAGTAGCAGCACTGTATTGATGGAATGGGACAGGGTCTGACTCAACCTGTGTGAGGCCCTCCCCCATATCATGTGATGGCAATGGTTGCCTCTTCTGTGAAGCCAGGGGGGTATGGAACTCAGTATATGACGGATCTGGTATGGGAGTGTCCCCCAAATCGTAAGATGTAGATGATGGGCAAGCTTCGTCATGAATGAGCTAGGAAGGACCAGGTTCATCAAGTGAAGATAGATCGGATGGCTCAGGCTCATCTCTAATCTGTATACCTGGTGCACGAGCTCGCCCCGACCCCGTCCTTATCCCGGCCTACGCCTCTCTAGGAGGATGTCGTCTCTGTACGATCTGAGGTGGTGGGTCACCCTGTGCTGCTGCTGCTGTTGGTGGAGCTGGTGGTACTGAATCATTAAAATTCAACCCCATAAACTCATCCACTACATGACAGACATCTCGTGCAGTGGATGGAGTAAGCTCTGGGGGCATGTCTGAGATGCTATAAATGAAATCAGCCTGCGAGTAATAGCAAAAATGTATATTGGTGAATAGTTGCCAAATCAGTATAAGTCCATATAAAGCTTACAGAGACAGTGATCTTACCATGTATCATATGATAGCTCTTGTGCGACCGATCCATCATCGGGTGATCGCATGATACCACTGGAAGTAATCATCAGATGTCCCAACAGGCAAATCTGACAACTCAACTATACAATCATGCCGAGCATCCCACTTAGCTATCCACTTGGCGTGCTCGGCCTGCCAGTTCCACTCAGAACGTCCCCTCATGTCAATCTCATGGAGGAGTCTCATGTCGATTGGGGGAGGGGGTGGGCTAGGATCCCCTAGAAGCCACCAAACTGTCTAAGCACTCTATTAGGATAGTAGTGCTCGACTAGGTAGAAGCAAACTAGTGGGACCCATGCACGCCAAACATCGCTGCCCGCTAAGTAGTATGGAGGTAGGGAAGGCAAGATGGAACTATAGGGGTCCTGTCGAGCCTGGATTTTTCCACTATTCTTAATCTGGTTCATTTCTCCTAACCCGATTCACATTAAACCCGAACCCATTTAACATGAATCCTCGACTAGGGGTTAAAAGAAATTTTTAAAAAAAATTTTAGAGTCGCCACCCGATATAAATCGGGAAAAAATAAAAAGTTAGGATCAATGGGTCGGTTGATCCTAACTTAGCTACTAGTTTGCGAAAATTTGATTTTAGAAAAACCAAAATTTTAAACCAGATATCATGGATTCGGGGGCTAACCTATTAAAACCAAACGGTTACCACTTTTGGAATTTTAAATTTCTAATCTATCCTTTTCATGCTCAAAAATCCAAATGATACATTATGAAACAATATTCACAAATCAAATCATTCATTTTTTATTTTTTTATTTTTTTTATTCATTTTTTTATATCAATATCAACAAATAGATTTCATTTTTTTAACAAAAACTTATATTTACAAAATAATTATTCACAATATTAAAAACAAAAACATTTTTTTTATTTTTTATGTCGCCCCGCAGGTGCCTACGTACTCGCTAATCGAGATCAGACAAAACGTAGTTCTTTAAAAAAATTTTAATTTGTTGATCAATTTTAATTTTTTGAACTCTTTTCATTTTAAGTTCATTAAATTTTGAATTTTCATAGAAAAAATCATTTTTTTTATACTCCTATGATCTAATCAATTGATTTTTTATTTTATGAAAATATATTTTTCGAAGTCCGAAAATCATTTTTTTTTGGAAATTTTGTTCTTTGGAAAATCCAATTTTATTATTTTTATTTATTTTTTATAAATTTTTTTATTTTTTTATTTTTTTTAAAAAAATCATCACATAAATTCACAATATATCCAGAATATATTAAAAAATATTAAAATCATTTTTCATGCATTAAATATGCATTTTCTAAAGCAATTATGTATAAATACACATTAAAAATATTCAAAAATATTAAAAATATATAAAAAAATAAATTTATATAAAAAATAAATATTTTGATTTTTCTGGATTTTTCTGAATTTTTCTGAATTTTTTTATGAATTTTTATGAATTTTTATAAATTTTTTACTATTTTTTCTATTTTCTGAAATTAATTATATAATAAAAATATAATAAAATAATGCGGATTAACCTGGACCGTTGGATGAAGTGGACGAAATCTGGAGCGTCGATCGCGCTGACCGATCTGGATCGTCTGATCTTATTGACTCGATCTGAGCCGTCTGATCGTTTGATTGAATCTGGGCCGTCTGATCGCTTGATTGAATCTGGGCCGTCTGATCTGATTGATCAAATCTGAGCCGCTGATCTGCTTGATTGAATCTGGGCCGTCTGATCTGCTTGATTGAATCTGGACCGTCCGATCAGAGTTGACCGTTGACCGATGACCGACGACCGTTGACCGACCGGGTTGGATTCGGATCTTCGGGTCGGATCTCGGAGCTCCGGCGGGTGAAGAAGACGATGACGCGACTTTTCGGGGCGGATTCCGGCGGCTCCGGTGGTCCTCGGTGGCTGGAAGCTTGTCGGCCCGACTCCTGCTGCGACGGCGCGTCCTCTGGTGGTGGTGGCGTTCACTTAGAACGGCGGCAAGGGGCAGCTCCGGCGGTGGTTGTACGACGGCGTTGATGAACAAAGTTTAAAAAAAATTTTCAGAAAGAAATCCGATCAATTCGAACAAATCTAAGCACACTAAATCATCCAAATCAAGTTTCTAACATTGTTACAACACTCAATTTGGATTAAACTGATCCAATCAATTCGAATTTGAAAATTCGAATTCTATACCCTAAATTCGAGAATTTCGAATTGGCTTTGCTATGTATGTGTTCTTCTGAAATTGACTTGTGCCTTTTGCTCCTAGGACCTCCTATTTATAGGTTGCAAGCTCAATTTTACGTTTCAAGCAGTTTCGAAAATGAATCAATTTTTGCCTCTTGATTTTTCACGAATTTAATTCGAAAATCCATGATTAAATTGTTTGAAACTGATGAATTGATGATTGTTTTCATATTCCATGTCAGATTCATCCAATCAATTTTTGTAACTCCTCATTCATGTGCAATTGAATGCTTTATACATTGAATTTTGTAACTTTTGGGTTGTTTTTGCACTAATATTTCATATTCTATAACCACTTTGCAATTTCATCATCAATCTTGACAATCAATGTTGTTTGGTCAGTTAAAAACTGATGCAAAGTAAGGCAAAAGTCACATTTGAGGAAAATGAAAAGACAAAAATGATAAAAAGGCAAAAATTTGCCTTTGCTAGGGTTTGAACCTGTGTCCTTGAGCTTGAATGTGTGTTTGGGTCAATGTGTTTAACCAACAGGCTAGTTGGCCTGTGCCTTGATCACTTAGCCAACTTCATCAATACTTAAGGCTTTTGGAAAAAAATTAGTTTAATTTTAAGCCTTAATTAATTGGGCAAAAATTGGGTGTCTACAGCTGCCCCTCTTTGTGGTAAAGTTTGAACAAAACTTTTGCCACAAAGACAAAAAGACAACCAATTTTTGCTTAGCTTTTCCCTCCAAATTTTATTTAAGGAGATTTTTCTTATGCTAAACTATCTGTCGAGTTTAGACTTTGAGATTTTGCTAGGTCAACCGTCGAACCTAGACTTTAATTTGGTCATTTGCCGGACCAATGGGCTTTGGTTTGGTCATTTGCCGGACCAATGGGCTTTGGTCATTTGCCGGACCAATGGGCTTTGGTTTCCATCTGGAATGGATGGATTTCTAACTTTTGTCTTGATCACCATCTTTAGTGGATGGATTTCTGAATTCTGTCTTGATCACTATCTTGATGAATGGATTTCTGAATTTTGTCTTGATCACCATCTTGAGTGAATGAATTTCTGGATCTTGTCTTGATCACTATCTTGGATAGATTTCTGAACTCTGTCTTGATCAGCATCTTCAATTGATGGGTTTCTGAATTTTGTCTTGATCACCATCTTTAGTAGATGAGTTTCTGGACCTTGTTACCATCTTGAAAGGATGGATTTTGAGTCACCATCTCGAAAGGATGGATTTTGAGTCTGGGTAGTACTAGACTATCTGTCTAGACTGAGGGGTATTTTGATTGTTCAATCCACTGGGGTTTCTTTCTCTTTTTCTTTTTCTTTTTCTTCTTTCTCTTTTTTTTTCTTTTTTTTCTTTTTTTTTTCTTTTTTTTTCTTTCTTTTTTTTTTTTTTCTTCTTTTTTTTTTTTCTTCTTTTTTCTTTTTTTTTTCTTTATAAAATGCTTCAATTTTATCAAAATTAGTTATCTTGCATAATATTTTCTTTTAAAATAAGAACAATCAATAGACCAAACTGTATAAATGCATTCATTCAGTATTATAAGATGCTCAAATTTCTTTTTCTGATGATTCAAATGGTGTTTGATTGGAAATTTATTCAGAAGAATTTTGTGGGTTAGGCTTTGATTCTTCAAACAGCTATTCATTCAGAGAATTTCAGGCTTTGATTCGACTTCAGAGAATTTCAGGAATATCAACTTTGCTTATAATTAATTAAAATAAAATCAATTGATCACTTGAAATGACAAATTTTATTGATCAAGGATAATACAACTTTACAGCATCTGAGTTCACAGGATCCTTTAAATTGGGTCCATCCATTTGGGAAAGGATTAATGCTCCTCCCGATAAGACCTTCTTCACTATATATGGTCCTTCATAATTTGGTGTGAACTTTCCTCTGGAATCTTGCACATTTGGCAGCATTTTTCTCAAACCAAATCACCTTCTTGGAAATTTCTTGGCTTAACCTTCTTGTTAAATGCTCTAGCCATCCTTTGTTGATATAATTGCCATGACACATGGCGGTTAATCTTTTTTCATCTAAAAGATTTAACTGTTCAACCTTTGTCTAACCCATTCAGCTTCTTCGAGCTCTGTTTCAGCCAATACTCGGAGCGAAGGAATTCAACTTCTACTGGTAAAACAGCTTCAGTTCCATATACCAGGGAATAGGGCGTTGCCCCAGTTGACACTCTTACAGAGGTTCGATATGCCATTAATGCTAATGGGAGCATTTCATGCCAATCCTTTATGCAATTGTCATCTTCTCAATGATTCTCTTGATGTTTTTGTTGGCGGCTTCTACTGCTCCATTCATCTGTGGGCGATATGGAGTGGAATTCCGGTGTTTAATCTTGAATTGCTGACATAAATCAGTCATTGCATTGTTGTTCAAATTTGTACCATTATCGTAATGATACTTTCTGGAGTTCCATATCGAGCAATGATATCTCTTTTGATGAATCGCACCACAACTTTTGTCACACTGGCGTATGAAGCAGCTTCAACCCACTTGGTGAAGTAATCGATTGCAACTAGTATGAATCGATGACCATTTGAAGCTTTTGGCGATATTGGCCCGATTACGTCTATTCCCCACATTGAGAACGGCCATGGTGTTGACATTGACTGTAATTCCTTTGGAGGAGCATTTATCTTGTTTGCGTAAATTTGACATAGATGACAAGATCTCACATGTTTGATACAGTCTGATTCCATGGTTAACCAGAAATATCCTAGCCTCATAATCTTTTTAGCTAGCATATATCCGTTCATATGAGGTCCACATACTCCCTCATGAACTTCTTCCATTAATTTTTGAGCTTCTTTTCCATCTACACATCTCAACAAGGTTGTATCAAATGACCTTCTGTATAAGGTATCTCCGCTTAACAAGAAATGACTTGCCAGACGTCTCAATGATTTCTGATCCTTTTTTGTAGCACACTCAGGATAATCACCTGTTTGCAAGAAAATTTTGATATCTTGAAACCATGGTTCGTTTGATTCAATCACAGCACAGAATGCGGGTTCACTTCTTATTCGGACTTGCAAAGGTTGTATTCTTACTCCTTCAGTGAATTGGATCAAAGATGCCAGAGTAGCCAATGCATCAGCAAATTGATTCTGAGTTCTCGGCACATAAGTGAAGGAAATTTCTTTGAACCTTCCTGCTAACTCAGCCAAGTGATTATGATAAGGAATCAACTTGGGATCCTTAGTTTTGAACTCGCCTCGAGTTTGGAAAATGATAAGTGATGAATCTCCAAACACTTCGAGCTCCTCGATATTCATTTGAATTGCCATTTCTAATCCCATGATGCATGCCTCGTATTCCGCTACATTATTTGTGTAAGGAAACATTAATCTGGCTGATGCCGGGAACTGTTCTTCTTTTGGTGAGATAAGGACTGCCCCTATTCCACACCTATACGTTGGCTGCTCCATCGAAATACAACTTCCAATTGTTGTTTTCGGCTTCTGTTTCTGTTATTCTGATGCCTTCATCTGGAAACTGATCTTGTTCCTTTAATTCTTCGTCATCAACTGGGCTTTCTGCGAGTTGATCAGCTAAAACTTGTCCTTTGACTGAACTTTGATTCACATAAATGATATCAAATTCAGAAAGTAGCATCTGCCATTTCGAGATTCGACCTACTAAAGCCGGTTTGCGTGCCAAGTATCGCAATGGATCATGCTTCGTAATCAACTCGATCGAGTAGAAGAGCGTATACTGCCTAAGCCTGTGCATAACCCATACTAATGCACAGCAGGTCTTTTCTATCTCTGAATACTTTTGTTCTCCATTTGAGAATTTCTTGCTTAAGTAGTAAACAGCTCTTTCTTTTCCTTCCTCATCTTTTTGCCCAGCACACAACCCATAGATTCAGGAAGAATTGTCAAGTACAAGAACAATGGTTCCCCGGTTTTGGAGTAACCAGTACTGGTGGATTTCAGATACTGCTTTATCCGATTAAAGGCTTTTTCACATTCGTCATTCCATTCAATTAGGGCATTCTTCTTTAGCAGTTTAAACAGCGGTTGGCACTTATCAGTCAGCTGTGATATGAATCGAGCAATGTAATTCAACCTTCCCAAGAGGCCTCTGATTTCCTTTAATGTTTTTGGTGGAGGCAAATCCTGAATCGCCTTGACTTATCAGGATCGATTTCTATCCCTTTTGGCTAACCATGAATCCTAATAATTTTCCAGATGTCACTCCGAAAGTGCATTTTTCTGGATTCAATTTCAACTGGAACTTCCTTAATCTTTCAAAAAGCTTCCTTAACACCACTACATGATCATCTCCTTCCTTTGTCTTGGCGATCATATCATCTACATATACTTCCACCTCTTTGTGCATCATATCATGAAGTATAGCAAGCATTGCTCGTTGATAAGTTGCCCCGGCATTCTTGAGACCGAAAGGCATGACCTTGTAACAAAAAGTTCCCCAGGCTGTAACAAATGTGGTTTTGACCTTATCTTCTTCGGCCATTAATATCTGATTATACCCTGAAAATCCATCCATGAATGAAAATAGATGATTTCCAGCGGTATTGTCTACTAAAACATCGATGTGAGGCAACGGGAAATTATCTTTCGGGGTTGCTTTGTTTAGATCTCTGAAATCCACACAGATTCTTACTTTCCCGTTTTTCTTAAGTACTGGCACTATATTTGATACCCAATCCGAATAATCAGAAACCTCAATGAATCCTACTTCAAGCAACTTTTTTACTTCATCCTTGATTTGGAGGAGTAAATCCGGCCTAAATCGCCTTAATTTTTGCTTTATAGGTTTAAAATCCTCCTTTGTTGGCAATTTGTGAACCACAATGGATGGGTCTAAACCAGGCATATCGCTATACGACCATGCAAAAACATCCAAGTATTCGGCTAATAACTTGGTTAAATCTTGTGCCGTGCTCTCAGGCAATTTTCCCCCTATCCTCAGATTCCTAGGGTTTTCACTTGTTCCCAAATTAATCACTTCAATGGTTTCGGGAATTTCAATCTTCCTTGTTCAAAATTTGCCAAATTTCTTGTGTTCTAAATTGATAATCAATATCATCTTCAACATCTAACCCAGTAGAGTTAGAGGTGATATTGATATTTTCATTAATTATACGCGCGAGATATCCCTGAACTTCATCACAATTGTCGAATCTGGTTGAATATGAATGAGGAATGTATGAGAATATGTGAAAACACAAATGGAAATAAATTTTATTAAACTGGGACGGTGTTTAAGTACACTTATTTGAGCATCACATAATACTGAAAAACACAAAACACAAATCTAGTCTTAGATAAGTTCTTACTTAAAAGACTTAATACTAGCGCAAGGCATAGAGAACCAATTTCTCAAGATCATTTCTTTGGATGAAGCATCTTCTTTGATATCATCTGGCTGCTGGATATGATGTGGCTTTGGAAAGGAATGGCTGATGTGAGGAATTTTGATGATTGGATCATATTCCTTGTCGAGCTTCCTTCTTCTCATTTGGTTTTTCATTTCCACCACTTCAGCACAAGTGGGGGAATAACCCAGTCCAAAGGTTCCCACCTGAGTTTCTTTCTCATCATCATCATCAGACTTCGTCAAACATTTGAAGCCCGAAGTCTTCTTCTCCTTCTTTTCCAATGTAAGGGACAGCTGTCTCCTTGTAAATGGCATAATCCTGTTCTCCCATAACAGTGATGAGTTGACCATTGGTTATGAACTTAACTTCTGGTGCAGGCTTGATGGTATTGCTCTGGCAGCATGGATCCATGGTCTTCCCAACAGCAGATTGAATGTTCTGGGGATGTCAATCACTTGAAAGGAATAATGAAAGTTTGAGGCCCGATGGTGACTTCTAACTCCACTTCACCTATTATATCTCTTTTTGACCATCAAAAGCACGAACCACAATAGAGCTTGGTTTGATGTCTGACGGTTCAATTTCCAATAAGCTCAAAGTGGCTAAGGGGCACACATTCAAAGAGGATCCATTGTCAACTAATACTCGAGAGACGATCTTTCCACAGCTTTTGACTACGATGAATAGGGCTTGTTATGTTGATCCCCTTCCTCTCCCAGTTCTTCAGATGAGAAAATGATTTGCTCATTTGCAAAGATTGAGTTGATGATATGCCCCAAGGCTTCTTCTGATACACCTTCTGGAACTTTCACTTCTTCTAAGGCTTTGAAAAGAGCCTCACGGTGTACATTAGAGCTAATCAGCAGACTCATGAGCGATATTTGGGCAGGTATTTTGGCCAACTGCTCGACAACCTTGTATTCACTTGCTTTCATCAGTTTTGCCAATGCTGACTTCTCTTCATCTTTCTTCCTTCTTCATTTTGCTGCTGTGGCATATTCACAGTTGCATTCTTTCCGGTCGACTCATAAACTCTTCCTGAGCGAGTAAGGCCACCAACCATGGCCATTGAAGCATGATTTACCGCCTTATAATCAAATGGAGCGGCTTTATAATCACTCACAGCAAGGGGTATATGAAAGGTATAGTTCTAGGCTTTGATGAAGTTGATCCATCTTCACTACCTTTGCCTATTTCGATTTTGATGGATCTAGGTCCACCTTCGATCATACCCACAAACTCGTCTTCTTTTGCTTTCTTATCTTCCTCTTCAAATTCTGGACCCCATCCAGTTGGAGGAGCGTCAGCATAGACACGGGGCTCAAACCAGTAATCCATTAAATACTGGTATTTTCCATCATTTCCCAGGGTTCCAATGGTTGGATCTCCAGCCTGATACCTTTCCCATAACTCAGCCTGTGTGCTCGATCTCCTTGGTTTCGGGATCAACATTTCCAGAATCTCTTCTTTTTTAATAGTTCCTCCTTGTAGTAGCTTGTAAATAGCAGGCCTGGTTTTGGTGCGGTCTCTTAAATTCATATTGAGCAAATGACCCTTCTGGCGAAGGTTCCATGCTACTTGTTCTATGGTGATTGGCAACTCATCCAGATTGATTTCTTGATCCGCACTTCAGCGGTGATCATATTGATGACTGGTCCATGGTTTGGCAGTGGGTTAGTAGAGACGTTTGGAGTCTCAACGAAATCCAACTGGATGACTTTTGCATCAATAAGATCTTGGATTTTATGCCTAAGCCTCCAGCATCTGTCTGTTGAATGCCCGATTTGCCCCATGTGATATTCACACTTCAGCTCAGGATTGTAATATCTAGGCTTTAAGTCTTCCCTAGGAACTTCAAGATTGATCAGATTATCGGCCCTTAATTTAGCTAATACTTGGCTAAGGGGAACCGGAATTCGAGTGAAGTTCCGCCTGCTGAACCTTGATTGTTGATTTGGGACTGCACTTTGTTGAGTCTGATCCTTATTCTGATTTTGATTCTGATTTGTTGACAACACGAAAGACTTAGTAGGGCCAGTTGCATCTGAAGTATTGACCATGCTGACGGTTGAATCTTTCCCTTTATATGGGACATTTCTCGGTGCAGTATATTTCTTTTCTTGTTGCAATTTTCCTGCCGAAATTGCATTCTCAATCCTGCACCCAGCTATCACCACTTCTGAGAAACTTGCTGATGCATGCCCAATCAGATGGGAAAAGAAAGGTTCCTCTAATGGTTTGATAAAAGTGAAAGTGAGGTCCTTTCAGGCATCGGGTGGTGATCCTTGCAGCCAATGCTCTCCAGCGCTGAGCATACTCCTTGAAAGTCTCTTCTTTCTTCTTCTTCAGATTGCTTAAATCCCATACCGAGGGCGCCATCTCAATGTTAAACTTATACTGATTAAAAACGCCCTAGCCAACTTGTCCCAAGTATCAACTTCTTGATGGTCTAATTGGGCGTACCAGGCCAAAGCAGCACCAGTAAGACTGTCCTGGAAGGTTTGCACCATCAGCTTGTCAAACTTTGCATATTGCCCCATTCGTCGTACATACAATCTGGTATGCATATTAGGGCAACCTGTCCCGTCATATTTTTCAAATTCCGGTGCCTTAAATTTCTCAGGGAAGGCACCTTCCTCATATTGAGGCAAATTCAGGATCGCGGTTTGATCAAAACCATCGAACGTCTTCATTTTCTCAAACAGTTTTCTCTCCATTTCTTTAGCCTGAGCTTCCAGTTCTTTCTTCAACTCAGCCGCATTAAACTCATTTGATGACTCCTCTTGCTGAATAAGCTGCCTTCAATTTCTTTTCCTTTCTGTGCCTTGAGATTCTTCAGAGTTGTGGGGTCTTGAGTTGGCAAGACTCTGTGTTAAAGCCTGCATCTGTTCAGCAATTCCAAGGAGGGTTTGTTCCACGGTGTTGAGTCTTTGTTCATTGGTCTGGTCTGTGGGGTTGCTCCCGGTGTTAGACATCTTAGCTCGGGATCTGGTAACAATAGGGCTCCTAACCCTTGGACGCTATCTTTCAAGTTTTAAACTCGAATTTGCTAGACCTGGACATTTATCATTTATTAATATTTTTTTTAGAATAAATGAATTAATATACATATGCAAGAATGCAGATATGCTATCACACAGATGCAAATGGGGATATTGACCAATGATTTTTTTTTAAAAAAAATTTGTATTAAAAGATAATGTTTAACATAACAAAAATTCTAATGGTTTAGAAACCTTATTTCCTAGTGACTGAATTAAAACTACTTTCTAATGGTTTCAAAGAACCTTGATTCCTAAGGACTAAACCTAAACAACTAAACCAGTCTTCTTGTCTTAGTGGGGCAAACAATCTTGTCTTCCAGGGCTAGAATTTTCTTTTGAGCTGCCTTCAACTCAGCCTCTAAAATGAAATTCTGCTTCCAGCACTTTGCAGGCGATCCACCATTTCCCTCTCTCTTTCTTGGAAATCTCGGTGACATACTTCCAGGCGAGCCGAAACAGCTTCCATGTAAGCAATTGTTTCAGGGTCAGGTTCCGATGGTGCTGGTTGAAGGACATCGGGAGCTTCATATCGAATATCCTTATTCTTCTTCATTTGGCTAGCCACATACCACCTGGTTGCTCTATACTTCTTGTTTCCTTATTTTCTGGCTCGACTTCAAAAACCGGCTTCACCTCTCTATTTTCCCATATAGCTCGGATTTGATTTAGCTTGAATTCTTTAGCTGGTAGTATCTTGGTTGGATCCAAATAATCTAGAGTGACTTGCTCCAAATTAGGCTTGACAGTAATATCTTGCAGCATACCATACTGTCTGATAACACTTGAGGGGTAATAACCAGTACAGCCGGTGAGTCCAATTAGGGGTACTGCCATGTATTCCTTGCAACTTAGGATGGCTGCAGGGCTTTTGAACCAGCGAGCTTGCCACATCATGTCTTCAGGTGGCATGTCTTCAAGAATGGCAATTATATCCCATAAGGATGATCATCTTCCATGTGGACCCTTTCAGCAAAGGATTGGATGAGATCATATTTCAGGCTGATGAGGGATCCATTAGCCAAGTCTTTTCCGTAGTGCTTAATGTGGCTAGCAAACCAAACCATTAGTAAGTGCATGCTTGCTTTGAACTTGCCTTGTCCTTTAGACTTGATGTGATTCAGACTACGGACTTGTTCGGCTAGAAGAGCGGGAACATAGGATTTGCCAGCTAAATATTGAGAAACCAGCTCTATGACCCGGAAGTGGATGAACAAATTGCCATTAGGGAAGAGAATAGTTGCAAAAGCAGCTACTATGAAGGCATTAACCCGGTTTTCTTCCCAAACTTCAAGTGGTATACTGAAAGTGGATCGGTTGCTTTTAAAGTATTCAGGAGTTCCAAACCAGTCCATCAGTGTGGTTAGCGGATGCAATATTCATTGCAATCATTGATAGCTTCAATAATTGGTCCCCTCTTGATCCCCAAAAATTCTGATATAACACGGACCGGGCTATGCTTGAAATTTGGAATATAGATTCCTTCAGAGGTAGGAGGTGCTTGGAGTAGCTAGTATATTCCTCAATGGTTGGGCTAAGTACATGCTGACCAAACGGAAGACAGCTTCTTCAGGTTCCCATAGATGAGTGAGGGCCCGGAACATGGTGAATGGAACATGGATCTTTGGTAGGCTGAGGATTGGGCCTAACCTATCCTCAATGAATGACTTTGGACTGGAGTAAAACTGACAAACCATCGGTCCAGTAGGAGCATTGGATCCTTGAAGGTTCCACTCGATTTTCTCTAATAAGGCGAGCCCATAAGCTATCGCTACTGTCGGTTGAAGACATCATTTTCTGAAAATTTTTAAAAGGTATAAGCTAATATTTACAAAATTTTTTAATTTTTTGACAGCTTTATTTTTTTTTTAGAATTTTCTTTAAGTATTTTTTTTATTTACATATGTACATTTATTTTTCAACTTCATTTTTTTAGAAAAAGTTGGTCAAATCCCATGCTAATGAATGCATGATTTGGTAGGGTTCTATAGGTTCCCCGATTTAGTAGTACTAAACCGGAGTGGGAGGACATTTCTTGATCTAGAGGGTGGAAAGCCACAGCCCCCGGACCTTACTTCGTCCTCCTCGCTTAGGCTCTTAAGACGGCCCTGGTACGACCGTATCTAGCACACATTCATGCTAATGCAAATGCAAATGCAAACAAAAATCAAACTTTTGTTTTCTATTTTTTCATATTTGCAAGGTTAGTATATATTTACAAAACAATTATTCAAGATAATATACAAAGAATCATATATTCACAAAAATTGAGCAAGGATAAATTTAAAATTTAAAATTCCTAAGTGGCTAGCCCTCTTTTTTTTTAAAAAAAAAATTTATCCCCAGTGGAGTCGCCAAGCTGTCGAGCCTGGATTTTTTCCACTATCTTATCTGGTTCATTTCTCCTAACCCGATTCACATTAAACCCGAACCCATTTAACATGAATCCTCGACTAGGGGTTAAAAGAAATTTTAAAAAATTTAGAGTCGCCACCCGATATAAATCGGGAAAAAATAAAAAGCTAGGATCAATGGGTCGGTTGATCCTAACTTAGCTACTAGTCTGCGAAAATTTGATTTAAAAAAACAAATTTTAAAACCAGATATCATGGATTCGGGGGCTAACCTATTAAAACCAAATGGTTACCACTTTTGGAATTTTAAATTTCTAATCTATCCTTTTCATGCTCAAAAATCAAATAACATTATGAAACAAATATTCACAAATCAAATCATTCATTTTTTATTTTTTTATTTTTTTATATCAATATCAACAAATAGATTTCATTTTTTTTAACAAAACTTATATTTACAAATAATTATTCACAATATTAAAAACAAAAACATTTTTTTTATTTTTTATGTCGCCCCGCAGGTGCCTACGTACTCGCTAATCGAGATCAGACAAAACGTAGTTCTTTTAAAAAAATTTTAATTTGTTGATCAATTTTAATTTTTTGAACTCTTTTCATTTTAAGTTCATTAAATTTTGAATTTTCATAAAAAATCATTTTTTTATGACTCCTATGATCTAATCAATTGATTTTTTTATTTTATGAAAATATATTTTTCTAAGTCCGAAATTATTTTTTTTTTTTGGAAATTTTGTTCTTTGGAAAATCAATTTTATTATTTTTATTTATTTTTTTATTTTTTTTTATTTTTTATTTTTTTAAAAAATCATCACATAAATTCACAATGTATCCAGAATATATTAAAAAATATTAAAATCATTTTTCATGCATTAAATATGCATTTTCTAAAGCAATTTATGTATAAATACACATTAAAAATATTCAAAAATATTAAAATATATAAAAAATAAATTTATATAAAAATAAATATTTTAATTTTTCTGGATTTTTCTGAATTTTTTTATGAATTTTTATAAATTTTTTACTATTTTTTCTATTTTCTGAAATTAATTATAATAAAAATATAATAAAATAATGCGGATTAACCTGGACGTTGGATGAAGCGGACGAAATCTGGAGCGTCGATCGCGCTGACCGATCTGGATCGTCTGATCTTGTTGACTCAATCTGAGCCGTCTGATCGCTTGATTGAATCTGGGCCGTCTGATCTGATTGATCAAATCTGAGCCGCTGATCTGCTTGATTGAATCTGGGCCGTCTGATCTGCTTGATTGAATCTGGACCGTCCGATCAGAGTTGACCGTTGACCGATGACGACGACCGTTGACCGACCGGGTTGGATTCGGATCTTCGGGTCGGATCTCGGAGCTCCGGCGGGTGAAGAAGACGATGACGCGACTTTTCGGGGCGGATTCGGTGGTCCTCGGCGGCTGGAAGCTTGTCGGCCCGACTCCTGCTGCGACGGCGCGTCCTCTGGTGGTGGTGGCGGCGTTCACTCAGAACGGCGGCAAGGGGCAGCTCCGGCGGTGGTTGTACGGCGGCGTTCATGAACAAAGTTTAAAAAAAAAATTTCAGAGAGAAATCCGATCAATTCGAACAAATCTAAGCACACTAAATCATCCAAATCAAGTTTCTAACATTGTTAAACACTCAATTTGGATTAAATCTGATCCAATCAATTCGAATTTGAAAAATTCGAATTCTATACCCTAAATTCGAGAATTTCGAATTGGCTTTGCTATGTATGTGTTCTTCTGAAATTGACTTGTGCCTTTTGCTCCTAGGACCTCCTATTTATAGGTTGCAAGCTCAATTTTACGTTTCAAGCAGTTTCGAAAATGAATCATTTTTGCCTCTTGATTTTTCACGAATTTAATTCGAAAATCCATGATTAAATTGTTTGAAACTGATGAATTGATGATTGTTTTCATATTCCATGTCAGATTCATCCAATCAATTTTTGTAACTCCTCATTCATGTGCAATTGAATGCTTTATACATTGAATTTTGTAACTTTTGGGTTGTTTTTGCACTAATCTTTCATATTCTATAACCACTTTGCAATTCCATCATCAATCTTGACAATCAATGTTGTTTGGTCAGTTAAAAACTGATGCAAAGTAAGGCAAAAGTCACATTTGAGAAAAATGAAAAGACAAAAATGATAAAAAGGCAAAAATTTGCCTTTGCTAGGGTTTGAACCTGTGTCCTTGAGCTTGAATGTGTGTTTGGGTCAATGTGTTTAACCAATAGGCCATTTGGCCTGTGCCTTGATCACTTAGCCAACTTCATCAATACTTAAGGCTTTTGGAAAAAAATTAGTTTAATTTTAAGCCTTAATTAATTGGGCAAAAATTGGGTGTCTACAGGTCCCACAACACCTGATGAAGGAGGAAAAGGGAACTATTGCATAAATAAACGATCGTACTATAGTAATTTAAGAGTACAAGACATTGGAAATCAATTGATCTATAGGAGGGAATGGATATCATACCTGATGCACTATCTGTCGATCAAATGAAGCGCGGTACTCAATCAACAGATGGGTGGATACACGGGTCACGTCAAAAGTCGCACCCCAATGGCTGATGAGTGGACTGCCCGCAGTAACTGATGTGTGCAGTCGACGCACTGGGGCAATGTGGGGGAAGTGCTCCCATGTCCATAACTGGAGGACAACTAATGGTCCTACCATGTCTCCCGTGTCGACGTGGGAAGCCAAGCATAGTTGCCTGTATAGCCAAGCCAAACAGGCTGCTCCTCACGCGTGCTACCCGACCCTCTCAAAGTTTTGGAGTAGCTGGAGGTACATAAGATAGACGTAATTGGAGGACTTTTTTGCGATAATAAATCCCGCAAGCAGCAGCAAAATGTACACACTAGCGTGGCGTCTGATCATCATATCATCAGCAAAATCAAGTAGGTCGCTGAAGTGGCTATCCAACCTAGACATCTTCAAGCGACCACCATCCATGTCTATGCTGGGCACAGGTCGGAGTCCTAGCAACTCCTCGCATAAATCAAGCCAATCCAGCCGAGCCGTGCCCGTAACTACCAATCATCTACGGGGAGGCCCATGAGGACAACAACATCCTGCAACGTCACAGACCACTCTCCCGTGGTCATGTGGAATGTATGTGTCTCTGGGCGCCACCTCTCAACCAAAGGTGTAAGGAGATGCCAATCCAACTGGATGAAAGGCATCTGGGCCGCCCCTATGAACTCTGCTTGAGACAGGAATGGCACCAGTCGCTCGTCAACCTCTGAAGGTATGCCAGCTGGTTACCTGAGCCTTGTCTCTTTGCGATAACAATGCAATACCTCATGCTCCTACAGTAAAGTGAACATATTTATTAAAAACCAATATCACCTCAACCATCAAATCTACTATCACTGAAACACATAAATAAACCGACCTGCCCATCCCAGGCTAGAATTGACCTATGTACAGGCTGCTGGGTGAGTAACGAGCTATCGATCTGTCCTGGATTCATTTGTCAAGGAAAAATAAAGAGATATTGTCATTGTCGACATATGTGGATTAAAAACAAGCATAGCAAATATACGTTCAATCATGACTCATTAGTGCAGTAATAAAAACATATGATAATAAAGAATTACCACTACGACTTGACTGCCCCGTAACTACTCTACCCGCCGATCCCACATTTGGACAACTCCTTTTGTTATGGCCTTACTGCCCACAATAATCGCATGAATAACCTCGATAGCCCTCTCGAATATCCATCTTATTCTGGAATCGTTTCTCCCTAGGCCGACTCCTTTTTCTAATAAGTCTTGGTATAGGGTGCCACTTTGCTAAGTCCAAATGAGTCCAATTTGCCTTAGCGGCTGTAAGAATGAAGGAACGACCATACACTATTAGCTGGTGGTTTCACCTGTACCATTGTCCTATGTAGGTAACACAATCCATGTGCATTGTACCCATTACTGTCATTGTATGTGAGATTGGAATTCTGTATGTCTGTCACTTGTTACACGTAGATCTACATGCTCTTAACTTCACTTTTTGTATATGGTCCCCCTTTTGACCATACATTGTTGGAGTGGTGCAGTTATAATCTCGTATATCTATTCTTAGTCGTCGAAACATGTAACTCTATGGGAACTGGATATGTTGTTCTATCTCTCAAACTTCTTTGCAGCATATTCTGTGAGCAACTTACCCATACTCATGGCATCGCTGGCTTCACGCCTTTACTTATTAAATATGGAGTTACAATTGTAGAAGGTTTTCTTTACCAATGTTGCCATAGGTAAGCACCTGGCATCTTTTATAACTGAATTGTAACTCTTTGCCATGTTTGTTGTACCTTGGCCAAATCTAACACCTTCATCGTAAGTTAAAGTCTACATACATAGAGGCAACTCACGAAAATATCATGCTGTCCAAGAATTACTTTAAAGTGCTGTATTAAAGTATCCATGGAACTTTCGACTCTGGGCTTGATAGACAGCTCTTTTTATTATTTCCTTACATTCCTTGCTTTTGGCCTTCGAATTAAAGTTACTGGCAACATGCTAGATACACCAGCGCCAAGGTCACCCTCTAGGCCACACCGCATTCTCACCTTCGATCGCACTCCTGATACCAGCATGCCGGTCCGATATCAAGCAAAAGTTGGATCAGTCTTTGATGACGTGTTCCAACACTGTTGCAAGGAACCAACTCCATGTTTCCGCCTTCTCCTCATTGACAAGAGCATACGCCAATGGGACTATATGATTTGCCATTTCTACTACCACTACAATAAGCAATTTGTTATTGTACTTGCCATACATGAAGGTACCATCAACTGTGATCACAGGTCTGTAATGATTTAACGTATATAACTTAGTCAGTGAATACCAATCAACTAAAACAAAATTTAGGCATGATTACAATACATACCTGCAGTACTGGAACGTCTCAATGCAAGGACCAAATGCCCAAAAAGCTTATGTAGGAATACGTGGCCGGCGGTATTTGAATCTTGAGTTTGCCACTCAACCTTTATTCCTGGATTTGCCTCAGTAATTGCATTAAGTAGATGCGGGAGCTCTACATGAGACGCCTCCCAACTTTTATACACCTGCTCAATGGCCTTTTTCTTGGCCTTACGAATTCTCTTGATATGAACATTATACCCAAACTGTTTTAATATATTCGTTTGGAGCTCCTTTACCCTAATATTTGGAGAATTGCTGATCTCTAATATGAAGGCTGTAAAATACATAAATAAAGATGGAAATATAATAAATTATGAATCATAAGATGATATAGGATGAGTTTAAGGTCAAAATAAGTAAATTGTAAAAGATTAAGTTTGGTTGTAAGACAAACATTAAAAATTTAGATTTCTGCAATTTTGACAGATTGTACGCCGCTTCCTGGAGAATCTACGCTGCCGGCGTAGAGATGGCGTAGGATGGAAACGGTAGCATTTTTTTTTAACGTTGGGAGGAACACTGCCGGCGTTCACTAGGTTTTTCTTTCAACACCAGCATGAAAGTCACCAGCGTAAGGCAAGGATGTGCCGGCGTATGAAGAAAGAATTGAAATTCTGGAAATCAAAGCCCCGACGAACGCTGCCGGCGTTCGTGTAAATTTTGCTAGCGTATGGTGTACGCCGGCAAGATCTACAAGTACGCCGCCGGCGTATGACCAAATTTTTATAAATACGAGACGCGAAAAACATTTCCGACGAATTTTCTTTTATTATTTTCTTCTTGCATCAAAGAGGGTTTTGGAGTGTTCTTAGAGATTTATATTTGGAGAATCATCTGGAGAGTATTTTTGATCCAAAGTAAGTAATCTTAACCTTCTCATTTGGATTATATACAAATTTATATAAGTTTCTTAAGGTTTGGTTGAATTTTTGCCTAAAGGTTTTTGGAGAAAAACCCTAGCACGTGTGGAACCTGTGAATTGGTGGATGCAAGACGGGTTTTAGTGATTCAAAATAGTGAGTTAATCTCCTCCATGATGGATTCAAACAAAATACGAGTTAAACAATCCTTATATGTTCTTTATGTTATGTGAATTAGGGTTTTGGTGAAAATATTTGGTGATTGTAGAGTTTTATGCGGTTCCTTGTTATTCTTGAGGATAATTGTGGAGTTTGATCGAAATAGACAATGCAATAACTGAGATTTCTTTTCAGGTTAGTGTAGATAGGTTGTTTTATGATAAGTTTGATTTATTTATGAATGTTGGTGATTTGATATATGTTGATGTGTTACAGGTTGAGATTTGGAGTTGTGGTTTGATATCGGGTTTGGGAGTTTTGAGAGTTTGGTGGTAGTGAATGGTTATGTTGTGGTTTGGTTTACTAGTAGTTGTTGACGGTTGTCTTTGAATAGTTCAAGTTATCTCCTAAATATAAATGGTACGACCAATCCATTGTTTGATGTATGTGCTTGTAGATTAAAATTTTGTGAATGGATGTAGGAATAGAATTGCATAATGAACTTAATAAATATTTGGCTTAATAATTGTCTGCCTGGTTGTGGTTGGCTTTGACTAGTAAAGACCTGGCAGGCAGTGATACTGGTGAGGCACCTTGATGATCTTAGTGTGAGGTTATCCCGAGTGGACTCGTGCTAGGATATAATTCCGGTAGAATTTAGGTGTTCAGGAATTGGGATGTTTGGGGAGTATCCACTCATCCATATATGTATATGATTACTTATTTTCAAAATCAGTTAGTTGTTTTTAAAGTAGAGTTTGAGTTACTCTGAGTTCGGGATTTATGTATACTGGATTTTGAACTGTGTTGTTTTGCTAGACTAAAATAGATAATAATCTGTTGTATGCATTTAGTTCAGTTGCATAATTTATACATGCTGTAGTGCATAACCTTGCTTGAACTGGATTGGATATTATTGTATTGGGCTTCGCCGCTCGTTCTGTTATATTTCAGGTGCAGGTGATGATAGTGTGATATATGATCTATCGGGTTTTGATATCGTCTATGAGGATGGGGATGGCGTTAGCGATCCTGACTACCCTGCTGATGACTAGTTGTATAGTCATAGATGACATAGGATAGATCAAAGAAGACTTTTTATGTCTTGCTGTTATTCAGTGTTAGATTCATGTTTTGTTCATTAGATTTTCAGTTGTATTTGGAGTATTTATATATTGTAATAGTTTTAGGATATGGTTCGACTTGTTGACCTGCAGTTATGTTAATCAAGTCTAGTTTTTTGGTTATGGAGATTATGTTCTTATCAGATGGTTTATTTATGAGGACTATATGTTTTCTTTTATACCTTGTGAGTTATATAGGTGATATTCATGTTATTGGTGGAAATTGAAGCCTTAGTGTGTCCTTTTAAGAGAGGACACGTGGCGGGTTGTAATGCCAACAGGTTAGGGCGTTACAATGGCACTGGACAAGCTGGTGGAGTCCAACTGAGAGTGATCCTGTCTAGTGATTTCATCCAAGCAGGTGTGAGGTCCTTCATATTTAGTGATGTGAAACCACCCATCATGTTTCTTATAACTGCCTCTGAGTCTCCACTTACAACCTCTATTATGGATATCAGTACATTTCACTGCCCATACTCTTGGGTCCGAATCCACTACCTTGAAATTATAATGGTTCATTATGTGCCACATTTTAACTGCCCGTATGAGATGATCTTTGGTCTCAAATCGCATCCCAACCTTGAATTCATTACTGAAGCTCCAATTCCCAGTACTCATTTCCTGCTCATCATCATATGCTGCGTAAGGACCACTAACTTTTGCATTGAAAAATGGAATTGGCACTGAGCTTCCTATTGCATCAACGTCAGTAGGAGCAATAAAACAATCCCAGTTATTCCCCCTTCTTGTACCTCGGGCAAAGCATATTGTTGTGGAAAAATTTCGACATTATCATTTTCATCATCATCATTATCATAGTCGTCACTGGATTCACTTGCCGATGAGTCTTGCACAGCCTCCATATCACCACCACCTACCGATGTAGGTCCACAAAATTTAAAGTTACCTATTTCCACTTGTGCACTGTCTATTGTCTGAACTGGAGTAGAGTTTGAGTCTACCAACCCCTGGCTCCTAATATTTCTATCAATGCCCATTTCCCCTACAGGTGCCTGTGACAATTCAGTTTCCAATATCTGCACATAAACAGCTACTAAGCCTTCTGTGTACACCAACATCTCTTGTGCCGCATCATTATCAGTCACTGAAATAATATCATAACGTAGCTTCTTATCTCTAATAGCTACCATATGATATAGCTCTACTCGATGTGTACACCTATTTACCTTTAGTTTATTGCAAATAATCTCCACTATCTGCTCATATGTTGAATTCCTACTAATACTGACCATAACAACCGGCCGCTTATTATAACCAAAACCATCATCCCCTTGCACAATATTACCGTGGGTGTACAGTATGAACTTCGCCTTATACATTTCCTCACAAATCCTGCAATCTCATCAAAATTAGCTTAAATGCATCAAATTCGCAAAATTACACTTATGAGTTGCATTCCTCGTAATATTTAACATAACTCCTAAAGCTATAGCTCCATTTTCAAAGTTCAAATTTAATTTTCTACGCTACTCTGCTTTCTTACAAATATTAGATTTTTTCATCGCAAATTTCCATGCCATACCAAAGCTAAAGTACTGAATACACCAATTTAACGACAATAGAAGTTATTTTTGTTTTTCCAAACTAAATTTCCTAAAATAATTATCCAACAACAACTACTTAGGACAGTATTTTTTCTTATGCAAATATTATACATATATATATCTATACAATATACAAGAAGAAAAAAAATTCGTCGGCATCGGAACACGCAACAATAATATTCTAACAACACATACAATCGACATTCAACAATGTAGCATGATTGATTGAAAAAAAATACGAAAAAACGCGGAAATCCAACCTCAATGTTTGCCGTTGGTGGTTTCGTACAAAATCTCTCGCTTTTGATCCTTCTACCTACGAAATTGCAATATAATCACCTTGGGAGCTCCGAGATTGCCAAATGAGGGAATCAATCAGAAGAACTAGGGGTGAATTTAAGGATTTTGGACGAAGGGGGAAAATGGGGTTGCCGGTTGGGACAATTAGGGTTTCAGACGAAGGAGGAAATAGGGAAGAAGAAGATGGCGTGCGGTGTTAAAAGTACGCTAACCTCGTCTCTTGAAAAGACGAGGTCACATGCGGTGCAACCTCGTCTCTTCGAGAGACGAGGTCCTTTGCAAAGAATGAGACCTCGTCTCTCCAAGAGAGGAGGTTAGACACTTATGATCTCGTCTCTCCAAGAGAGGAGGCCATGTTGCCTAAAATCGAGAATATTTTCTTCTCGATGACATTTTCATAATTTTTTTTAAAAAAAATAATATTTTATTCCTTTTTTTGTACTCCTTCAACCTAGGATGGATGTTTTTACCAGGCCCAAACAGGTGGGCCCAAAGGACCTTACAAGTACATACTCCTTCAACTTAGGATGGATGTTTTCACCAGGCCCAAACAGGCGGGCCCAAAGGACCTTACAAGTACGTAACAGGCCCATTTAGCAAATCTAAAGTTACCAAACAGCCACTCAGCCATCAACCCCAGTTCCTGCTTGACCAAACCTAACTAAACCCTAGAAAAACCCCGACTGCTCCTTTTTCTCTTCTTCTCCCTCCTTCGCAAATGGCGTCGCACGGGAAAAAGCGGCCGGCGCTCAGCGGAAACGACGAAGGCGTCCTTGCGAGAATCTCTCAATCCTCGATTGCGATTCAGACAAAGCGCATGGCGGACGACGCGGCGTTCGTGAGCAAGAAGCTCCTGAAGAGCACCGGAAAAGCCGCATGGATCGCCGGAACCACATTCCTCGTCCTGGTGGTTCCTCTCATCATAGAGATGGACAGAGAACAACAGCTCAATGAGCTCGAGATGCAACAGGCGAGCCTACTTGGTACTCCTTCCTCGGCAGGTCACTAGATCCGACAGTTAGGGTTTATTGTAAAAGAAATTGATGATAATTGTTGATCTGTTCGATTTGAGTTCCAATTTGAAGTCGATAGCATGATAGTTACGGTGATTTGCAGCTTCTTTTTCGATACTGGTAATCTCTATGAGTGCATAATAATTCATTTCGCAAATGTTCTCGTGATGAGTAATTCTTCAGTCACAGCAATGAATCAGTGGTTAGTATATTGCTGATTAAGCTTGTCAGGGAGATTAAATGTCTGTAAGCAGTTCAATTTCGTCTGCCAAAATCAGAAAAAGGAAGAAATTTCTAGAGAAGTCTTGTTTGGAGAAACTAAAGTCATTGCTATATTAGGTTATATTCCTCACTGGCTTGTTGAATACTGGTTTGAATTGGACGCCTCTGTTTACTGGTGTAATACTTAGGTCTTGTTGGGTTAATTTTATAGAAGAGGATGTGTATGGGATCCGATTTTTTAAGAGCTGTCACCTTTGCGTTATTTTAATAACTAGTGGAAGAGAAATGAATTTTGATGAAAAGCCATATCTTTTTCCTTTGACCTCTAAATGGTCTTTTCAAACTCTCAACCCAGAAGACAAGAACAAATTGGATTCGTTTTGGGATCCTGTTTCATTGATTTGACCAATCGCGGTCGGCAATAACCTTGTGGTAGAGTGAGATCTTTCCTGATCTCTTATATGAAAGGTTTTAGGTCCGATTCCTCAATCCCCGCTGTGATGACAAAAGAGAAAAGGAAAAAAGAAAAAAACAATTGCGATCTTGGTTAGTTGATCTATTTTAAATCTTAATATGAAGTTATAGCATTGGAGGAATCTTCCTTCAAGTTCTTGACTTGTTATGTGATGACCCTTGAGTATTTGATTCATCAAGATTTCCCCAAAAAGAATGTTCCATTCGTCTTGAAATTTAAAACATGTTAGACATTTTATCTCTTACTTACTTGTATTAGTGCATTTTATTGTGATAGATCAAAACGATAGCACCTTAGTCTGAGCATGGTATCAGATTTATAATTCATGCAATGAAATTTAAGTGCTTAACTCTTCAAATCATTATAAAAGTGCTTTTTAGTCCATCAGCAACCATTTTACCCCGTTAAAAATAAGTAACAAAATGATTTTAGTATTATCTTAATTAATATCTCTAAGAGTAACATGGTAAATTATGGTGTAAACACACATTATTTAACGATTTGAATTCTATGTCCTCAACTCAAAAAATAAAGATCGCATTACACAAGGAAGAAACATAAGGATTTATAATTGCCATTTTACTCCAAACATCTATCTTCAGGGTTGTAATTTCTGGAAATTTTAACTTAAGGTTTTTCTCAAGGAAGTTCCATGTCATTGATTGTAATTCTTCTTCTTCATATTTTTTTCTTTCTTAAATTTTTAGACTTTTATATTCACAAGTTGCTGCAGTTCGACTTTCTTCAACGAAGGCTAGTACTAATTACAAGTCAAATTAAGTTTGTTTGCACTTCTGGTTTCCAAGCATTTGTCTACAGATCATTAATTTATACTGTTAAGCATGCCGTGCACGATCCAAAGTTTGTGAACTTTTGCTCGTTTACGGTGTTCCGTTCATAAAAAAATTAAATATGATATTAAGCATTCGATCGTAAAATTTAAACTGAATTTTATAAGCTAAAATGCTTATATATCTTAAAGGAAGGGCTTATTTTTATAAATAAAAGGTTAATGTCGCAGTCACTATCTAAAATTTATCAAAATCAGCAATCAATAATCCACTACATGGAGTTTGGATTGATTAATTTAATATCTAATTTTAAATTTTGTGTTAATCAATTTTACCTCCATTAGTTCTATTAACACTATTATCTTAGGGGATGCTTCGGCCAATAGCACATTGGCACATGTTCCTTGGCCTTCCAAAATAAAATCCATGTTTGAAAATCCCTAACAGAAAACTTGCACTTGATATCGAAATAAAAAATAAAACACCGTTCTCAAACTAAAATACAAAGCGATTCTTAAAATTAAAAAAAGAAGCCTGGATAAGGTAGAGCAAATGCATTTTCATGAGAACCAATTCATTCGACACGAAAACATATTAATATCCAGCTTAAAAAATTTCATGAAAGTATGGGATTGGGAATTGAAAGAAAAGAATTTGTTTCAGAAACTGCTACTGGATCCACCTTCAAAACTTATATAGAATAAAAGCAATCTTCCCTCATCTTTTCCTTTGACCAAGAGCATATCACTATCACCCTTTTACAATCCTACCAACCAACAGTAACAATTAACAACATAAAACACAAATACCTTTGGCCATGAACACTAACTTCAGTCTACTTAACACCAACCGAATACCCAACAATCCCACATGATGACCTCATCATGACCCCCGACCAGAACACCATAACCTTGGCAATGGTCTTCTCAGATTCTCCTACTTATAAGTTTTTGAAAATTATGGTTGTTGCTTAAGTTCTTTCGCTT
Organism: Combretum micranthum; assembly: GCA_024138025.1. Lineage (NCBI taxonomy): Eukaryota > Viridiplantae > Streptophyta > Magnoliopsida > Myrtales > Combretaceae > Combretum > Combretum micranthum. The sequence goes on along the minus strand of JAMXBD010001188.1, from coordinate 57,525 downwards.
TGCCTTTCCATTTAATGCTATTCATTTGTTATTTTGGCCGTAACCATCTGGACTTCATGCTCACAACCATTCGAACCCCATCCAGGATCGTTTAGGCATATGGAACTGAACCTCTAAAAGGACTAGACTCTATCCTACACTGAGAAGAATAGAAATTCAGAGGACCTTCCACCGATCGGACTCCTGCCTTTGATGTTTGGACTCTGAGCTACCGATATGAGATTAGTAGCTCCTGATCGTGCTGGCACCGAGTTGCCATTCCCTAGCATCTGGAGTCTAGACGTCTGCTATAGATTACAACTGATGGCTGCTTAACATGCTAATGCCCGGACTTAATATCTTACGATTTGTACGCTAGCTAGTGCATAAGGTCCTGCAAAAAGAAGTTCAAGGCAAGAAGACGGATAACAAGCAAGTTTCAGAAGCACTCAACAAATCATGAAACATACAAGAAGTAGGTTTTACTTATTTTAAGTTTTACGGTGTTCATATTATAAGCCAAATTAATTTTGGCTTTTTCATAAAATTATTATTTTTTTTTTACAATTTTATCCTTTTTGATGACGATAAAATATTGCATAATTAGCTCCCCTTCAATTAAGCATTTGGATTTCAGAAAAGCTTCCGGTATAAGTTTAAAATTGATACTTAGAAGGATACAGGATTCTCAAGAAAAGATACACTTTAGAGATTACTTAATCAGGTTGTTTCTACAAAATCAATTATTCTTTGCCTTTAGCCTTATTAAAATCATAAGTTTAATGCCACACAATGAAAAGAAAGAAAGATGTGGATTAGAAAAACTAGCAGAATATTGGTTTAAGTCGAGATAAATTCCACGATACAAAAACATAACAAAGGAACAAAGGCAAGCCATCAACACAATACCCTAACATCAACATCTCAAGATACAATGCTACGAAAGGCATCACACTCCAAACTTCCCACTAACACAAACATTGAAATTTGCATTTACACCCATATTGACACAAGTGTTTAACACCACATGAATTCAATAAGAACATGCAAATCCACCCAAAATAACAAAACAACTAAAACAGGATATGCAGAAATTTTAAAATATATCTAAAATATGAACCCAGATCTATCATGTGAAACTATCGAGAATAAACTTGAGACGAAAACTTATCCAAATCCATTGAAATAACATGGTTGAGATTTTGCGCTTTGGCTTTTTGCCTTCCAAGAGATGCCTTAGGTTATTTTCAGTTCTTGATAATGGGATGTCAAAACCCTAATGCTCTCTTGGGGACCATAACCATACACTCGCACCCACATATATATGAGTCAACCAAGGTTAACTTTCACTATTTCTAATTTGACCCATCATAAAATTAGAAATAATATTTTAGTCTCTACACATATAGATCCATACTTTATTTGAAAACATTAAATTCCATGACCTCATTAGATCACTTGATTGTGTTTTACTTAATATGATAGCTGTAATACACAACAATCAACATAGAAGTCCACATGGTTAATTTATTAACTCAACAATCTCTCACTTAGGCTATATGTGTTATCTTATAATTGTGTATTAGTAAGACCTTATGAGTACTAAAAAAAAAAAAAAACATTTGCTATCATTGTTGTATGCATCTCCAAACGATTCCGTCCATTAGAGATATCAACAAGGGACCAAAATGGCCTTTGTCACATTTATCGTAACTAAACCCATCAATGACCACATATCGCAATACAACCAAATGACATGGATCAAGCATGGATGTGTAGCATGAAAATTACATACAATGTGATATAAGCATGCCTATTTCCAATTGGTCCAACGTTATGACTTTGTGAGATTAATTTAAATAAATTCAAAGATGAAATAATTGAAATACTTTATAATAGAAAACAATCTCAACCTTAAATTTAACAGAAATTATATCCAAAATGACAATATAATGTGTTTATATTGATAAGAACCAAACAAACACAAACTCCCACTAAAACTATATATCTTGAAGATCTATAGCTCCCATATGAGTAACATTCTCATAAAAGACCTTAGGTGGTAATCCCCTAGTAAGCGGATTTGCAATCATGGACTTTGTTCCATTTTGTGCACCTCAGGAAAGAAATTCAGCCAAGGAGAGGTGAAAAGGAGGAGAGAGAAGACAGGATGTAACTACTGCTCCTGATTCCAGTCTTGGAGGAAGGGAGCTTGACGTGGATATGGGCTTACCTACCCAATAGTGAAATCTTGCAAATAAAGCAAAAACAGCTCCCATAGAATGATACTTAGAAAGCTAACCTGTAGATCACAAGAAGACTAGAAGCGATAGTGGATCCCAGAATTTGCCAGAACTATTCCAATGAGTCGTCCTATGGTGAACTATAGACAATTATCCACTTTGAACTTTTATTTCTTACTTGCTACGCGATCTAGCGGTGCCATTTCGCTATCAATTTTTCCGGCTCTGTTCTAATGCTAGCCTTACACAGCCGATTTATTGTCACAGCATGACTTTAGTGGCCTTTCAATATTATCCACAATGCATAGCCCAGCGACAAAGTTTCGTAGCCATATTCCATGATTGGATGCCTCATAACATGCTATACACGCAACTACCATGGTGGAAGAAGCTACGAGTGTTTCCTTAACACTCTTCTAAGAAATGGCTCCTCGAATAAGCAAGTAGATATAGCCCAAAGTGGATCTACCGCTATCTTTGCATCTTGCAAAATTAGAAGTAGAATAACAGATGATCTCCAACTGATTTGATTTCCTATATGTGAGCATGAAATTTTTTGGTCTTTGTAAATATTGCATGACCTGTTTAGCTGCTTTCCAATGATCCATTCTTGGATTACGTAAATATCTCCCTAATATTTCAATAATGTATGCAATATCTGGACGCATGCAAACTTGAGCATATGTAAAACTCCCAACAATTGAAGCATAAGGGATCTTCTGCATTTCCTTAGCTTCAAAATTATTCTTGGGGCATTGATCAAAACTAAACTTTTCTCCTTTAGTGACAGGGGTGTTACTTGGTTTACAATCTTACATGCCAAATCTCTTAAGTACCTTTCGATATAACTCTTTATTGATAACCCAAGAATACCTCGAGAATGATTCCGATGACCCCTAATAAGAAAGAAGCATCACCAATATCTTTCATTTCAAGTTTGTTTGATTGAAATTTCTTGGTTTCGTGCAATAAGCCTATATCATTAGTAGCAAGCAATATGTCATCAACATGCAAAACCAGGAAAATATCCTTACTCCCACTGAACTTATGATATATACAATCATTAACAACATTTATCTCAAAACCGAATGAGATAACTACTTGATGAAATTTGTAATACCATTGATGAGACGATTGTTTGAGTCCATAGATGGATTTCTTTAATTTGCATACCATTTGCTTTGAATCTCTCAAAACAAAATTTTTTAGTTGCTCCATATATATTGTCTCATCAATGTCACCATTGAGAAACACAATCTTTACATCTATGTAATGTAACTCAAGTTCAAATTGAGCTATATGTGTCATAATTGTCCTAAAAGAGTCGTTTGATGAAATTGGAGAGAAAGTCTCTCTATAATCAATGCCTCTTTCTATGTAAAGCCCTTAGTGACAAGACGTCCCTTATACATTTTTATGTTTCCTTTTGAATCCCTTTTGGGTCTTAAATATCCATTTGCAACCAATGGGTTTAGCACCTTCAAGCAAAGGAACGAATTCCCATACGTCATTGTCCTTCATGGCATTAATCCACTTTTGAGAATTAGAACTTTCCATGGCTTGATGGAAGTTGATTGGATCATCTTCCACTATTCCAATTTCAACCTCATTTTCTTGGAGAAATATAATATAATCTTCCAGAATTAGACTTCACTTCTCTCTAGTGGATCTCCTTAATGCCAGTAGTCCTCGAGGTTGTAGAGTTTGTTGTTCTAAAATAATTTTTAGAAGTTGAACAGGAGGTTTAATGATAGTTTCCAGATCTGTAGCTGCGTCTTGATCAATACCAGGTATAGTAGCCTCATCCTGAAAACTATCAACGGAAACTAGAGGAATATCAACATGTTCCTCTTCAAAGACAAAGTCTTTAACTCTTTCTCCCTTGGCAAACTCAACATCCTCATAGAACCAAGCATTTATTGTCTAGAAAATTGACCTAGTTATCATATCATAAAGCTTGTAACCCCTAGAACTTTCAGAATATCCAATAAAATGGCAACTAATAGTCCTTGAATCCAGTTTCTTTTCATTAAGCATATAGGGCCTTGCTTTAGTTGGACATCCCTAAATATGTAAGTGCTTCACACTAGGTTTCTTGCATGTCCAAAGCTCATAAGGGTCTTATTAGTTGCTTTAGTTGGAACTCTGTTGAGTAAGCATGTTGCAGTCTTTAAAGCTTCTCCCCAGAGTGATTCTGGTAAGGTATAACGACTAATCATGCTTCTTATCATGTCCTTAAGCATCCTATTTCATCTTTTAGTAATACCATTCATGCTAGGTGAACCTGACATAGTGTACCGCAGTACGATACCGTATTCCTCTAGGAATTTAGCAAATGGTCTTGGACATTGTTCGCCTGATCCATCATATCTGCCATAATATTCACCACAAGCGTTGGATCTAATGCTTTTAATCCTTTTGCCAAGTTAGTTTTCAACTTTAGCCTTATAGCTCTTGAACATGTCTAATGACTATGATTTCTCATGAATGAGATATAGGTAGCCATATCTTGAAAAATCGTCTATGACCGTTATAAAGGACTGTTAATCATTCCAACAAGCTGTATGGAATGGTCCATATATGTCTATGTGTATAATTCTAAGGCTTTTGAAGCCCTATTGGCACCATATCTCATAACATTTGTTTGTTTCCCCTTTATGCAATTAACACACATATCAAAATTCGTAAATTCAAGGGGATCGAGAATACTGTCATACACAAGTCTTTCCATTCTCCTTTTGGAGACGTGACCTAATCTCTTATGCTACAATGAAGCTAAATTCTCATTAATTAATTTTCGCTTTAGACTTCGTTTATTAAAATGCAAGGATTCATTAAAAGAGTCAATTATATCAAGCAAATATAGATTATCATAATATGATAAAGAGCTAGTACCAACCAATTTTGAATTATAAAAGAGACTAAGCTTGCTATTTCCAAAAGAACAACAATATCCAATTTTGTCCAAAACAAAAATAGAAACCAAATTCCATCGAAATGATGGTACAACAAAAGTCTCATTCAAATCCAAATAAAATTTAGCTTTTAGCAATAATCTAAAATTTTCCTATTACATTAGCCTCTACAGATTTGTCATCGCCAACATAGATGTATCTTTCACCATCACTGGGCTTTCGTCAACTCAGACAACCCTGTATAGACACACTGATGTAAGTCGTTGCAGTAGAATCTATCCACCATGTGTGTTTAGGTACTGAAGTCAAATTAACCTCAGTAACAAACAAAATTAAGAAGTATACCTTTCTTTGCATGCCATGCATGATGATTCGTACACTCCTTCTTCTTATGACCCTAAGCTCCATAGAACAAACAAGCATCCTCAGTTCGTTCTTTTTATTGTTCCTTGTGCTGTTTCTTTTGCGGTGCTAATCCCGTAGCTTCCTTGCTTTTCTTTCTTTTCTTGATCCTTTTGTCCTTGGATGTACTAGCTAAGTAAGCACTTTTAGCCTTCTTATGTTTTAACCTTTCCTCTTTTTGAACACAATATGAGATGAGCTCATTAAGGGACCAAGAGTCTTTTTGATAATTATAACTCACTTTAAACTGATTGAACTATGCTGGAAGAGATATCAAAACCAAATCCACCAATAATTCCTCAGAAAGTTCCAATTTGAGTGCCTCAAGTTTTGAAGCAAGGTGAGACATTTCCATTATGCACTCCCTTATGTTTCATTTCCCTTTGTATCTAATTGAGATAAGGTTTGCCAAAAGTGTATTAGTTTCAGCCTTTTCATTTTTAGCAAACCTCTTCTTAATATCCTCAAGGAAACCCTTAGTTGTATCCATTGCATCGGACATAGTGCAGCAAAATGATTCTAGAATAGCATGCTTCATGATCATATAAAACTCATGCGATTTGATCGTTCCCACTTGTCCATCTCCCTCTTTTCATTACAGGTGCTCTTATCCGTAATAGCAATAGGTTGATCAACCTTTAACGCGAGGTCTAGATCCATGACTTTGAGAACAATTAGTACATTCTCTCGCCATGCCTCGGAGTTAGTGCCATTAAACATAGGAATTGAATTTATACTAGTTGAGATATTTCCAACAGAACAAGCAACTGAACAGAGAACAAAACAAACAAATCAAAACAAAACTCACATAACAATCGAATCATGCAAATAATAAATTCAAATAATGGTAGGGGCCATCACCAGATACCTAGCACAACATTGATATTTAGTCTTTGGATAGAAATATCAACTTGTAAGTGGTACTCTTATTGTAGTGATCAAATATTGACAATAAATTCTTGTCAAATAACAAGCCGTTCTTTGGACCAACTTATTATTCACATAGAAAACTTGATAATTGTCACATATTTATCACCACGGGTGCGTATGTAAATTGACCAAATATTAACCTTTGGGCCGACTAATACATGCATGACTCATATACTCGCAAACATCTTCTTATTCCAAAGATAAATGAAATCTATAAAAGAGGCTACTTTAGTAACATATTATTTCAATTATTTATTATAGAATAATAGACATCCAAAATAATTCCAATATTTGAATTTAAATTGCCCGAAATTTAACAATCAATGGTCAATATCAATGGGTTAGTTATTATATTAGATTAGATTAGATTAACCCAGCCGGAATCCTTATCTATCATAAAAATTTTAACCGAAAACCCATAAATAAAAACTTTGGCCAAAGAAATTAATTAATTAAAATTGAATTGAATCCATTAGCGAGAAAGGCTGTGTCCCATCACTCACGGACGATCATGCACTTGCTTCTTCTTTAACGTTGCAAGAGGTAATATTTCGAGAGACTCAAAATGTTTTCATAATATATATTATTCAAATCATGGAATCATAGTCAAATCCAAAAAGTGAAATAATCATAACCCAACAGCACAGATGACTTGATTTCATAATTACATTTTAATGGCCATATTTCCACTAACCCAAACATACGGCATGCTTTGTTTACATACCATACAAGCAGGGACATATGTGAGACAATCAAAATCAACACTTTAATACGTACTGCTACTACCAACTTCGGAAAGAAAGGAAATGACATATATAGACAATCAAAACACCGAATCCATATATAGATCTAGAAAGTGAAATCATCGGAAATCCTTAGTTCCATACATAGAGATTACGAAGACAAGTGCGGAGTCCATGGAATTAACAATAGAAGATTTCACAGACGGACTGATGGTTCATAAAAATCGACCGAACAACAATAAATCATGGCAAAATCGTTGAAAACCGAAAATCATATTCTCAATAATCCAGTCATGATATATGCACTGATACCACTTGTAGAAATATATTATGTCAAACTATTGAGAATAAACTTGCAACAGAAGCGTACCTGAATCTATTGAAATAGCGTGGTTGAGATTTTGTGTTTACTTTGGCTTTTGGCCTTCCAAGAGATGCCTTAGATTATTTCTCTTCATGGGACCATAACTACACACACACACTATATATATGAGTCGACTGAGGTTAACTTTCACTATTTCTAATTTGACCCATTATAAAATTAGAAATATTATTTTGGTCTTTACACATATAGACCCACACTTTATTTAAACGTATTAAAGTTCATGACTTTATTAGATCACTTAATCGGATTTTACTTAGTACGATAGCCCGTAATGAATAATAATCAACATAAAAGCCCACATGATTAATTTATTAATCCAACATGATAGGTAAATAGAAGAGGAACAAGATTAACATAAACTAAAGCATAGAACTATGCCTATCTAAAGTCTCAAAAGTTAAGAAGAGGCCAATAAAGACCATAATAAATAGACCAAAGTAAGAAAAGTAGCCAAGGGCCAAGTCCAAATACAGCTCGAAATTGAGAAAAGCAAAGATAACTCTAGATAATGGAGCTGGAGGAGGTTTAAGATCATGAGGATGAAAGATCCAGAAGTGTTCAAGGAAACCCTGAAGATCCTTATTATGCATTTAGGTCTAATCATCAGCAAGAGCATTAAATGATCATGGATGTCTTAGGATAATTACTGGTTGGAGAAAAGTTGAGCCAAAGATTGAGGGGTTGGGTCGAGTGGGGCATGGAACTTACACTGGAGCGTCCTTAAAAATTCCATGTTCCTTAATTCGTGCACTACACGACATACACGACCTGTGTATGTGGGTTGCGTACTCTTGATGTTGTAATGAAAACTCTAAAACTTCATCAAAATCTTTGCTTGTTTCATTGTAAATCCTTCAAAAAGCTCATTTGTTTCTCATTTATCCCCAAAATTATTAATTTATTAAATAAATATCCTTTTCTTAAGTAGATCAATAAAATACCATATAAAATATGATCAATAAAGTGCAATTGTTAAGGGTCTTAGGACATTTATCAAAATTTGCCCACACTTAACCGTTTGCTTCTCCTCGAGTAAATAAAATAAGGATAAAGAAATCCATCATCAATTATACTCACTAGAAAATGTTAAATGATAAGTATCATTCTTTCATTCAGCTAAACCAAGTGATTCATTAGTGCCTACTGCTCAAACCTACTATAATTTGTACCTGACATACTATAATCAAACTTTTAAGATTAATTCAAGTAAGTCAAACTATTATCCTCACCATTCAATAATCGCTTCCAAAGTCACAAAATCAAATAAAAGCGGCTTGATTACATTCCACCACTTATTAGAAAGTATATAAACTGCTCAACCGCCTCTCTAAGTATTGCAACCTAGAATGAAAGTATATGACATCTGTCATTCCCCTAGATTTTTCCTTCTTTGATTTAAATCTCTCAAAAAATGTTAATAGCCTTCAGATGGACGAGTTTTTACTTGCATCTTTTACTTTTCCTTTGGACGGGTTTTAGCCCATTTCTTTTCAACTTAAAATTTTTTTTATTCAAATCAATTGGGTATAAGAAGCTTTGTTTAGTCAATGGCGAGGTCAAACTTCACTCTTTTGAGGGACCAAAGCCCGCCCAGATTGACCAAGCTTTTTATATACATTTAAGCACAATAATTAATTGATTTTAGAGAGATTACTCAAGAAGAATCACTAAATGATCAACTTCATATGCCCCTTTCACAAAAGGTTAGAGAAACTCTTAAAGTGGTTGAAAACTAAATACACTAACCAACAAGCTTAGAAACATAACTATTAATATTTTAAATCACAGATTTCAACCTTTTTCACAACTCTATATTCAATTATTAAATAGCAAGTAAATTTATCCCACTTAGATTTTATCCTAAAACTTTAACTGAGTATACCAGATTCAAATTAAGTGAGTAAGTCACATAAAGTTACTTTTATAGTATTTTCTGAATGCTAAGTCTATAAAAGGATGAGTATAATTTCAAGATTCTAAGCTTTTCAAGACATATCATCTTTAAAGCTCATTTGCAAACTTATAAATGAGGGACTTTTGATCAAGTTCAAGTTTAAAAATTTATATTCAGCACAAGATAATATGATCAATTAAGTGCATAAAAGATATATATTACTAAAGACCCAAATATTCCTTTCAAACTACCCCTTCCCTACACTTAATTTAGACATTGTCCCCAATGTCTTCCAATGCAGTCATAAAAAGGGAAAAAGGAAAGAAAGGAATAAAATATAAGAAATGGAAAATGAGAACTTTCCCAATCCATTTCCATTTCTAGTGACAATTGATGATTGTAGTAAATTTGGTGACAACATCATCATCATAGCTTTGTGAACCCTAAACTAGCATGACCTAAAAAGAAAAACAAAGAAAACTAAAAAGAAAAGAAGAATTTAACCTAGCCTAAACATCCACCATGACCATCAAACATAGTAGATAGAGAGTTTTCCTACAACGGGAACTAAAAAAGAATCTACAAAAGAGAGAAGAGAATCACATACTTGTCATTGATCAAGATGATACAAGAATGTGAAGGTGCAAGGAGTTTGTGAGTAGAGAAGAAATCGTGTATGTGAGGAATGAAAAAGAACAAAGTAGTGTAGAGAATTTGGTGTCATGTACATATGTATATGCAGTGGTACACTACACTTGTACATGGGTCGTGTACAATGACCAGTGACTGCTCAGAATCATAAAATGAAAAGTTCCAGTTGTACATTACCCCTACAAAGGTCATGTACATCCACTCATGACTCCATAGAAAGTTGATTTCCAAAATTTGTATATACACAACTCACATACACGAGTCATGTATAATTACTTGTGACTTTACAGTAGCTTTGCAACCTGAAAACACTTGTACACGACTCTTACATGATCCGTGTATCTTGACTTGTGACTCCACAGCATGTTGGAAAGTTGTATACTACCAAAGTACACGGGTCGTGTACACTGGAAACATTCAAGTTCGAAAATTTCCTCTAAGTATTGATTATAATGAAAATGCATGATAGAGTCTACTTACCTTTGACACTTAGAAAGTGTTTTTCCCCCTCAAATCTTACTTGTGAATGCTCTTCTCCACACTTATCTTGAAAGTACAAATTCATGTCTTGATGTGCTCTAAAATTTGCAGAAAAATAGGTGGAATTAGACTATAAAAAGAAAAGAAAAGAAATCTACATACCTATGTTAGACATGGGCTGCCTCTCATGAAGCGTTGTTATTTTATGTTGTTAGCTTGACATTTGGTGTTAACCTTTCCACCTGGATCCCATGGGAATGTGTCCCACTCCCTTATTTTTGTAGTTAATAAGGAAAATTCCTTTCTCATTCTTGTTCCAATTCTTTTAAATTCAATTCCCTTGTTTTCAAATATCATAGTGTTGGCTCAAACTCTATAATATAGCTTGTAGGCTCAACATTTCCCAAACACCCAATGATCTCAATACATGGAGAGAAATTAATATCTTTAATTTTGATCCCATGTTCAATCTCTCCGAACATCTCTGCTTCTAGGGTAACTTGAGGAATGTCCTCTAGATTTATGATCTTCAAGATTGGAGCACTAGAGAAAGGATTAGGATATAACACCTCGGTCTCCTTAAATTCATCTCTTTCTTTAATAGACTTCAACTTATCTTCATGACTATTCAGATCTACCCCTTGATCTATAATTTCATTTTCCTTCTCTACCAAATCATCCTTCACGTTTAATGACTCCTTAAGCTGCATATTCGGATCATTTTCTCCTGATGCATTAAAGGGACTTATAATTTTCTCCTTATTTACTCTCTCATATCTCCCAAGAGTTTCTAAAGGTTCAATTAACCTACATACCTACTCTGGAGATGGTCTTAGAAGAGTGATCAATTCTTCTATGCTTATGAGTTTGTAAAGAATAGGAGCACAAGATTGCCATCGGTCCGCTTCAAAAAGGGCTTGCGTCATCTCAACAAACAAATCTATTTTATTGTATCTTGTATCAATGATTCTTTCTAAGATAGATTTTTCTTGAGATTCTTCATTTGTATGGCTCAAGGAAGAAGATGACATGGCCAATGTGGCTTGAATATAGTTGTTATGTAAGTCTTAAGAAAAATGTAAGACAAGTCTCTGACTTTGACATTCAAAAGTCCAATGTCTACCACCATACTCCCTACAAATCATATCATTAAGAGTCATAGAGTTAGTATCTAGAAATTCTTGATAAGAAGCAATAGGAGATAATGCATTTGTATAAAATGAGTTAGGAGGATGATAATATTGATTAGGGCATTTATAAGACTCATGATTACCTCCACAATACTAGCATATAAATCCCATGCAATTCATAGTTCACACAATCATAAAAACTCAAGAAGATATTTAGTCAAGATGAATTAACCCAAAAAGCATAAAAAAATGGTTAAAGTAATAGATACTAAAGCTTTTCCTAGTATTGGCTTACCAGATCCCCGATTTTCCAAGGATTGGCTTTCTAGATCCTAGCAACGGTGCTAAAAACTTGATAAGAGTGTATCAATCATATTAAATAATAAATAATAAAAATCCAATAGAAATCCTACAACAAGCTTTAAAGCAATACACCTATCGATTGCATAATAAAATTATTACGGGTGTCATCCTCTAGGATCTGGATATCAAGTACTTGTATTATTCTTTTTCTACTATTTAACCTAATAATTGAAATGATATTATAAGAATTATTTATCTAACTAATAATCCTAGTAGTTAATTATGTGCCTTCCTAAGATAATACAATCACAAAATGTTACCCCTTATCTTGATCCACCATAAACCCTAATTTCTTATAATAAAGGATTGATTAATAGATTATTTACATTTTAAATTGCAAGAATTCCTAAATTCATCAACTTCTCTTTCAAGATAATTGAATTCTAATTCTACATGATTAATAGAAATGTCTTTCATCATCAACTATTTTCCCTCAAAAGAACCTCCAGTGGTCGAATTTGAAAGTCTGTAATAGCTATTTTTAACCTATCATGCCTCAAACTTGTCACACCTTAAACTTGTCACACCTCGATTTATCCCATGACCAAGTTTGTATTGTTTGATCTCATCGTGCCTTGGATTTACACTATGGAGCCCATGATTTGCCACGCGATGAAGGACGTGACTAAGGCTGTGCTTTCTCATTTTGTTCCACTCGTCGTGCCTTGGATTTATACTTGTCATGCCTTGGATCAAACTTGTCGAGCCCTTGACTTGCCCCTTGATCAAAGCTACGATTAAGACTAAGGCACGATAATTTGTTTCTGCACAATCTACAAAGAATAATACACGTAAAAACACAAACACAAACACAAACACATATATGCATATTAAAGCATAAACATATCAAAAACAAGTTTTTCTTATAAAATGTAGCTTAACTAAGTTGTGGAGCATTTGTGCAATACATTTTATCATCAAAATAAGATTGTAATTACCCTTGGTTTATCAATATAATGATATAATATTGTGCACATGGATGTCAAAATTGCAAGTCAAATATGCATTTCTACGAGTTTATGATTTTCTATATTTTTCCTTAATTAAAATAGATAAAAAATTGATTAAGTGCAGACTTTAGGTTGAATTATAAATTTAGGTGTATGATTCTACACATTTATAATTTTACTAATTTTGCATGGTTTTATATGATTATATCGATTTTATGCATTTAAGTAAATAGTAAAATCGCGATTTGACAACCATGATTGTGCACGTATTAAATCAAAGAATAGTCAAAGCACATGGATAGATTCAAGAGAGCACAAACTTCCATTAATGAAACAGTTGAGTCACTACACTAGGGTTTGAGTTTCTCAAGACCTAGGGTATAGAGATCTATTTTTATAGATGAATGATTACAATGATAGAGACAAGAAATATGATCACAACCCCTTAAATTGAGGTCTTGTGATCTTCAGTAAACGCTTGCGTTTCTCTACTCAAAAGCACCTATTTTTCTCTTTAGGGTTCGTAGGAATAAAGATATATCTTTTAAGTGATGAGTCAAGATGGCTATTTATAGGAAAAAGCAAAATATCTTCTACACAACTATCCTATACGGCCATGTTCGAGGCCGTATAGAATAAAAAACCAGTGATAGCATGGGAAAAAATGGCTACATGACCTCAAGCATAGCCTATGTAGAGTGCTCATATAGGTTCAAAAACACTTCCGATCACTTTCCAGCCTCTACACATACTTGATACACAGCTTTTACGGTTGCTTGTGCACTTTAAAATCACTTGCTGGTCGAATTTTGCTTTCTACACCAGTATTCTGCATAGCTTGTGTAGAATGGCCATGTATGTTTTAAATCTTTACTTTGCCTAATTCTTCATCAATATGTCCTTTAACTCATCTAAATGTCTTCATTAAGCTCTTTGTTCTATTTTATTCCTGAAATTAAAATTTTAACCAACTAAGTATCATTTTCTTTAATAAATTATATAAAATTCGTATAATATAATATCAATTCAATACAAATAGTAAGGATCTTTTAACACTTATCAATTGCTCTAAGTGGTCATGAGTACTTTTTTTCTTTCTTTTTTTTTTTTTGATATCTTCTCGAGCATGAGACAATACTGTTGGATTGTCCTAGTTATGGCATCTGAAGCATGTGAACACATCTTTTTTTCTTCATTTTGAATTTGAAACTTATCCTTTCTTTTTAGTTTTTGGTTAAACTTCATAAACTTTTTGAAACTATTAATCATTAATGTAAGCTCGTCATCATCATCACTCTCTTTATTACTTAAGTTAGAGCTTGTAGCCTTTAGGTCCATGACTTCTTGTTGGATTTCTTTCCTTATCTCTTAATCATTTCATGCATTTTGAATATGCCAAAGAGTTGTTCTTTGGAGGGAGTGCTTATGTCATGTGCTTCTTCAGTAGCAATCCTCTTGTCTCTCCAATCTCTTGATAAGACAAACATTTTTAGAATTAAGCTTAACATCAATAAAGTTTTTGCCAAAAACCATTAATTTATTTACAATGTTACACCAACTGAATCATTGGACTTCATTTGAAATTTTTGAAATCACCACATAATGAGATTATTTTTTTATCCATCACTTTAAAAGTTTGTTCATATGTGCATTGTGTTTTCATCCTAAATTTGCTTAGATCTAGTGCTTGTACATAATTTAATAAAATGATTTTCTTTATGTATAATGTAAGATGTTCATTATCCCATTCCACCTTAGTATAATTTACTCTTCTTTTCCTTCTATTTTGATTGGATCATCCTCAATAACACTCCACAAGAGCTTATTTAAGCGTTTAGAAAAATTTGATTTTCATTTCCAATATAGATAATTACTACCAATTAAGAGTGTTAGCCTATTTATACTTATCCTATAGAAAGTTTAGTATATTAGTTGTTATGATCTTAACTCTATCATACAATTAAGAAAATGATTAGAGATTACTTCCAATACTAAATGAAAAATTAAACATAAGAGAGAGGGTAAATTAGGTTTAGACACAATTTTATTTAAATTTTCTTATTTTAATTTTGAAATAGCAAATTAAGCAGTACTAGCAAGATAAAGGAATAAGCAACAAAGTTCTTTAAATGTAAAGAGATAGGGATAGTGTAAAGTACAAATAAAAAAATTCATAATGAAGGGTATATATGTAATATAATGTTGTTAACAAGGTATTTTTGTCCTTGAATAGACCTAATTGGACACGGGAAAGTCACATGCGAATGATCGGATGAATTTGGCTTAGGCCAGCATCTAAGCCACCGGCCTAGAAACAACAGATGATGGCCTAAACTCCGGCATTTAAGCTTCGAAGAATGAATGAGGAAATTCTCCTTACGCCGGACTAAAGGCCGTGACATACCTATATAAGCCACTGGCATAGGTACTTAAGCCGCTGGCGTAAAGGCCAGCCTATGTGCGCGTTTTTCCTAAGCTAGGGTTGCATTTTTCCAGAGCCAACTTTCTCTATAAATAGACCCTTAGACCTTTGATTTCCCCACACTTCTTCTTAAGCCAAACTCAAGGTATGTGGGTTTAATCTTGGTCTTTTTCAATTCCTTTCCTTAAATAGATAAATCTAATTCCAGTTTTGTATATGATTGAAGGAGATTCGGGAATCTATTGAAGAAAACCTTAAAGCTGATTTTGAGAGTTTCGATTTCAAATCAAAGTAAAGGTAAGATCTATATCAAAGTCTCATAGTTTCTGAGATTAATAGATTATAGGAATATGACTAGAGCGATAGTAAATTACTTGTGACAGGAGATTTATTGAATGAATTAAGGTTCTATTACCAGTAGGATCTGTGAATTCTAAGTAAGTATGAACCCGTTCTATATTTGTAGATATAAAGTTATGAATTTTAGTCGTTTCGCTCATAAAGGATTTTCTATATATGTATATGTTGTGAAGAGAATTTTGGAGATGATTAAGAACTTTGGAGAAATTATGCAAAGGATTTCTATGAAGTGCAAACGGGATAAACGGGTGTGTTGATCTTTGATTAGGTTTATAGAATTAGGGTTAGGGTTTGATATTGTTATTACAATTGGAATTGATTACAATATATATATATATATATATGTATCTATATTGTTAAACAGGAGTATTGTGAGGTTAGGGTTCCTACTTTATTAATAGTTACTCTTCGAGAGATTTGGATTGAAAGTAAATCAGATACGACCTTACCATGTTTGATTGTATGTGCTTGTAGGATTAGTTGTTATAAACCTAAATTAATGATTATCGGACTTTAATTAAATCAAGTGTTGCTTATGCTTGGCTGTGGTTAGTAAAGACCATGACAGTAGTGTGATACTAATGCTGGCAACGTGATGATCCTTGTGTCACGTTGTCTCCGGTGGAGCTGCACCTAGAGATAATTCTAGTAGATTAGGAGTTGTTACTAGCTTAATTATGGAATGCAATTATATATATATATATATATATATATTATCTATACTATGGTTTTCATCAGGGTCCTGAGATACTCCAGGTTTAAGATTAGTGATCAATAGTCCGAAACTGTGTTGTTTACAGGCTAATCAAAAGATAACAATTTGTGCTTGCTGCATTAGAATCTAAGTTGTATGTGATATTGTGTTGCATGACCATGTGCATGTGTTTTCGGTTTAGCATACTGGGCGTTTTCGCTCAATCCTTATTTTTCCCATAGGTATAGGTAAAGATTCTATTATTTATGACTTGATAGGCTACGATGTATTCATCGATGATGGGAAGAGCGATAGCGGTTATGATCATCCGACTGTCATTTGAAATTATTTATTAGAAATTTGAGAAGATGAAACATATTATGAGTTAGTTAGTTTTCTTTTGGGGACTTTTATATGTAAGGATTTCTTTATTATGTTTTAGATTGGATATTTAGTTATGTAGGTTTATGAGATAAGGACATTTAATTTGATATGAAAAGTTTTAAAAGTTACCTCATATGTGAGTATTTGGTGATATTGGAAATACATGTTTGTGGTTTTAGAAATATATAGCTTTAGTGTGTCTATTCTAGTAAAGACACGTGGTAGGATAATAACGCTTTTAGGTTAGGGTGTTACTGCATAAGTGGTATCAGAGCAATAGGTTTTTGATCAATAAATTTAAGTTATGTCTCCTTAGGAGGGTGAGCATTGGTTTTGAGGGGTAGGAATAGTTGGAGATGTTAATTTTATGTTATGATGTTTATATATATATATATATATTATTTTTTAAGTAATATGATCTTTGAGTTCTTAATCTCATAGATGATATCCTTGTCTAGAATGCCTCAACGTAGAAGAGCCCCTGATGTTGGTTCTTGTAAAACTGGTGAAGAGGAGCAATCACCCTCGAATCAGGCACCTTTAAACCAAGTGGGAGAGGATTTACCCCCACCTTCGCCACCACCAGTCCCACCTGTGGGATAGCAAGTGCCTATTGATGCTGCCCAACTAATGCAAGCGGTAAATGCCTTATAGGGAGTAGTCACCCAATAACAACAAAACATGAGAGATGACATGCAAGTGATCCAAGCAAATGTTGAAGCTTGGAGGTAGGACACCCAAAGAATGAATGATAATGGAGGGAATGGGGCGAGGCACGCTGATGTTCTGAGCTTGAATAAATTTATGGATCTAGTGTACAAGTTCGAGCTGACACCTAGAAAACCCCTAAGGCACAATTATGGATGGAGGAGGTGGAAAAGACTTTCTGCATTAGACATTCCTGAATAAAAGAAAGTGGAATATGCCTCCTACCTTTTGATTGGGAGAGCAAACAATTGGTAGCTAAGCACCAAGAGGCACTTGCCAGGAGTAATCGCAAGGAACATGTTTCAGCAAGCCTTCTATGGGGAGTTCTTCTCAGATAGTGTCAGATAAAAGATGATGCAGGAATATTATACTTTGCAGCAAGGCAAGCTGACTGTTGAAGAGTATGAAGCAGAACTGAATAGGCTAATGAGGTTTCTCCTCGAGCCACTAAGAGAAAGCGAGATGCTAAGATGAGCAGGTTCATCACTAGGTTAAAATTGGAGATTCAACATCAGGTTAAATTGATGGAGTTGACCAGCTGCTCATCTATGGTCAACAAGGTAAAGCTGGTTGAGCAGGGGTTAAAGAGGATTAAGGGAAGGGAGGACTCGAGGAGTCAGGTTTATTTAGGTAAGAGGCCGGCTGTTTCAATTATTACTCAAGATAGAGGAAAAAGACTTTTCACCCAACAAGTAAGATCCTTGGTCCCAAGTTCTAATAAGAAATGCCTTAAATGTTAGGGACCCCATGATGTGAAAGACTGCAAATGGCTTGATAGTGCATGCTTCAACTGTGGAAAGGTAGGGCATAGTTAGAGATTCTGCACCGAGCGATCAGGAGGTCCACATATTTTCTGCTTTAAGTGTGGACAAAGAGGGCATAAGGTCATGGGCTGTAAAGAGCTGGGTAGGCAGGTAATTTTAGGAGCCCTAGTGGGCAGACCTCAAGGTCAAGGATAAAGAGCACCCGCTAAGATTTATGCATTACAGCATAGAGACACTTCCAGTGTGGACACCATAGCAGGTATGCTATCTATCGTCGGGAATAGTGCATATGTATTAATTGATACTGATGCGAGCTTCTCATGTATATCTAAGTTTTTACATATGTATGTGGAGTTAATATTGAATTCATGTCTGGATATTTTACTGTAAATTCTTCTTTAGGGAGTAGATCCTTACTGAATAGAATATGCAGAGATGTGAACATAGAAATAGAAGGTAGGTATTTACCTATAGATCTTATGGTGATGGACATGATCGATTTTGATGTAATCATAGGAGTAGACTGGTTGATGAAGCACCAGTCAATAATTGATTGCAAAAATCTAGTTATGGAGTTTAGTTTAGATGGAGATAAATTTGTATATGAACTTGAAGTACAAAGACCTGCAACTTTACCCATATACGAGTTGTGGGAGAAGCTAGTATTGGTAGTGGCAGCTATGATATTAGGAGATGAATCAAGGAATGATCCTACAAGAATACCGGTTGTGAGAGAGTATCTAGATGTATTTCAAGAAGATTTACCCGGATTACCGCCTGAAAGAGAGGTTGAGTTCACTATTGATTCGGTGCTAGGTACCATGCCTAAGTCTAAAGCACCATACCATATGGCTCCGACTGAGTTGGCAGAATTAAAGGTTCAATTGGAGGACTTACCCAAGAAGAAATTTATTAGACCAAGTGTATCGCCTTAGGGAGCGCCAATGTTATTTGTGAAAAAGAAAGACGAGAGCATGAGATTGTGCATTGACTACCGAGAATTGAACTTGGTGATGATCAAGAATAAGTATCTGCTACCTAGAATAGACGACTTATTCGATTAGTTGGCAGGAGCATGGGTGTTCTCCAAGATTGATTTAAGGTCGGGGTATCATCAATTGCGAATTGAGACAGAAGATATTCCAAAGACAGCTTTCAGAACTAGATATGGGCATTATGTGTTTGTAGTTATGCCCTTCAGTCTTACGAATGCACCCATGGTATTTATAGATCTCATGAACAGATTCTTTAGGGATTATCTAGAATCTTTTGTTGTAAGGTTCATTGACGACATTCTGGTGTATCCAAAGACTGAGAAAGAACATGAAGAACATCTCCGATTGGTCTTGAGTAGACTAAGAGAAGAAAGGTTGTATGCTAAATTCACTAATTGTGAGTTTTGGTTGGAACAAGTGTCATTCTTAGGACATATTGTAGATGGGAAAAGATAGTTGTGGTTGATTGGCTGACTCCTAAGATCGTACTTGAGATTAGAAGTTTCCTAGGGATGGCAGGGTATTATCGAAGATTTGTTGAAGACTTCTCTAAATTTACAAATCCTTTGACAAGACTGACGCAGAAAGGAGTGAAGTATGTTTGGGATGAAAATTATGAGAGTAGCTTCTGACAGTTGAAAGAAAAATTAGTGTCTACACCGGTTTTAGCTTTGCCAATGAGTGGAGAGGAGTATACTATTTATAGTGATGCTTCTATACAAGGCCTTGGTTATGTTTTGATGCAAGGTGGAAGAGTTATTTCATATGCATCTAGACAATTAAAGCTGTATGAAAGAAATTATTCCACTCATGACTTGGAACTGGCAGCCATAGTTCATGCATTGAAATTATGGAGACATTATTTGTATGGTGAAAACTGCAAAATATTCACGGATCATAAGAGCTTGAAGTGCATTTTCACCTAGATAGATCTAAACATGAGGCAAAGAAGGTGGTTAGAACTGATTAAAGACTATGACGTGGATATCCAATACCATCCTGGAAAGGCCAATGTCGTAGCGGATGCCTTAAGTAGGAAGAGGAATGAGAATTTAGCAGTTATGATCCCTTCTGAGCGTCACTTGGTAGATGATATGAGGAAATTAAACTTAGAGATAGTGACCCAAAAAGTAAGTGCATGATTGGCAAGGTTGCATATTCAGCCAACATTCGTCGATAGAATTAAAGCAAGTCAAGTGGATGATCCGAGCATATTGGAGATAAGGCGAAGAATGGAAATTGGAAGAACCCCTGAATTCTATATTGATGAAGAAGGTATCATGAGATACAAGGGAAGATTGTGTGTACCAGAGCAAGGAGAGATTAAGAGAGATTTGTTGAAGGAAGCTCATTATTCGAGTTATTCCATCCATCCGAGAGGTAACAAGATGTACTATGACTTAAAGGAACTATATTGGTGGAATAATATCAAAAAGGAGATTGCTGAGTATGTATCGAAGTGTCACACGTGCCAGATGATCAACATAGAGCATAAATGACCAACCAGTGAATTGAAGCCTTTTCCTATACCCCAGTGGAAGTGGGAACACATTAATATGGATTTTGTCACGGCTTTACCCAAGACTAAAGGGAAGGTTGATTCGATATGGGTTATTGTTGACAGATTCACCAAAGTAGCCCGATTATACCAATTAAAACTGGTTATCGATTGGATCTTGTAAACCCCGGTTTCCTAGTAGTCAAGTAAACACTGGAAACCAAAAAGCAAAACCCTAAATTAGTCTAGTTCAAGCTTAGTGAGAGGAGCTTAGAAACCCTAGATTAGGCTTTCCTTCGGTTTCATAACCAAAAAATTTTTATAAAATAAATTAATGTGAATTATTGTTTTTAAGTATATTTCAAACCTTGGAAAGTTTTAATTTCGAAAAATTTTATATTCCGGGCTTTCCCGAGCTCCATTACGGAAAACGAGCCCCAGGACTAGAAACTCAGAAAAATATTCCGGAATACTCCTTAGAACCGAAATTTTATAAGGATTTAAAAAATATAAATTTTATAATTTTTCGGGCTATAAAAATTACATTTATAGCCTTTTTCCTGTATTTTCATTACTACCGGTAAAGTAGATGTTTTGTCTACTATTTTCCACTATTCACAAGTACAACCTATAATACATACTACCCATACCCTATTCTTACATTCTTATAACCACTCATTATATTTTCTTTTCCAAGAAAATTTTGTTCCCTACTAAATTATTACATTTATTACATTTTATTACATAAAATTACATATTCGAACAAATTTAACTCACTCCCTCTCTCTCCCCTAATGTGGTTGGCGCACCCCCCTTTTCTTTTTCCCCTCTATTTGTTTTATTTTACTTCTTTTAATACAAATAAACCTTAATTCACTTAATATATAAACTCATTTTCACTCTCTCTCTTCATTTTTACTCTTCCAAAATTTTTGAAAAGTGAAAAACTCTCTCTATTCTCCCTCATGTTGCCATGAACTCCCCTCCTCACACACACACACTCACAAGTTCATTTCTTCTTCTTTTCTTCTCCAAATCTTCCTTTAGGTAATGATTTCAAGCCTTATTACTACTTAATCCTGTAATGGCAAGAGTATTATTGTGTGTTTTCACTTTAAATCCCAATGAGCAAATGCTAGGGATAAGAAAATACTAATACATGAATATCAAGCTATTACAAGAGTAGATCTTGTGTTTAATGAGCTTTTGTTGAAGTATTATTATGTTCATGCATATAAAAGTAGAGATCTTGTATGAAAAATATATGTTCATGTCTTTGATCTCATATTCATGCACTATAAGTTATAGATCTAGTATTTAGATACTCATATTTTTCATGACATTCATGTTGATATGAATATTTTGTATTTTCATGCATTAATGTTCATAAAAGCTTAGTCTTGTATATATAAATGTGATAGTTGGTAGATCTTTATGAAGACAAAACAAGAAACTTGAAAAGAAAATATTTTTGTTAGAAATGTTCAAGGGAAAATTCGTATGATTTTCAAGACCTATTTTAAAAACCTTTGAAACCACTTGAAACTCATATTTTACATGAAAAATGAAGGGTATAAATAATAGGTATCATTAAGTAATGATTTTTATAAGTTGAAATGAGTTTGGATATGAGTAATGTGTAAAACAAGTAGTGGCATTAAGATGGAAAATTTTGAGTTAGTGTTCAACTTGTTAAATTTGTAACTTTGGATGATGCCTATGTAAACACCTAGTATTCAAGCTCAAAATGAATGTTTTATGTGTTAAATGAAGTCCTTAGGTAATAGATATAGTAAAGCTTTAAATTTTAATGCATTAAACAAGTTTTCTCAAGGGAAACATGCAAGAAATGAATTTTTCCAAAATTCGGATTTTTATGAAAAGCCTATTTAAAAACATACTTGCAAAGTGAAAAATGTAAGTTTTTATGTGGAAATGAGGGTCTTGGATAATGTAGATGATGAAGACTCATTTTTATTTAGATAACAAGGAAATTTTAAGAAGGAAATCCCGAAACACTAATGAGATGCTAAATTTGGAAAATTGGATTTTCAAGAAGTAGTTATTGTTAGAGTCTTGTAAGATTTAGGAGTTCACAAAATTTTCATTGTCAAAAATCATCAAGATCATGCACATATTGGACTCATCACATGCCATTCATGTTAGGAACTCATTCATATTTTATATACACATGAATCATCAACTAGATACATTTTGATCAAATGCAAAACAATTTTTCGGAAATGGAAAAGGTTACAGACCAGATCTGATCCCTCTGTTCCTTGATCTAAATGTTTTCAAAACTTAGAAATAATAATAGAAATGGATAGATCTTTCTAAGTAGATAGAAATTGATATATAATTTGCGAAATTTTGAGTTAAAATGACTAAGTTATGGCCGTCTTAAGTTGGAACTTCCGCAAATAGCAAGAATCACGATTTTATTTAGTTTAGATGCATAGTTAGAATTAGTTAAGTGATGAAGTTCTCATTGGGTTATTCTTATTTGGTAGGTGATCCCGAGAATGACGAGTCCCTACCACTCGATTATTATTACTAAGAGACCGGCGTATCATGGCCGAGTGAGTATTACTTCCGGATTTCAATTATTGCTTGTAATTGTAATGATAGATGCACTAGTTACTAAGCAAAAACCAAAATGAATATACATGATCGGGTTATTTGGGAATTGTATTTGTCTGTTGTTGATATGTGGAATTGAATTTAAAGAATATCGAAGCCGGGTGATAAATCATTGTTTGTATAGTATAGTAGAAATGATTGTCTGCGAGTATTGCTCTGTCACTTA
Organism: Combretum micranthum; assembly: GCA_024138025.1. NCBI lineage: Eukaryota > Viridiplantae > Streptophyta > Magnoliopsida > Myrtales > Combretaceae > Combretum > Combretum micranthum. The sequence continues at coordinate 33,826 of JAMXBD010001188.1, read as the reverse complement.
AAAGAATTGGTTTAATTGATTATCAGACATTAAAGATAAACTCGAACTCATTCATATCACGATGGGGATGGAGCATTAGCATTTGTTGGTTTTTCGTGATCCATAAAACGAATATGTTGGTTAATCGTGATCCATAAAACAAATATATGAGTTTGTTGACCGTGAGCTTAAACGGCGTTGTACCGTAGGATTCGTTAATCTGTTAACTCGGGATGGAGGATGCAAGTCCATTCACATATGATTTCCGGCTGGTCATATGTTTGTTAAACTCACGTGTTTGATGATTTCACTTGATTGATTAATCACTTGCTTGAATGTTTTGTTAAAATTATAATATGGAAGTTTTCACTCACTAAGCTAGTTAGCTTACGCCCCTATAATTTCTACTTGTTACAGCACGAGTTCATTTGGCTTAGGCCAAGGCAGGCTACAGCTCAGGTACCGGAGCTAGGCGTTTCCTTTAGAAGTTTATTTCGGTTTTGGTTAGACTTCCACAGGAAACCAAAAGGACTCTGGATGACTGTAATGAACCTTAATATTCTTTTGGGGGAAATGCCCCTTAGACTTTGTAACTTTATGTATGTGTTTTGATTTATTATCTAAGGCTATCGAATGCCGCATTAAACTTCTTAACTCCATTGAATAGAGTATTCTATTATCGTAAAGGGACGCTTTACATCTATACAAGACTCCCGAAGGGCTCGGATAGTAATTCGAGAATCTTATATAGCATGTGGCGGACTATTACGTTTAGAATACCCCTTTAGGGCGTGACAGATCTATTAGCACAGTTATATATTAAAGAGATCGTGAGGCTACATGGAATTCCAGTGACCATTGTGTCAGACCAAGACACCAAGTTTGTAGGAAGATTCTAGAAAAGTTTACATAAAGCTTCAGGAACTAAAGTGGTCTTTAGTACTGCTTGTCATCCTCAGACAGACGAACAATCTGAACGTACCACCCAGATTCTTAAAGACATGCTAAGAGCTTGTGTCTTGGACTTTAAGGGAAGCTGGGATGAACACCTACCGTTGGTGGAATTTGCCTGCAACAACAGTTATCAAGCATCAATAGGGACGCCAACGTATAAAGCCTTATATGGAAGAAAGTGTCAATTACCAATTCATTGGGATGAAGTAGGTGAAAGACAGATTCTAGGACCTGAGTTGGTACATGATGTTGTTGACAAAGTTAAGGTAATTAGATAGAAATTACAAACTGCTTAGAGTTAACATAAAAGCTATGCGGATAAACGAAGAAGACCGTTGGAATTTCAGATAGGAGAACAAGTGCTACTTATGATATTCCCGACGAAGGGTGTTGTTAGATTTGGTATGAGAGGCAAGTTGAATCCCAGATATGTTGGATCATTTAAGATTCTGGAACGGAGTGGAGATATGGCATACAGAATAGCACTGCCGCCGAGTCTGGAAGGAGTGCACAACATATTTCACGTATCCCTATTGAGGAAATATATGTAAGACCCTGATCAAATTATAGCTTAGGAACCGTTAGAAGTTCAAGCTAATCTATTTACTCGAGAAAAGCCCATGAGAATCTTGGATACGAAAGAAAAGATATTGAGGAGACGCATGATTAAGTGTGTGAAGGTTTAATGGATGAATCAAACCGAACGGGACGCGACTTGGGAGTTAGAAGAGGAGATGCAAGCCATGTACCTTGAGCTTTTCAATGAATTAGGTAACTTTCGAGGATGAAAGTTTCTTTTAGGAGGGAAGATATGTAAAGTACAAATAAATAATTCATAATGAAGGGTATATATATAATATAATGTTGTTAAAAGGGTATTTTTGTCCTTGAATAGACCGAATTAGACATGAGGAAGTCACATGTGAATGATTGGACGAATTTGGCTTAGGCCGGATCTAAGCTGCCAGCCTTTAATCTTAACCCGCCGACCTAGAAACAACGGATGACGACCTAAACTCCGGCATTGAAGCTTCAAAGAATGGATGAGGAAATTGTCCCTATGCCAAGCTAAAGGCCGCCGGCATACCCATATAAGCTGCTAAAGTAGGTAACTAAGCTGCTGGTGTAAAGGCCGGCTTATGTCCGTTTTTCCTAAGCTAGGGTTGGATTTTTCCAAAGCCAACTCTCTCTATAAATAGACCCTTAGACCTTCTATTTCCCCACACTTCTTCTTTAGCCAAACTCAAGGTATGTGGGTCTAATCTTGGTCTGTTTCAATTCCTTTCCTTAGATAGATAAATCTAATTCTAGTTTTGTATACGATTAAAGGAGATTCGGGAATCTATTTGAGAAAACCCTAAAGCAGATTTTGAGAGTTTCGATTTCAAATCAAAGTAAAGGTAAGATTTATATCAAAGTCTCGTAGTTTCTGAGATCAATAGATTATAGTAATATGATTATAGCGATAGTAAATTACTTGTGACAGGAGATTTACTGAATGAATTAGGGTTTGTTGCAAGCAAAATCTGCGAGTTCTAGGTAAGTATGAACCCGTTCTATCTCTGTAGATATAAAGTTATGAACTTTTGTAGTCGTTTTGCTCATAAAGGATTTTATATATGTATATGTTGTGAAGAGAATTTTAGAGATCATTAAGAACTCTGGAGAAATTGGAAAATGGTTTTTGTGAAGTGCAAATGGGATAAATAGGTGTGTTGATCTTCGATTAGGTTTATAGAATTAGGTTAAGGTTTGATATTGTTGTTACAATTGGAATTGATTGCAATATATATATATATATATATATTGTTAAACAGGAGTATTGTGAGATTAGGGTTTCTACTCTGTTAATAGTTACTATTTGAGAGATTTGGATTGAAAGCAAATCTAGGTACGACCTTACCATATTTAATTGTATGTGCTTGTAGGATTAGTTGTTATAAACTCGAATTAATGATTATCGAAATTTAATTGAATCGAATGTTTCTTGTGCTTGGCTGCGGTTAGTAAAGACCATGACAGTAGTATGATACCAACGCTAGCGACTTGATGATCCTTGTGCCGTGTTGTTCCGACGGGAGCTGCACCTAGAGATGATTTCGGTAGATTAGGAGTCGTTACTAGCTTAATTGTGGAACGCGATTATATATGTATATACTATCTATACAATGGTTTTTATGGAGGTCATGAGTTACTCTAGGTTTAGGATTAGTGATTAATAGTCCTAAACTATGTTGTTTGCAAGCTAATGAAAAGATAACAATTTGTGCTTGCTTCATTAGAATCTAGGTTGTATGTGATATTGTGTTGCATGATCATGTGCATGTGTTTACGGTTTGGCGTACTAGGCATTTTTGCTCAATCCTTATTTTTCTCACAGGTACAGGTAAAGATTCTATTATTTATGATTTGACGGGCTATGACGTATTCATCGATGATGGGGAGAGTGATAGCGGTTATGACCATCCTACTGACATTTGAAATTAGTTATTAAAAATTTAAGAAGAAGAAACATATTATGAGTTAGTTAGTTTTCTTTTGGGGACTTCTATATGTAAGGATTTCTTTATTATGTTTTAGATTGGATATTTAGTTATGCTAGTTTATGAGATGAGGACATTGAATTTGATATGAAAAGTTTTAAAAGTTACCCTATATGTGAGTATTTGGTGATATTGGAAATGAATGTTAATGGTTTTAGAAATGTATAGCCTTAGCGTGTCTATTCTAGTAAGGACGCGTGGCGGGCTGATAACGCCTTTAGGTTAGGGGCGTTACGGATAGAGATTTCAAGTATGGATTTAATGTGAAGTTCAAACCTCTCTTTACTCTCTACAGCCCACAATGTCTCCATTCGAGGACTTAACATACCATATTATTGATCACTAAATTGATGTTCACTAGGAGCCACACAAATATAATATAATGGTATCTTTCAACAATATTGTAAATAACACTCTCAAGGGCATTACTTGGTTTCTCAATTAAATTTACTGTTTGTTACCCATAATTGGCTCTCTAAACGTGTTATAATATGCCAAAATCTCCCACTTATAAGCTCTTAAAAAATTATGGTATTTACCTAAATTCTTTTACTTTTGCCCTTGCATGTAATACTATTAACTCTAAAATATATATAAGATATGATGACTAGAGATCCAAACCATCATCTAAAAGAGATGATGGTAGTGGCAATGGTTATCATGATTCACGCTAGAAGAGACTTAGCAAGTTATTATGGTAAAAAATAAAATGCAAATGTCTCTATTGCACTTACTAGCAAAACTATTTTAAGGGAAATAAATGGGGAAAAAAAAAGCAACAAAAGCTTACCCTTATTACATTTAGATTTGTGCATGTCTAAGTATGTGAGCATGTGTGAGAGAGAGATCACAATATGATTGCCTAAACATGACCTGATATCTTATAAGATGAAACCTTATAAAGTTTTTACTGGGTTGGACTGGTAAGGTACCTTACGACGACCCGCCAGGCTGCATTTCAACAAAATACCAATGATTTCTATTTTTTTCCTTAAATTTGAATGATTTTATTTTATTTTATTTTTAAATCTAGTCTATCATTAGTGGATTGATAGATAGCCTATGTATCTCGCTTAAAAAAAAAAAAAGGTTAGACGAGTTGAATTTGATCATTTAGCCCCTAAAAATATATAAATAGGCTAAATGGGTTGAATTAGTGGGTTAGCTCATTTAACCTGGGAGCCTATGCAAGTTGCGTTAGGATCAACAAATTTTGACCCCTTTAATAAATGGGTTAAAATTTGTTGGCTCGTTTAACTCACATGTTAAAATGGATTGGGTCGGATTGTTCCATCTAATCTTAGTTGCACAGCCTTATTGACGTGTGTTTATCTTCAATGAAACAAAATAATTGTTCTTACCAATGTTGTGTGCTACAGGCATGCAAGGAGGTCAAGGGTTGATGGGTCAAACCAGGGTTAAATCAGGTTCAATAAAAAATAAAAACATAAGTCATGTTTTAATTATAAAAGAAAATGTATATGACATCACTCAATTATAATCCATATTTGTTTTCAAACCTATCAATTAGACATTAAATCAATACAAGACATATATATTAAAAAAATAATATTAACACTATTTTAATCATGAAAAATTTGGAATACATACATTTGTTCAAAAGCCATAAAAATGCTTTTGAAAATGTAATATTTGAATCCAATAAGTGTTTGTAGGGTAATATTGGTCTGTTTGGATGGTTTGTGTTTTATTTGTATCCGTATTTGTATCGAAATGATATATGTGAATATGTCTGATTTGTATCTATATTTGATCTTTTCATGAGAACTGCCATTTTTTTATCTGTATCTATTTCTTGATAAATAATTTGTTAAAAAAATTTATACAGATAAAAACTTTTGATGTTTTAGTACAATGTTAATTTTCATACATCAATCTATTTCTTGATAAATAATTGAATTCAAGAAAACAACCCCTCATTACTTATAGTACAAACAAAAACTTTTTATGCTTCCCATGGTCAAATGACTTGTCATTCCAATCTAACAGCCCCTCACTTTCTTTTCATTTCTTCTCAAACATCCCAAAACCCATTTTAGATACATAGCTTACCACTCGTGGAAAAACACACATAGATTAACTTTTCACTGTTTGGGAGATTGCTCATTCCTTCATAAATTTGATTTTTTTTTTAATATTCCTAAAAGAGGCATTAAAATCCAAACTTCGGTGTTTCTAAAGACTACACATTTGTTCATAACCTCTTACGTTCTTAAAAAGCACAGAAAAATCTCACTCTGCACTTGTATGATTACGAAAATCCCAACTTGTCATACATGAAAAATTTAGTAGAGTTGCATTTGGCCTGTCGCGGTTGACCGGTGGTCAAAACCCGCGGGTCACTCTGGCCGGACTGGTTCGGTTCAGGTATGTGCTGATGTATCTCTAGCTGGGTCGGTTCGAGTTTCGCGACATTGGTTCTTAACATGTCAAAACTTTAGACTTTCAATTTTCATGACATTGATCTTTCGTTTAAAACTTAAAGACTTTCAATGGATGCTCTATTGGTTTCTTATAATAATAAAATATATTTTTTCCCCTTTGCCAACACTATTATAACTACTAGGGAAAAGAGAACCCAATGTTTTCTTTGCCAACACTCAGAGAAAAGGAGAACCTAACGTGGTCACGCATGTGCATGTGTCTTTTTTTTTTGCCAGTTATTATATATTACAATTATTAGGAAATGGGAAAATAAAATCTAATCCATCCTGCAAACAAGTCAACTTAAAACAATATAGTTTTGGACTTCAAATTTCAAAGCTAAAGTTCAAGCTTAACTGGATGTGCACTGGAAGCCTAAACTTAACTCGATTAAATAAGTTAGGCTTGTTTATTAAATAAAATTTTTTATTCTAATTAAATTAATATTTATACTTGTATTCTTTGTTATGTGAAATTTCTTCTTCCTAATAAGTAAAGTTTAAAAAAATTGCATAATCATCTCTCAATAAGTTTGTAGCTATGGGTCTATTCTTTATTTATATCTGTATCTTTTTTAAAATGATGTATAAATATGTTTAATTTATATTTATATTTTATCTATATTTGATATATTTAATCTTTTAATGAGAACTGTCAATTTTTTTATATGTATCTAATTTTTATAAATAATTTATTAGAAAAAAGTTTAAAAAAATGTTTACAAACAGACTCTAAATACCTCTAATAATTTGCATAAAAATAGATCTAATGTATGTTAGAGGATTATACATATACCATGAAAAGCATTAGGGGTTTGATGTAATTAAAATTTTTGTAGTAGTGCTCCATATAACTTAGTAAAAAAAAAAGATCAGCCGTAGTCAATAACATAACGTAGCAAAGGAACGATGATTATTATACTCTTCTTGATTTTTTTTTTTTGGGCCAAACTCTTCTTGATTGAATAATTTCTCTCTCTCTCTCTCTCCTCTCTTCCATCTTTTTTCATTGTTTGCCCGCTCTTCTTCTTATTTGGTTGTCTCATATGTATCCATGTCTAAAAGCAAATTCAACATAGAAAGAGATGGGATAGCAAATAATTTTTGGAATTGATCTTTTATAGAAACCAACTTTTTAGATGGACGACCAAAGTCAAAAGAAGAATAATCATCAAAATCAAGCTATAGGTTTGTTGACAACCGACATTCCCACATGACATGAAAGAGAATGAAAATTTGAGATCAACGAATATCCTTTCTTCTTGCCAAAAAATTGCTACGTGAGTGGGTGTTTAATTGTTTGAACAAATCATGCCTATCTAAACGTCTACGGTGAATTTATTTATTTATTAATTGAATACCTTTCCTAATAAGTGGAGTAATTGAACCAACATATTAATAAATCTTCCATCTCTTCCAATATAGGTCTCTTAATTTCTCTCGATTTATAAAAATTAAATTTTTGGAATACCTTAGATACATATTAAATAAATGATAATTCGCTCTTCTAATATTATGCTAGGTATGTAGGAATTGTTTGGAATTGAATTGATTGAAATGGAAAGGAATTGATAAGAATGAGTAGTGAAATGATAAATATATTTCATTATTTGGATATATCATGGAATGAAATGGAATTTACATGGTATATTGTAATAATAAATGTAAATAACGAACGTGTAAGAAGATAAAAATGTATTTGTAATGGTAATTATTAATGGGGATAGAATGAATCGCGATTCCATCTTGTAAAGGACGGAATCGAATTCCATGTTAAAGCTAGAATAACGGACAACGATTCAATTTCCGACTTTATTCCCATATAACAAATGTGATATGAGTTCGTCTTTTTCCAACCACACTAAAGATGCTCAAATATAATAAATGTTAAACAAATTTCCAACTATCCTAGCCAACACCTTTTTGGAATTTTCAATTGCTTTTGACTCTCTAAATCCGATAGTATCTAGATGGCTTACTAAATGCAAGTATTCATTAAGAAAAATGTTAAAATTGATTGGGTCAACTTTAATGGTGTTTGTTTCAAGCCTACCAAACTAAAATTTCTTAAGTTAGTTCTTGTGCTTAAAGTGTTTATTTATTTTATTTTATTTTAAGATTAGGGCTTTGAAAGTGGAAATTGGTTTGTTATCCATATTCAATTGAGCAAATAGGGTCTTAGTCAAATCAAATTTTGGCTTGATACAATGAAATTCCAAGTTTTTGTAGGATTTCATTTTAAAGAAGTATCACAATTTTTTAGGAGTTCAAAGATTTAAAAACGTCCAACTTTTATGATACTAAGCAAGTAAAGTAATCATGGGGAATGATATTTGTAACTATCCTTTAATAATTCAATTGACGATATCCTCATAGATTGTTTTATAACGTTCATATACTTTCTCCTTACATTCAACAACCTCGTCATGAACTCCTTATCTAGTTGCTTAGCTTTCACTGCCAACCCTTCAACCGTTTGAATGAAGCAGTCAATCCTCCTCATCTTTTTATATGTTGGAAAGAAACTATCAAGCCTTATTACTCTTTATACCAACAATAATCTCAATGCACTGCTAAAAAACGTCCCTTTAGGATTGCATAATTGCGTCATATATCATTCTCCTCGTAAGCTCTAAGTCAACTATTTCACTTTGTTGTATGTACAAGTACGCATTAATACTACTAAGACGTCGCACCTTAAACTGGGATTTTAGCTTGCCTGATCCAACATAAAAGAGAAATATATATATATATATATATATATTTTTGAAAACTACATGCAAAAGTTAAAATGTCACAAAGTAGGGGAAAAGTTTTCTAATTTTAATTCAATAAGTTTGTATGCCATGGGTTAACTAGTTGCACCTAGAAAAAATTAGAAGATTCGAAATAAAAAATTGGCACTAAAACAGGAAGTATTAAAAAAAAAGTAAAGAAATATTGCGATATATATATATATATATATTTCAATTTCATTATATGATTTCAAAGTACATAATATAACAAGAAAAATTAAAGAAGACAATAGAATATAAAACTAGAAATACAAAACTAATATAAGAAGAAGAGAAGAAGAAGAAGAAGAAGAAGAAGAAGAAGAAGAAGAGAAGAAGAGCTAATTCACTATAGCACCAATAACTTACCTCATATCTCCGTTTTATTTTATAAATCTATGACCATTTGGACAAAATAGGTAACCATTTCACCATGCAATTGCTACACGAAATGGTCTTCATTAGAAAAATCTCAAACTCATTTTGCTTTTTATGATTTTACATTTTTTCAAAAAAATAGAATACTAACCATTAAACTTTCATTTTGAGTGTCATAAACACTCAATTTTTTCAAAACAGTCTAATTATACCACTCTAATAATTTTTTTGATCATATAACAACCAGAAATCCATCATACTATATTGCGGTGGATCTACATTGCAAATCATTTATTTAAATTAAAGCCCTAAAAATATAAAAAATTCTTTATACTTCTAAATGTTTATGTGCTAAAAAATAATAGAATAAAAAATATTATCTATCATTACTAAAACTTCATCAAAAGAATAAAATAAGGTTTCGTAAAATCCAATTTTGGTAACATTCATGTATACTCGTAGTTTTTTACCTTTTCTTTTGGGCAACACTCTCAAGGTTAAATGAGTGTATAAATTCCTACAAAATAACAACCTTGTTTGTTGCATGCTACCTCGGAATGCATCGACCCAATCAACTAATCTAAATGAGATTTTAAATCATGGAGCGGGATTTTAGTAAATTTTTTATATAGTGTAGTGCAAAGGTTGTTCTTCCTTTTTACTTTTTGATATTAGTGTAGCAAGGGATCTATTTAGTTCAAGGTGTATCATTTTGCCTCTAAGAAAACTAACCACTTTTTTAACAATCTTTCCTAAACAATCTTTGAGTAGTAGAGGAAAAACTTAGCATAAAACCACCCCTCCGGTATTTTTATTTCATAGTCGTCTCAATCTCGTTCCCTAGTAAAGATCATTATTAATATGATAGAAATAGGATAAATATTTTCGAATATTAGTTTGCAATAGGAAGAGGTAAGATTTAGGTCAGATAGATCTTTTAAATATTATATCTTAAATAGATTATGATTAGATGTTGAATATATATATATATATATATATATATAAAAATAAAGAGATATTGTAAATAATCCTTCTAAAGTTTGACCTAAGTGCACACATAACCTTGAACTTTTGAATGTTGTATGTAATCTCCCACAAAATTTGATAAATTAGCAATCTAAGGATGTTGAATTTTATTTAGACTAAGAAGAACACTAATATTGCTCTTTTTCCCCCCAAGATTATCTTCTCTAAGAAAAATCTGGGGCAGTAGCCATCATGTATTGGCCATCTGCCCTAACTGTATTTGAGCTACTGCAATTTTCATCATGTGACTCTTAATAAATAGGGATCTTGATTTAAATATAAAGGTTTGCAATTAGTTTTTCATCAATGAATAAGGAAGTCTTGATTCGAATATGAAGATTTGCAATCGATTTGCACAACGATCAAAATTTAGAGGAGTTATTTTTAACTTTGGGAGTTATTTGTCAATTAATCAAAATTTAGAGTAGGATAGGTGGGATGAAGTAGAGGAAAGGGGATTTGCAATTTTAAGGCATAAATTTTTATTAAGGCCAAAAGTTGATTATATAATTTGAAATTTTGAAATAGCAACCTAGTAAAAAGAAACTATTAAAAACAATGTTGCCAGAATTTGACTTGGAGTTTGACCCACGAATGTGAAAGAGAACAAGAGGTTAAACCGGATTCAACTAGTGATTGAGTCATACATTAAAAAAAATTAAAAATATAAGTCATAGTTTAATTATAAAAAAAATGAATTTATCATTGAACAATTAAATCTATAGTCGAATAAATCAGTCTATTAGCCATTAAATCAATAAACATGTACCTTAAAAAAGAGAAGGGGAATTGTCGGCTTGTTTAATGGCTAGTATGTAATATAATAAAAATATATTATTTTCTCTCCAAATGTATACTTAACAAAATATACATAAATACAACATAAATATCTATTAATAAATAATCACCTATAAGGTCATGCATACAGTTTTCAATGTATTATAAAGGGTTAATATTGAATTTGGTTCTTTGATGACGTGGATGCATAGACCAATCACGCCATGACATGTGTCAACTGACGTGATATCTTAACATTTATTTATTTTATTTTCATTCTGACATGGCAAAGTATTACATTGTTATATATTTTTTCATTAAAATTTATTTTATTTTATTATAATTAATATTATTTTCTTTTTTAAGAAAGTCTCAAACTTACATCCAAGCTTAAGCCTATAGTTTTAGCCTATTAATATAAGCTAGCAATGCAAGCCCATAGTGCCTTCATAGCATTTTCTTCTTTAATCATAGTTTTCTCTAATTTTATGTTATATAAAAGTCCATTTCCCGAAAAGTTTTTCATGTGAGACTAATGACAAACCAAAAACCATTGATCCTCTCCTCTTATCTCTTCAATGACATTTTAGATTCATGTCTAGTACACATTAAAGGTTTGACAAATTTGGAAGGCTTAAACTTTGATTCTTATCGAGTTGAAGATTCTGACCTGGTTCATTTGAGAGGCCTTCGAGCATTGAGATTTCTAGAATTGTTTGATACTAATGCTGGAAGTAATGGGCTCCACCATCTTTATAGTTTAACAAATCTGGAGAGCATAAATATATCCTTCACAACTATTACTAATGGTGGTTTACGAAAATTATTTAGGCTTTCTTCTCTAAAGTCGCTTAATCTAAATGCTCACTAGATCACTAATTCGGGACTCTTAGTTCTTACTGGCTTGACTAAACTGAAACATAGATCTTTTTGGAGCTCACATCACTGATTCCGGAACTGTCTACCTCAGAAATTTAAAGAATCTACACTCTCTTGAAATATATGGTAGATGATTGATTGATGCCGGTATGAAGAACATCAAGGTACTTACATCCCTGAGACATGTTTATTTATCACAAAATTGTAATTTGAAAGACAAAACATTGGAGTTGATTTCCAGATTGACTAGATATATCTCTCCAAGTGTCTCTAATTCCTGTATCACCAGCAATGGCTTGCATCATCTAAAAAATGCTAAAGAATTTGAAGTCTCTTACACTAGAGTCATGCAAGGTGACAACAGGCGACATAAAAAAGATTCAATCCATTGATCTTCCAAATCTAGTAAGCTTCCATCTTGAATGATTCGTTTATACACAAGATCACTTGTCAAGTACAAGGGCAACAATGTAAATAAGTTTGTTGGGAAGTGTGAAATATCTCTAAATTGTACATGCTAGTTGGTACCAATATGGTTCTTATCTTTGTAATGTGTGAAGCTTTCTTTTGCTTGAAAGAAACTATAAATAAGCTTCCAAAGCATGGGTATCTAATGGTTGTGCTGAGTGACAATGTATGTTTTTAGTAAAACTTGCTATAAGCTCCATGTTACATTGTCTTTTTGTTTATAGATACTACGCTTCTATTGCATTGCTCATGATGTTCCCTTAGAACATTCGATTGTTCTATTCGTAATTGTTGCAAATGGATCTCCATTGGACTTCCATTTTTCATTTTGTTTATGTCTCTGATTTTGTCATTTAGAATACTATTCTTACATCTTTAATTTTAGATACTTGTTTCTTTTTGGTAATTATTATATGGAAGATGTTAAAGATATCTTGGATGCCCTTTAAGAGTAGAAGAAAGGGGTTAGTTATACATATTTCAAAATCATCTTGGAAGTGTGAAATGTTTCTTTTTTTTGGCTCGTTGGACCACCGAGTAGGTCATACACACACTTGAGTGCATATGATCAATGATTTTTTATTTGTTATTAGTTCCACATGTAAAACTCTTTGGAAAATGGACTAGTATATAAGATAAAATTAGAGCAAACTATGATTGAGGAAGAAAAGACTATGAAGGAACTATAAGCTTGCATTGCTAGCCAATATAGGTAGGCTAGAAGTGTGGGCTTGCGCTTTTGAATGTAAGTTTAAACTTCTTTCAAATAATAAAATAATATTAATTATAGCAACATAAACTAAATTATAATGTCACGTCAGTTTACATGTGTCACGTCGTGGTTGGTTCGTATGTCCATGCATTAACGAATTTGAATATTGTTAAGTGAGGTACCAAAAATAGCCTCAAAAAGTTCAAATAGGTACTAAAGTTGAACTTTTGAAAGTTTAAGTACTTAATTGCACTTTTTGGCAAAGTTTAAGTACCAAATTCGACATTAATCCTATTATAAAAGTTAATTTGAGGAAAATCTGCAAGGAGTAACCACTTTACCCTTACCTTTTGTCTTCCCCACAAAGGAGTTAAGCAAACTTTTCATCATATACTAGGTTTGTCTTACCACATGTGATGCTTGATTCAACAACACATGGTTTTTCCTTGGCCACTCTACATTGGAAGAAATATAAGAGAAATCCTTAGTGTTTAATTTCTTTAATTCACCTTTAAGAATTTTTAATTTGGAAGTGACCTCAAAAAGAAAGGACCAAGTAAGAATTCATCTCATACATGATCCGCTAAAAATTGTTGTTTAAAATTCACAAGCGAATTTCCTAGCAAGTGTACTAGATCGAATCAAGTTGTAAAGTGTTGAGTGAGTATCGTTCCCGCAAGAAAAGCTTAATTACCAATTATTATTGATTCCAATTAATATCTAGACAATTTAATTCAGAATAGTTGTTAAGTTACTCTAATTACCTACTTTCTAATTTACTTTAATAGATTCAACTAAGTTTTTCTAATAGAAATGTAGATGATCCAATAGTGAGAACTAAGACAAAATTCCATATTTGCCAATCAAATTGAACTATTGTTATTATAATAGTTAGATTCATGAAAATTCAAGTGAAACTTTGTAAATCTTAAAACAATCTAGTTGCTTCCACTACTTAGATTATCTAAGAAATCAACTTTAACAGTCCTGAATCTCCTGATTTTCTAACTGCCTAATGACTTAAATTAAATTTTCCCTAATTCCTTAGTTCAAATTCAACTTCAAACATTGCATTAATCACAGTAAAAGTTTCCAGATAAAAAAAATATAATATCTCAGCTTTCGCATTTTGATATTAAATCTAAATCTTTAATTCCAACGAAATCAGTTGTTTCTCCCGATTCAACTAATTTCTCATTTACCACGACCCTCCCGAATTCACGGTTCTGTATAGGAATTAAACATGAATTTTTACATGAATATAACAACCAAATATCATTAATTCAACAATCATTTAAGCAAATCTGGATTTTATCAAGTTCTCACCGTATAATATTTAGCACAACATAATAATAACTAACAATAACTTTATGATTATCATGACTGAGTACATATTTGTGATCTAAAACAAAATAACACCACTTAACTAAGAACGAATTAAAGAATTAAGAATTCAAACCGTACAAAGTGTCCCAAATGCACTGTTCAAGTCTACCACAATTCTCCACGAACAAATTTATGCAAGATCTACTCTAAGGAATTGTATCTATGCCACTACTCTTTGTTTTTCTCTCTACTCTAAGAAAGAACTATTTGGAACTGTCGTCCCCCATTCTCTCTCCTCTTTCTTTCTTTTTAAACACAGAACAGACCCGTAAAGTGTTCAACTGCCAGCATAAACGCCGGCAGTTTCTTTTCCAACGTCGGCGGTGTAGACATCCGGCGTTAGATAAATGCAATATGATGGTTGAGAAAATGTATCAACGCCGGCGGCGTTGAATCATAATTTTCCGGCATTCATTGAAGTTGCCTAGGTTGCAGTATCCACAAACACTGCTAGCGTTACAGATCAGTGTTAAGGAATATGCTTCTGTGGAATTCACAAACGCCGGCGGTTTATTCTTCAACGCTGGCGGTGTAGACATCCAGCATTAAGAATTTGTATTCTGGGATGTTGAAGGCCGGCGCAAACGCCGGCGGCGTTCTTTTGAAAAATGCCGGTGTTCGTTATGAACTGATCAAGGCTGGCAGCGTTTAATTGCCGGTGCTTCTAACTTTTATACTTCCTTGCCCACTTTTGAACTCGATTCCATGCCAATGAGTATCAACACCTTCCATTCCCTGATATAAAACAATTTGAGAACTCAAAGTACCAATTCTCGTAAATTAGAAACAATTTCGTACTAATTAAGCCCGAATTATGAGATGAAAAATGTATAAAATTTAAGTTTATCAATACACTAGACATAATCCATATAATAGGAATTCCATAAGGTTTCTACAAAAAAAAAAAAAAAAAAGAGATGGATCCGTGGCTAGAGGGGATCTTGAAGTATAACGAGAAGTTGTAAATTACTTCTCTTAACTCTTTACGACCAAAAGGGCCACTGATTTGGATAATCTCATCAACTAATAATTAATTGATAGCCAAGTAGATTTTCTTCACTCTCCTTTCTCGAGTGACGATGTCAAATCTGTATTCTCTTCCTAACTAAATAGGAAGGCTCTAGGTTTGGATGCGTATTTTGCAAATTTTTTAAAAGCAACTTGGCATATTATGGGGACTGAAATCATCCTTGTATTAACGAGCTTTTATCCTCAGGTCTCCACTTAAAGAAGTATACATCACCGTCATAACCCTAGTCCCTAAGATTTCTAATAAATCTTCTTTAATGGATTTCAAGCCTATGTCTTATTGTAATGTCACCTACAAAGTTATTTCAAAGTAACCAGTACTAGGTTCAAAGAAGTCCTTCCTTTTCTTAATGGTATAGTGAAATCAACTTTCATCTAGGTAAAAGGATAATGGATAATATTTTTATTACTCATGAGATTACTAATGGGTATTACTCAAATAAAGGTTATCCCTAATGTACAACCACATTTGATATTATGAAGGCTTATGATACCTTAAATTGGGATTTCTTAGAGAGGGCTCTTGTTGTTAGGAATTTTCCTAGGTACTTTTGACTCCTCCTTCATCAATGTTATTCTACTTCTAGATTCTCTGTTAATATAAATGGAGATATGGCTGGTTTTCATCAAGCATTTTCTTTCTTTGAGGAGTTTTCTAGTTCATATGCACATGGGCTAAAAAGTAGAAATTTTCTCAACAATGTTGATATGCTTCCAAGAGGATATCCTTCCTATAAGATTTCCTGATGTGCCTCTTATATCTTTCGAGATAAGGAAAAGATTGTGATTCACTGGTTGCAAGAATCACTAACCGCTTGAATTCTTAGACTAGCAAATTCCTATGTTATGCGGCTAGATTGCAACTTATTAAAATTGTCGTTTTTTCCAAGAAAGTATTTTGGGCTTTGGTTTTCATTCTTCATATTGAAGTACTGAGGACAATTGAAGGCTTGATGAGGAATTATTTTATGGAGTGGTAGACCTAATATTTTCTCTAAAGCTAAAGTAAAATGGAAGCAGCTTGCTCCCTACTAAGGAGGTTTAGGTGTCCCTAAGATTGACAGTTGGAATAGGGTTGCACAACTTAAACCCATATAGGTTTTGTGTAAAAGTGGCTCTAAAGGATTATAGGTTGATTAGGTCCATGCTATCTTCCTCAAAGGCCACAAATTCTACATAATAAAATTTCTTTCT
This sequence comes from Combretum micranthum, assembly GCA_024138025.1. NCBI lineage: Eukaryota > Viridiplantae > Streptophyta > Magnoliopsida > Myrtales > Combretaceae > Combretum > Combretum micranthum. Next base: position 17,283 of record JAMXBD010001188.1, on the reverse strand, counting down.
TCTTGCTCTTGAACTTGACGTAAGTTACTCAAACTTAGAGTTGTGGCACATCACTGGTTTTGTTGGGAGATTAGAGATTGAATGAGTATCTCCTTATGGTTAGATTATTAGCTATCAACTAGTCCGCTGGATACTCACATAAGCGCAGGAACTATGGCTAGTTCCAGTCTTCCACTCACCTCTATAATGTGTTCCTTAATAAAGGACAACTCTTGGTCGTTACCCATAGGCTCCAAAGACTCATTTATTATTCCTCAAACTATAACAATCAATTCCTCTATTCCTAATAAGCTTATATAGGTAAATGCTTCGTCCAGATCCCTTTTAATTAAGTGTGCTTATAATACTCTAACGAACCATGGCTTTCCTTTCCTTTTGTCAAAGGTCATATGGTGTAAGAAGTCTTACCTTGGCATTGATTCATTTTATGACTGGCTTGGAAGAGAAAACTATATATTTTGGATAATCTTTTCCAATGGGAACTAGTTTCTAACACCCAATGCTTTTTGTGCAATTTGGGCAATGAAGATCATGATCATCTTCTTTTTTTTAATGCCATACACAATACAAATTTAGTGGTCTATCATTATTCAACTTGAATGCTCGACCTCTTTCTCATCATGGAGTAGAGTTGTTTCATGACAAAAGAATCATAAATAATAAATAATAAGAAATTAAGGTTGAACAACTTTTCTAAACTGTATTTCCATTACAGGTTCCCAACACAAACTTTTTAAGTCTGTTGGGGTATACATCAATCTTTTTTAAGTTACCTTGTTGTCATTATTCTCTTACTTTTGTTAACCTTTTTTTTTTAATTTTATTTTTTAAACATATATTGTACAATCTATTATTTAGATAGAGTAAAGGTTAACCAAAGGTTGGTGTGATCGACATAAAAAATTTGTTTAAGTTTGCTGCAATTTAGCACTTTTGGTATAAACTTGTCCTACACCGAATAGTGGAAGGCTAATTCCAAGTTTATATTATAACAAGACAAAGCTATTAATTAAAATCATTAGGTGCTCTACCTATTTTTATGTTATAACATAACAAAGCTACCAAGTAAAAATTATTACGTGCTGCACCTATTTGGATGGGCCTGTTATTAGGCTTTTAATACAACAATCCAAGAATTTTGTTGTAATAAGACCCGATAGATCCATCCAAGTTGCTTGAGCTATGGTTAGATTGCTCGGTTCTTTTGACTCACATTAGTAAATGTTAATTTAAGTCTCATTTGTAGACTAGGCTCTTTTAATGGCTAGTTCCTGTTAAATGGACGAATAGGCATGGGTTTGACAACATTAATTAGAAATGCCCTCACAATAAATTTATGGGTAAATGTTGAACTTGATACTCGGATTTTGATGAAAAATATAATTAGGTATCTTAACTTTTAAAAGTTCAATTTTATACTTAATTAAACTTATAGTGGCTACTTTTGGTACCTCGTATAATACCGTTAACTCTGTCTTCCTATGTGGACACATGACACATGGATAAAGATAAAATAAAAAAATATGGAGAGAGAGAGAGAACAAAGAAAAGAAGAAGAAGAAGACGAACACAATAACCATGACCATATTTCAAACCTTTCGAACCCAACCCACCTAAACCAAAACCATGTTTACCAACAAATCAGTTAATCCATAAAATAAAATTCATCTTCACATGAGTTAATTTAGGTGTTGCAGATTCTAATGATTCTCAACCAACTAAGGTAAAAGATTTTGTTTTTACAAAAATGAAAAATATTAGAAACCCAGTGATGTTAGTTTCAAACTTCAATTTCGTGGTATAAAAACATATTTTTGAGAGAGAAGTTAAGTTCATTTATGGCACTAGAGAGAGAAAGTGTAAATTTTTTTTTCTATTATTGGCCAATTTTAATGGAAATTGATCACGTATTTATGTTCCTTGTGAGGAATTACACACGAATCTTATCTCGGAATGACATTTTTTTCTTTAGATAGATTTGAATAAGAGTGAATAGGAAACTTAAATTTTGTTTAAATTTCAATTTATATATATTTTTTAGTTTTTTTGAGTAATTTACGTGTATATTTGTGAGTTTCATAAATGAAATTATCATGTCCATGCAACTTCCATGAAAAATTATCTAAGATTAAACTTGGTGAGATGCTAGATTAAGCTTATTTCTTTTTATTTTAGTTTCTCTCTCTCTCTCTCCATAATTTTTCTTATTTTATCTTTGTCTACCTGTGCCGTGATTGCGTCGTGTGTCTACATAGACAACAGAGTTAATGGTGTTATATAAGGTACTAAAGGTAGCCACAAAAAGTCTAATTAGGTATTAAATTTAACTTTTAAAAGTTCACTTAGCTAATTGCATTTTTCCTTAAAGTTCGGGTACCAAAATTCGACATTTATTCTAAATCTATTAAATGTTTGATTTTAAGTAGATATTACTTCCGATGGATATAATAAAATCCTAATAAAGAAAATACTATTTAAAATGCCCTGATAATAAATTTTTGAAATGTCAGATTTTAAATAAATACCGATTTGATGTGGATAAATAATAAAATCATATTAAAATGATACTACTGAAAATACCTTAATAATAATTTTTTTATTCTTAAAATGTAAATAAATACTCACTAGATTCTGAATAGGAAATAAAAAATCTAATAAAAAAATACCATTGAATGGAAAAAATCCATTTTTTAATTTAAAAAATAGATGTTTATTTGAAAAAAATATTAAGAAATACCATACTCGAAATCGTGTTTTCTTTGTACTAAAATGCCTTCAAAACTCGATTTCAATATTAAGGCTAAAATTATGCCATGAAGATACCATTTTGACTTGTAATAAATTGCAACACCTATTGTATTTCAAAAAGTGCCCACTTAAAAGTTGTACATATATGTATAGACATTACAATGACAATATCAGCCACTCATCAGTGTGAGATTGGAATATTAGGAATTCTTAACTTATATTGGAGTTACTATGTAGTGGAGTTTGGGATTGTAAGACCTATTCTATTTCAAAAAATGTCCAATTATAAATCTATGTTAGTTTTACCTCTAAATATATAAAAAACAAGTTGTACAACATTTGTATAGATATTACAGATTGTTGGATATATTTATTTACTAAACGTTTTCTGTTAAGTATTCTGTTACTGTTAGTCCTCCTTTGTATCTAGCTAATATATACTTTTTTCTGTTTTGTAATAAAGTAACTCAGACATCATTGAATACATTTTTCCTGTGACTTTTCTTCAAACCCTTTTTCCTCTTCGTACAAGCTTTCTTGGCTTTTCTTCTCGGATTACGATCGACGATTTCTTCATGGTATCAGAGCGGTGATTATATCCTGGTGAAAGTTCATTCGTTTTTTTTTTTTGTTTCGTCAGATCTGTAAGTCTTCTTGTTCTCAATGGCTAATTTTGGAGATGTATCTCGATCTGAGGTGAATATTAATGATCCTTTCTATCTTTCTGGATCTGATAGTCCTAGTATGTGTCTAGGAAATATTCTTTTTAATGGATCGAATTTTTTGTCATGGAATCGATCGATTAAAATTGCCCTAGGTGCGAAGAATAAACTAGGTTTTTTGATGGATCTGTTGTAAAACCTGAGGAAAATTCAATTGATTTTACGAAATGGATTAGATGCGATTATATGGTTAGAAGTTGGATCTTAAACTCCATGAATCCGGATTTAACACAGAATTTTCTCTATACAAATTCCTCTTCGGAGTTGTGGAATGAAATTGTTGAACAATATGGACAATCAAATGGTCCACTTGTGTATCAACTACAACAAGAGATTTCGAACTTAAAACAAGGATCTATGACTGTTAGTGGTATTATAATCGTTTGAAAAAGGTCTGGGATGAGTTGAATGTTCTTCGTGTATATCCGATTTGTATTTGTGGACGTCTGAATTACTGTACATGTAATGTGAAGGAACGTATGTTAGAGTTTGATTCACAGACAAAATTAATTCAATTCTTGATGGGACTAAATGACAGTTATGAATATGTTCGAAATCAGATATTATCCATGGATCCATTACCTACTGTTAATCGAGCATATTACTTGGTGCAACAGATAGAGAAACAAAGAGAAATTACTGTAGGAAATGAGTCCGAGTCCCTAGCCTTTGTTGCTGGAAAAGATGCAATAAACTTGTTGATAAGAAAAAATTTAGAGGAAAGGTTATGTGCAAACACTGTGGAGGTGAAGGACATTTAGTTGAAAATTGTTTTCAACTTATTGGTTATCCGGATTGGTATAAAGGAAGAAAGATTTTTAAAGGAAACAAGCGTATTTCAACAGTGTCTAATGTTGAAAAATCTAGAGTTGATAGTCCTTTTGATCATCCTTATGATTCAAATTCTCCTAATAATCTGAGTGTAGGAACTTCTGTTAATACTCGGTTATTGCAATCCATGTGTTCGGAAATGCTTAAAGTTTTGAAGATGCAGCCAGGGTCCTCGGATATGAATGATATAGCAGTGAATCTTGTTCAAAGTGCAGGTACATATTCTTCTTTCAATTCTTGTTTTAATGCTTTGAATCTTTCTTTTGATTCTTGGATAGTAGACACGGGTGCCACGGATCATATGACACCACACTTACATCTTTTAAACCACATAATTGACCTAAACACACCTATACACATAAGACTTCCTGATGGAACCACAAAGTTTGTGCACAAAAACCATCCATATCTACATCCTAGCCTTGTTCTTTATGATGTTATGTATGTACCAGATTTCACACATAATCTCTTGTCTGTAAGTAAAGCCTTGAAACACAATTCTCTCTTCATTACACTTACTACTCCTACCTGCTTTTTCCAGGACCTGAAAACTAAGCAAGTTGTGGTGGAAGCTAAGGAGCTTTTTGGATTGTATGTTTTTAATTCTTTGCATAATAGGAATAAAACCAAAGTTTTTGGACATGAGGTTGCTGTTGTTTCTAGTTCTAAGTCAGATCAAATACATTTAATTCATGCTAGATTGGGACATACCTCTGTTTCTAAACTGGAACATTTGCCTCTTTGTAAGGATTTTGATTTGTCAAATTTTTTTTGTGATGTTTGCTGTCAAGCTAAACTCAATAGATTACCTTTTTCATCCAGTATCAACAAAGCTGATTCTGCTTTTAATTTGATCCACCTTGATCTTTGGGGACCATATAAGGTTTCTTCTTTGAATGGTGCAAAATTTTTCTTGACTGTTTTGGATGATTACAGTAGATGTACTTGGACATATATTTTGCAAAATAAATTTCAAGTTCCAAGCATTATTGCTGATTTTTTTTGTTATGTCAAGAATCAATTTGGCAAAACTCCCAAGATTGTTAGGTCTGATAATGGATCTGAGTTTACTTCTTATGATATTAAAACCTTGTTCTCTAGATTAGGCATTCAACACCAACGTTCTATGATTTACACGCCTCAACAAAATGGTAGAGTTGAGCGTAAACATAGGCATTTATTGGATACAAGTAGAGCCTTAAGGATTCAAGCACATTTACCTAAACATTTTTGGAGTGATTGTGTCTTGACTGCCACCTATCTTATTAATCGTATGCCTATGGCTGTCCTAAATTGGAAAACTCCTTATGAACTGTTATTTGGTCACATGCCTGATTACTCACATCTTAGAGTTATGGGTTGCTTATGTTACTCGGCTGTCCCTTTTTCAAAAAGAGATAAAATGGATCCTAAAGGTGTCAAATGTGTTTTCTTAGGTTATGTTCAAGGGCAAAAAGGCTATAAGCTTTTTGATTTGTCCACTAAGAGAATCATTATTAGTAGGGATGTTGTTTTCTTCGAAAATCAATTTCCTTTCAAGGATTGTTCCTCTACTGATTCTACACCTGTTCTTCCTCATGTTCCCTTAGTCGAACCTGACTGTTCTGGTTCTGATAATGCTGTTTTAGAATCTTCTAGTCTCAATACTTCTCTTCCACATGTGCATCTGACTCTTCTATTGAGCAACAGCAACTTCGTAGGTCTGATAGACAAAGGCATCTTCCTATTTGGCTAAAGGATTATGTACATACTCTACAAAATGTTTCTTGTTATTCTTCCTCAACTGATATTCATGTTTCTTCATCTTCCTTTCCTGTTCATCCTATTTTTGCTGCCCATACTTTCAGCACCTATCCTTCTGCTTTTGTGCACTCCTTGGCAACTGTTTTTACTATTCCTGAACCAAAGTCTTATTCACAAGCAATTAAATATAATGAATGGATTGAAGCTATGTCAAATGAACTAGATGCATTGGAAAAGAATGATACTTGGGACTTAACCTTTCTTCCTTCTGACAAGAAAGCTATAGGTTGTAAATGGGTATATAAAACAAAATTTAAACCCGATGGTTCAGTTGAAAGATACAAGGCTAGGCTAGTTGCTAAGGGATATACGCAAATTAAAGGTGAAGATTATCATGACACTTTTTCCCCAGTTGCTAAACTAGGGACTGTCCGCATTCTTTTAGCTGTTGCTAGTGCTAGAGGGTGGCCTTTGCATCAAATAGATATCAACAATGCTTTCTTACATGGATTTTTACATGAAGATATCTATATGCAGCCTCCTCCAGGTTATTTAAAGGCCTCAAATGGACAAGTTTGTAAACTCAAACGTTCTCTCTATGGTCTCAAACAAGCATCTAGACAATGGAACTTTGAGTTGACACATTTCTTTTAGAGCATGGTTTTGAACAGTCTAAAAATGATTATTCCTTGTTCACAAGGAATGATTCTACTGGTTTTCTTGTTGCTCTTTGTTATGTTGATGATCTTTTATTGACTGGGACAAATGAGGATCTGATCATAGCTTTGAAATCTGCTTTAAATTCAAAGTTTACTATTAAGGATCTTGGTGAAGCTCGTTTTTTTCTTGGCTTGGAAGTCTGTCGAGATTCATCTGGTATACGTGTGCATCAACGCAAATATATTCTTGATATTCTTCAAGATGCTGGCCTGACAGGTTGTTCTCCTACTCACACTCCCTTACCATCTAATATCATTCTTGACAGACATCTTGGAGATCCTATTTCTGATCCCAGTATGTATAGGCGCACTGTTGGACGACTTCTATTTGAATTTGACCTCCGACCAGATTTATCTTTTCTGTTAATCGGTTGAGTCAATTTGTTCTTGTCCCCGTCTCCTCATCTTACTGCTCTCAATCATTTGCTGCGTTATTTGAAGTTCACTATTTCTTTGGGACTTTTTTTTTCCAGCAACTAACCCTTAACTCTACATGCATAAGCTGATTCTGATTGGGCGCTTGTTGCTTTAGATCGACGATCTTTACTGGTTTTTGTTTGTTGCTTGGTTCAGCTATTGTTTCTTGGAAATCAAAGAAACAAACTACTGTGTCCACATCTTCAGCTGAAGCTGAATATCGGGCCCTTGCTGCTACTGTCCAAAGATTCTATGGTATCATATATTTTGAAAAGATCTGCTATTGATATTTCTTTGCCTAACACTCTTTTTTGTGATAATCGATCTGCAATTTTAATGGCTAACAATCCTTGTTTTCATGGGAGAACCAAACACATAGAAATTGATAGCATTACAAGGAGCCAGATTTCTAAAGGTTTCTTCGCTGATTCATATTGCTTCAGTTGCTCAACTGGCAGATCTCTTCACTAAATCACTTCCTCAGCATCGTAATCATACATTGAGTTCCAAGTGGTCTTTTACAAGACCAACTTGAAGGGGGGTTGGATATATTATTTACTAAACGATTCTGTTAAGTATTCTGTTTACTGTTAGTCCTCCTTTGTATCTAGCTAATATAAAATATCTTTTTTCTGTTTTGTAATAAAGTAACTCAGACATCATTGAATACATTTTTCCTCTGTACTTTTCTTCAAACCCTTTATCCTCTTCGTATAAGCTTCTTGGCTTTTCTTCTCGTAATTACGATCGACGATTTCTTCACAGATCACTCATCTTGTGAGATTGGAATGTTAGAAATGCTTAAGATATGTTGTGGAGTTTGTGAAGAGTAGCTAATATTGTCATTTGAAATATCTGTAGATATGCTATATAATTTTTTTTCGATATGCATATATACATATTTGTAGGTAGAACTAATATAAATTTGTAATGGAACTTTTTGAAATGCAACAAACTGCGGTACTTTTGGATTTTTAATCATTATTATTAATATTATTATTACTAGAGATAATGTTATAAGTGATCCTTAAACTTTGAAAAAATATATGATTAGATACCTAAACTTTTTAATCAATTTAATACTTGAAAGAACTTGATAGAGATACTATTGATGTGTACAAAAAATTATTTCAAGTTCTAAATTGATCAATTTCAAAATTTAGATACTTAATAATATATTTTTTCAAAATTCATGTATCATTCATAACATTAATCTTTATTATTATTATTAAAAACGATCCCTAAGCTTTAGTAAATTAGGCAATCAAATACCTAAACTTTAAAATTGATTAATTTAGTACATAAACTTTGAAACTAATCAATTAATATATAAAAATACTTTTTATATACACTAGGAGTATATTTATTAAGTTTTTTTAGATATTTAATTGATCAATTTTAAGATTTTTTTAAACTTCAAATTTGAGCTAATAAATTAATTAATTTTAAAATTTAAATATTTAATCATATATTTTATTACAATTCAGGTACGATTCTAACATTAACCCTTGTTGTTATCATCATCCATTTACCCTTAGAAATACCCTCGTACTAAATTTTGGGACGACCAAAATCATTGTCCAGCATCCCATCAAACAAAAGAGAACAAATCAGCAAAACAAACAAGGAAGGTGCCGATCGTCCTCTCCTCTCTCCATGGACAGTGATTTTTTTTTTTTTTTGGCCGAACTATGGACAATGATTAAGAGCCGTCTCTATCCTCCTGTTTTTCCTTTGATTGCTCGGCTCCACTTCTACCTTTTATTATTTCTTTCCCCACGTCTACTCTTTATTTCTTATTTCTTTTCCTTTTTTTTAATAGAACTAATAAAAATCGTCACATATTCAATCCAAACAGACAGTTCAAGTAAAAATAAAAATAATAAAAAATAAAAACCGACCCCAATCAAACACGAAGGCTTTTACAATTTTGTAATAAATAATTGACACTGTTACTTTGTATATTCAAAATAATTACCTAAATATATATGCATATATACACACATGCATACCTGATTTGTAGTGAGTAATGCATAATGATCAAAGGGGTCACAGGAACGCTCTCTCGTTTTTTCCCTGATTCTTCCAAGCCTTCTTCTTCATCATCATCTCCACAATTCAATGATGATTCCAAACAACCTCAGGTCAGCTTCCTGCCCCCTTTTTTTTCCTTATTTCTTTTTCTTTTCTATTGCAAATATGTTAAAGTTTTGATCTTCTATATGAATCCAATTTTGGGTCTCTGTTTTTTCTTTTTTCCTTTTCTATTATATGTCAATTTCTGTGTTTGATTTGTGTCTTTGGGGTGTTATTTTAATTTAGTTATGGAATTGAGATCTGGGTTTCATTCTTTCAGAGCTGAGCTTGATTGATTCTATGAATTAAGACTAGTCTGTTGTGATCCAATAGTGACATGCATGAAAAATGTGTAATTTAGCTTAGTAGCATGCTATAATATATGTGTAGAAGAAGAAGAAGAAGAAGAAGAAGAAGGGATTGATGAAAGTAAAGCAAAGGTTTTTCTGGATTGTTTTAAGTGTCTGGTGACCTAGGAAGGAGGAGAGAAGAAGAAGAAGAAGGGGTTGATGAAAGTAAAGCAAAGGTTTTTCTGGATTGTTTTAAGTGTCTGGTGACCAGAGATTTTAGTGGAAAACGTGAGTCGGTTGATTTGGTTGCATAGTTGGAGCAACAACAAATCCGATTTACCAAACTTTAATTAGTTTTTTCGAGTATGAGTTTGAACTTGGGTTCAGTAGCACTGAATGTGGTGAGAATGGGCCGTGAGTTTGACATGCATGAGTTACTTCCTTCCTGTGAGTTAATAACCTGGCTTGCTGCTGTAGGACAAGAAAGTAATGCATATCTCCTTGTTTTCATGTAGTTTTATGGGTTAAAAGTATAGCATGGTACAGAAGTTTCGTGTGATGGAGTTCGTAAGTGTGTCTTTTCGCATCTCTTCCGTGCTCAGTGAAGAAGTGGGAATTGTATAGATTTCCAATTTTTGACATGAATTTTGTCTATGTACAGGCCAAGGGGCATTCAAAAGAAGGAATATCTCTAACCTCGATCTTCTCATATGTCACGTCCCCTGTAAGTCAAATGGATTTAAGTCAAACAAGAATGGACCGGATACTCAATCATATGAACAGGTTGCTCTAGAGCATTGTAATGGAATTCCTGAATGGAAAAACCTAAACATCAATGGTCATGAAGAGCAATCTCCTAAGAGTAAAAGCAAGGACAGCCCATCAAGCCTTGAAGCTTTTAAGGAATGTTCTCCAGTCTCTGAGAGTAGGAAACCCTCATGTGGTAAGTGGGAAGTGATGATAGTGGCTCGAGAAAGAGTGGACGTGATTCTGACGTCTTTGAAGATGCAAGCAGTACTGATAAGACTTTAAGTAATCTACTGGATGAATCATTTTTCATTACCCCAGAATTGTATGAATTTTTGCATTCTTCCTTGCCAAATCTCGTGAAGGGATGCCAATGGACTTGTTATACAGGTGAGCTTGTAAAGATTGGTTACTGGTGTAGGTGGCAGCCTTCCCATTTTTTTATGATATTGTATTTGATAGAAACTTTTAACTGAAGGGCAGTACGTTAAAACAGGTATATCCCTTCGCACACTCATTCGGAAGAGCGCAGACATTCCTGGTCTTTGTTTATTGGTATATTGCTCTTTAGCCTTATTCTTATCTCCACTTTCAACCTTTGTTTGTCCATCATGCTTGTCAAGGAATGACAATTCCATGTCTTTCTTTATGTTCTCTAGATTGTAGGTGACATGCAAGGAGCTGTATTTGGTGGGTTGCTAGATTGCCCCTTAAAACAACACCAAAAAGAAAATATCAGGTGAGCTTAGTTGCTCTGCCATTATATTGAATTCGATCTTCCAATTTGTTCTTTAGTCATATGATTATGATTATTTCTTTAGGTTTATTGTCTAGAGCATCCAATGGTTAATGATGTGTTTCCTTGTCGAAAATAGGGTACAAATCAAACATTTGTATTTACAACCTTGTATGGTGAGCCAAGATTATTTAGACCAACTGGTGAGCACCTCTCTATTCTGCCTTTTCAAACTCTGCTTTCTTGATATTATCTTGATAAAATTTGTATCCATTGACATCACTTACCAAAGTAGAGGGAACAAAGGGATGAAGCATACGTTATCATTGAATGACCACATTGGTAGAAATTCAAGACAACACTCTCCTTTTCGAATGTCATATATCTTTCTCTCAGAAAAATTTAGGAACACCATATTCATGTCATAAAGCAGTAGACCCCTTGGGACCTTTTACAACACCCCTACATATTTTCTGAATAGTAAAATTTGGTGAACACATGATTGATGTAGGGTATGTACTCAACAGAGGTTTTATATGAAATTACTGGCCATTTTGCAAACTATTTCATCAAAAACGTTGGTTTTCATGTGTTTCTGTTTAGGTGCCAATAGGTACTATTACATATGCTTGAATGACCTACTAGCATTGGGTGGTGGTGGTGACTTTGCTCTACGCTTAGATGGAGATTTGTAAGTCTAAGTCACTTCTAAGGGTGCTATAACTCTATATTTATTTCTTAACCTACATCTTTTGTTTGCTGAGTCTTCTGTTTTTATCAATTTATTTTGAAAGGTTAAACGGAACAAGTGGACCTTGCCAAACATTTGGAAACTCATGCTTGGCACATTCCCCCGAGTTTGAGCTGAAAAATGTAGAGGTAATTGTAATCAAGGGTTATCTAGGTTTAAAGCTTTGCTGCTTTATGATAGTTCTTTCTGTTCCCTATATTGTCTTCCAGCTTTTCACTGCAGCAATAAACTTATTTACTCAAGTAGAATTGAGTGTTTCTATGACATGTCATTTAATCTGTATCTTGTTGTTGCACCCCCTTACCTTCGGATTTTTTAGACACTAATACTTTTTGAGGTAGTTGATAACCTTGAAATCTGAAGAGTGGTGCTAATGCATAAATAAGGGAACAGCTCTTTCTATACCAACACCAAAAGGGCAAGGCTCATCTTAAGTTCAGCTAGTGGTTGAGTCCTAACATTCAGTACGAAATGAAAAAAAAATTACAAATAAAAATGTCATATGGATGATCATAAATATTAGATAATGTGGACATGCAGTATGTTGAGTAGGAGTTAATAATCTGCTGATGATTGGAAGAATTCCCCAGCACCAAATTATTTGATCAACTGGATGATTTTGCCTACTTAGGCATCTGTATTTAATAATCAATATAGCATGAAGAGCAGTAACTACTATTGGTGCTGTTTCAGTCTTGAAGGAGCCATAGAAAGAGGAGTTTTGATAGTCAGGAATACATCAGTAGCTCATACTCAAGAGTTATGCTGCTAACATTTATTAGGTTTATGGTATATCAAATGGCCAATGCCCTCACCATGTGTTAACCAGATTAAGTGCAGAGGCCACTTTCTGTGAAGCTTGAGTGAAGTGAAAAAGTACATATCACTATTTAAGAATCTGACTGAGGTGCTAATCTAGACATTTGTTATTAAAAAATTAGTGTTCATACCAATATTAATGCTTTCAAGAAAAATCTGAAAGCAGAAGCAGGAACAGGTTTGGAGATAAGAGGAAAGAAGGTGAACATGAAGGATCTTGCTTTGTTAGAGAGAGACCTGCAGAATATATATATGAATTTGGTGAAAAACCAAGAAAAATTAGAAGAATTTCCATGGAAAAGAAACAATGAAATCATTTTGATAGTTGCTTTTAAATACTTAGCAGTTGCATGCAAGATCCTCATGAAATATCCATCCATAGAATTTGGAACAGCAAACTATACTTCTTTTGGGCTCTTACTATAAATCTTTTCTTTTCCTTAAATCGAACTTAATAGTGAAAAAAAGATCTATATAGCTGAGCCCATTTAGTAGGAAAAGACTTAAGCAGTGTTACTGTTTCTGTATGGTTTACGCTACTATTTACTTGGCATGTGATACTTGTGTTGTTCTGTTAATCTTTCTTGATGCATGTGTATTATCCTTGCAGCTCTGGGGATTCACGCATTCATCACATTACCTTACCTGACCCGAGGCCAATGTGAATATTGTGTATTTGGATACTCTTCATTCTTTATTCTTTGGCCTGCTCTTTTTATGGTCTCACCTAGTAAAATGGCTGTAGACAACACACAGCTTAGGCAGATTCTCTGTTGTAATGTATTCCTAGATAGTCACTTTGGTATTTGTTAGGTAGCCTTATTTGTTTGTGTGGAAGCTTATCGGAAGTGTGGTGTTTTCGCTTCTGATGAGTTTGAGGTAAATGTAACTAATAGCTTTGTACTCTTACCAGTGAGATGCATTAGTCCAAGAATACATATATAGTCGTTTTCTTTGGTAAATTTCAAATACACCTATTATATTTTCTCCATCCTTAATACCCTGATACTTACGGCTGGTACATTTCATCGTATGGAATAAGAGGGGAGTTGAATTCCAATTTAACATGAATTTAACAGAGTTGTGATGGTTATTACAATATTCATTTAGTGTAAAAATAAAATAAATAATTATTAGAGTAAAATGTAAAATATTTATAATATCCTTATTGTTATTACAAAGAGAAGATAAATTGTATAGGTGATATTTTTAAGATAAAAATATTTATGATAGGTAATTCATCGATGATGATGGATATAAATTGTTATTCATTATTTTATTTAGTAGTAATTCATACAATAGTAATTTATTATAAATTATGAATTGTCGTTTTCTCAAGTGAATACTATAATAGCACATTTACGTCGAATGATGGCGGAATAGATAGCTATTTAAAGTTAAGTGAATATTTGAGTCTCTTGAATTTTAACAAACATAACTATACGACCCATGTATAACCATTTTGCTCTTGATCAAAATAAATGAAAAATAGTGTGTAAAGTGAAACTAACCATACAGAAGGTCAAAAATATTAAAAAAATGGGTATTCACTCTGTTGTTACTTTTGTCAATGGTATAATGGCTGTATAGGTTTTTGAAAGAACTCTGATTTAAAGCTCTAAATATTCAATTTCAAGAATGAAAAGGACTAAATGCTTCTAAGATATTGTTGCTGGATCTAATCAGGTTTCTTACTTGACCATAATGATTCAAGTTGGTGTATCGATGGTCCCCATTAGTATATCTTGAAAATTTCTTATTAACTAATGTGGATTTTTTTTATGAGAATAAAAATATAAAAATAAAAAAAGACGGGATTTTTAACTTTCATATATCAGGACAAGTATGGTAAAAAAAAACTCTTTCCTAAAGAGTGGTTTTCATTATATTTCCATTAACCTCTATCAATTGAAATATTTACATGCGCAAGACATCGTGATACACCCTTTAAAAATATATTATATGTGTGTATGTATATGTATATAAAAATTGTTTCCTATGTTCTTCAAATTCAAAGCATGTGATTTGTTTTACAAAAAGTTTTAGATTAATTGCAATAAACTTGTAATTGCTTTTTTTTATCTCACCTTGTTAGTCTTTACCTTAATATTCATTACATTATTAATTTATTAGGAAACGAAACATCAATCAAGAAGTGGAAATCGAAAAGATTTCCAACTCTTTAGATAATTTCCTTTTATTATATGTATTATATTTAATCTCTTTTATTTATGATAAATGCATCCCTAATTATCTGTATACAATCTAGTTCCATCTTGCAGTTGTAACTCGATTGATTGTCTTGTGTAAGAATTGAGGGTAGTAAGCCACGTAGTCATGTAATGTAAATAGGTAATCTAATTTTGATTTTTTTTTTGCGAAAGAAGAAAAAGGAATCCAGTGGCTTTGTCAGAACCTAACCAATAACCTTATTATATTGTCTGTCCAATGCCTTGTTTTATTCTACTCGACCAGATAAATTTTGTATACAAGTTTTCAAAACTTATTTATATAGGATAGGATATAGGTGTGCTTTTCTGTACCTTATCCCATTATGAAACTTATATTTGAGATATAGAAGTTATAAGCTCCAAAGCAGAAAAAATTAGTAAGTAATAATGATAAATATTTAACAGTATGTTCCTTTCTATCAAAAAGAAAATAAAATAAAAAAACAAAAGTTAAACCTATTAATTATCATTAATAAGAAACCTTTCTTTCCTGTCTTGTTTGCATGTTTCTCTTTTCTGCCTCTCAACCTATTTTCGAACTTATAGTGGGTGTCATAAGAGGTAGATATTGAATAAACCAAATGATGTGGAAATATCGAACTGTGTAGGTTGACAAAAAATTCACCATAGAAATTCAATATTATAAAAATTTATAGAACATTTACAAGTTTTAAAGAGCATTAAGTACTTTGCCGATTCCAGTGATTCTAAGAATGAAAAGGATAGCATTTGATTCTAAAACTGGGGACCAGTAGTTAAATAGTAGGATATATGTAAGAACTTACATCGCCTCACTTTTTGTTGTTGTTATTATTATCATTAGGGATAATGTCAAAAAATGATACTTGAACAAATAGTCTAATTAGGTATTTAAAGTTTTGTTTTGAATAATTTGATACTTAAAGCAAGTTTTTGCAAACATTTTTCCTACATGAAATTTGATTTTGACAATTTTGATACCTAAAATAAGTTTTCGCATATATTTTTCTTACCTGAAGTAAATTCAATCAAGTAAGAAAAATATACACAAAAAATTTCTTCAAGTAGCAAAAATATCAAAACCAGGCTTCAAGCACTTGATTAAACTTTTTGCGAAAGTTCAGATACTAAATTGTTCAAAACCAAACTTTAGGTTCGTAATTAAACTTTTTGCAAAATTTAGATATCATTTTTGACATTAATCTTTATCATTATGACAATTTACGAAAGAGTATTAATGTTATAAAATATGATTTATGGGACAAGTGTCAATAGCCCACTATTCTATTATAATTAATTTAGTAAGGGTTAATGAGTTCTTTGGTAATTGAAATTTTTGAAACAGAGCAATTAACCATCTAGATTTAAAAAAAAAATTCATTTTAATACTTGTGCCAATTTTTCAAGGACTTGAATTATACTAGAGCTAACACCATTAGCTCCATTTAATAACATGGAAAAAACATCCAATCAAAGATAAACAAGTGTCATTTAATATTTAAGAAAATGGGTAATGTCACAATTGGTCAAGTATAAATGCGCAATTAGCTATTGGACTTTTAAATTGATCAATTTGGTACTTAAACTTTAAAATTTATCAATTTAGCACCTAAAAAACTTTGAATTGATCAATTTAGTACATCAAAGAACTTAACAGAGGTACCAATTTGATGCACGAAAATTTTTTTCAAGTACTAAATTGATCAATTTCAAAGTTCAAGTACCAAATTGATCAAATTAAAAGTTCAGGTAGCTAATTACATATTTGTCAAAGTTCAGGTACTGATTGTGACATTAGCCCTTAAAAAAAAATGAAGCAAATATTAAAATAATAAATAAGTAAATAATAAACTAGTAAAAACTAAATATGAAAGAATCATACAAATAAACAAAAGAATAAGAATTAAGGGCTGGTCTTTAGCACTATGGTCAGATCGAATGTGGGTCTTCAAGCGGATCGGATTTTGAGTAAACAAGGACAGCAGGTCGGGTTTGTTAAAAGAACTGTGGTTGTCTTTAGTTAAAAAACTTTAGTTCAATACTTTCACATGATGTGAAAATATTGAGCTGTGTGGGTTGACAAAAAATTCACCATAGAAATATAATATTATAAAAATTTATAGAACTTTTACAAGTTTTAAAGAGTATTAAGCACTCTACCGATTCTAGTGATTCTAAGAAGGTAAAGGATAGAATTTGATTCTAAAATTGGGGACCAATAGTTAAATAATAGGATATATGTAAGACCTTACATCCTTTCACTTTTTGTTGTTACTATTATTATCATTAGGGATAATGTTAAAAATTACAAACAAATAGTTCAATTAGGTATTTAAAGTTTAGTTTTGAACAATTTGATACCTAAAGCATGTTTTTGCAACCATTTTCCTACATGAGTTTGGTTTTGACAATTTTGAATCTAAAAAGTTTTCGCGTATATTTTTCCTACATGTGTAAGTTCAATCAGGTAAGAA